>CM063603.1:20301012-20458012 GCA_032356905.1 Salix exigua | reverse complement strand
ATAAAAAAATCATTTTGACTCTTCATTTTGCTCCTTCCGACAAAAATTAACCCAAAAAAACCAAATATTTATTTTGGTTTTGGTTACCGGATGCATCTGCCCCTACAGCTCCTTATAATAATAAGGGCTTGTTTTTTAATTCCTTTTCGAGTTTTTAATATCTTCCCTTGTGAATTGTGTTTTCCTTTCTGTTCAGATAGGATAAACTTGTTATTTGAACATTAGATAAAACATCATTGCACGCAATAACGAAGTTGATTACAGCATCTTCTATCCCAGCAGAATAAAAAAATAAAAAAAACTCCAATATCTTATTACAATCTGTCAATGACAGAGTTATTCATATCTCGTCAACAGTAACTCATAGTAGCTTGGAGATTTTACTAAGAGCTAGATATAAACTCAAAGGGACGTTGACCGTTATAGTTGCCTGGGGGGTCATAGTTGCAACTGATGATTGCGCCACCATTATGGCACCTCACCTTAGCACATCCTAGACGAACGGAGTTGCGCCAAACTACTTGAGTGTAATGCAAGCACTCCCCGCCAACACAGGAATTCGAGTTGTAGTCATAGTTCGCCCTCTCATCCACCCACATTTTCACAGCAGCAGTGCCGGCTAGGTCAGGGCTGCCCCAAGCAAGGTTTTCACCATAAGGACCACCGGAGTGCACCATTCTGCAGCTGCCTGCTAGCCCATTAATGTAGTTTCGAGCAAAAGCAGCCACTGTATTGTCCCATATCATGGGTCCTACACCCACCGATGCACGAGCAGTGTTGTGAGCTCTGAGGAAGTCTTGCGGGGAGTCCTGGGCATGGGCGTGGTGCACGATTATTAGAGAGATAATTGCTAGGGCAATCTTACTCATCTCCATGTTGATTCTCCTGCAGGAAGAGAAGTAAGCACTTGGGGCTATTGTTGATGAAGAGAAAAGGGCATTTATATAGGGATTTCCCACATTATGTTTACTGTTCATCAACATCATCCTGCAAGAGAAGAATGATGGATTAGTAGCTGGTGGGACATATATAAAAGTGAATTGGATTTAAAGTATGCCAGTAGAAAGTCCTCTTCGATTAAAAAATATCAACAATGGCCGCCACCTCCAGGCAAGGCCGCCACCATTAGGTAAGGCTCCATGCTCAACTTGCTCGCAGACTGACCCACCATGATTTTATTATTGATAGTGGCTATTTTCCAAGCTCAACTTGATTAGAGTACGTTCTTTACAGGAAAATAAGGTGGCTGCTTATCCTTGTTCAATTAAAAGATAGCTCTAAAAATATGTTTCAACCGTGTGGTCCCATATGGTCTTTATTCAAATTCGACTTGTTTTGACCTCTTCTTCATAACTTATTTCGTCCTTATCTATATAATTACATATTAAAAACTTAATTAATTCCCTATCTGTTTTTTGTTTCTTCAAATGAAAGAAAAACTACGATTGTCAGAGGCATTACATCAATAGGAAAAAATAATCTTACAAACATTAAGGTTTCTAACTATAAGATACATGTGGTGACAGTAAAAGTTAAGAGTGAGCATTTTCGGTTCGGTCCGGTTGTTTGTTAAAAAAATAACCAAACTGATTTTTTTTTTAAATAATCAAACCGAAACCGAACCGGACCCATTAAAAACCGACCACTTTCAGTTCGGTTCGGTCCGGTTTTTTTGGTTAAAAAATTTCATAAAACCGAATTTGGTTTTTGGGCCTTCTGATGGGTTTTTTAATGGGCTTTTTGTTGGGCTTTCTAATAAATTATCTGATGGGCTTGCAGAAAATCTGATTTTCTTATAAGAACAAAAGGTTTTTTAAATTTTTTTGCAATTAATCCAAATATTAGTGTATTAAATTGTTAATATAGTGTTTATTAAGTTTTTTTTCCCTTTCTAATGCTTTTATTTTGTTTAATTTAACATGAGGGAAAATAATTAAAACTACACAAATAAACAAATTTAAATCTAAATTACAAGAAATGTCTTCAAAGCCTTCAAAGGGCTAATAAACAAATAGCAACATTAATATAAAAAACTTCAAGAAATACACCCGTTGCTAGATTTATCTATCCACCAAATTCTACACAAAAAAATAGAAATGTTAGATTGAAAATAAATTGATTAATAATTAATAACATAAAAATACAAGTGTATATGCATTATTGTTCACTGGGCATTTCTCCAGCTAGAGACTGAGAAATGCCCAATCTATGATCTCAAAAGACATCGAAGCTAGAGACCTAACTGTTCATGCTTGGATCTTTCAAGAAATTCTCAAATTTATAGGAAATCATGTCATGCAACTACCAAAGCAAATGATCACACATGGAAAAACTGAAACTCGGTCTCAGATATCTTAGCCTAATCTCAAGAAACCCAAAATCATAAACGAAATAAGAAACCAACTTTCATGATCTCTTGCAAAACATTAGTTTCTTCTATCGACAAATTTCCAATTTTGTAATGGTTTAATTAACAATCACAGAATGACCCATCAAAGAAAACCACCACTGAGTTCATTATTTGAAATACATAAGTACGGACAGAGAGAGAGAGAGAAGCAGAGACATACATGTCAAGTTCTTTGAGGTTGTAGGCAAGGCGTACAAGACGAGTAGTGGAATCATCATCCATCTTCCAACGAACAAAGCTCATACTCTTTCTTTGAACTAAAGATTGCTTCACCCCTTCTTTTCATTTCCTGCAGACGCTACTTGCATGGGAGATTTAAGGTCCAGTTTTGTAGTGGGAACTGGGAAGGGAGAGGCGAGAGAGAGGGAAATTGTTTTGGTCTTGCAAAGGGAGGGGAGAGGCGAGAGAGAAGGAGGCGAGCGAGAGGCGGACGATTAAAATCCTAGGGTTTCTTGAGTTTCTATTTATACTAATATTTTCAACTGAACCGAACTGGTTCAGTTCGGGTTAATCGGTTCTGTTTGTACAAAACTAAGACCAAAATGAACCAAATTTTTTTCAGAATTTTATACTCGGTTTAATCTGGTTTTTTTTTCGGTTCGGTTTTTTCGGTTATTTTTTTCTCGGTTTAATCGGTTGTTTAGTTTTTTTGCTCACCCCTAGTAAAAGTCATGATATCAAATGTCGGGCCTTAAATAATATATGCAACATCAGATCAAAGAATAAGATATTCCCAATTCATTTCTCTCTAGTTTTTTTTATTGAAAATTAAAACTAAATCTCTACCATATGGGACGTAGTTAAAATTAACTTTGCATGTTGAGGAATCATCTCACCTAAAAGTTCAAGCTTATAAGTGAGGCTCTGTAATATGATTTATATTATTCTCTAACACACCTTCTCAAGTAAAAGCCTTTTGAGCTTGAAACTTGCACAGGCCCACATCACTTTGTGCTTGGTTTTTTTATCAAATAAAATGGGGGTGTGAGATTCGAACTCGTGACCGCTAGGTCAACAAGGCTCTGATACCATGTTAAGGAATTATCTCTCCTAAAAACTTGATTTTTTAGGTGAGATGGTTCCTTATTTTCCAGACCAAAACGAAAACAAAAAAAATTATTAAAAAAATAAAAAGGGCCGTGATTTTTGAAATGAGTTAAGCTGATTTCTAGGTTAGTGGGCTCTAAGGCTCTAGCTTGCTAGCTGTTATGGGCTAGCACTGAGAGATGGGTTTATGCGTTTTATGTACTATTGGGCCTTTGTGCTTCTTTGTAAACTGGACCGGGCTTCATCATAAACGGAGAACAAATTAAAATCAGTTGAGTGCCCTTCTCCAGGAGCAATCTCAAAACTCCACACAATGAACACAGCAGCTATTTTGATTTATTCTCTCCTGCAAAAACTTGTAAAAGGAGTGGGAAAAAAAAAGAGAGAGAGAAGAAACCCTTCCATTATCCTTCCCAAATACCAAGATAAGAACTAAACTCAACCTAGTTGAGTGGCAGCGTAAAAGAAAAAAATAGTTTTTTTTCTTCTAATTAATGAGTTGAACTCTCAGAATTTCCTTCTCAGAGTAGAGAAATTAAAACGTTATCATGATTGTCTTAACAATGGATGCGGCCACGATGGAGACATCATGCACAGCTCCATTCATATCAGAAAGGGGCGGCTTGCATCTGGCTGTGAATTCTTTTCCACACGACTTGGCCTCAGCAGCAGCCATCGTGCCTCGTTCAGAAAATTTGTAGTCACCAAACACGTTCGGTTGAGGTTGTTTTTAAAATGATTTTTGTTAACAAATTCATCAAAATTATATTTTTTTTATTTTTAAAAAATTATTTTGACATCAAAACATCAAAATAATCTAAAAATACCAAAAACAAATTGTAATGATAGATCTTCTACAAAAAGAGGACATAAGGAAATATATGTGCCGGTATGCGCACGAAAAACCATATATTTCGCACAATACCATGATAGAAATGATGGTTGGGTGAACTTCTAATGCCAACAATGTGTATGGAGTTGTTAATAACAATGGTAATTCTTATAGAAACATGGTCATAGATGTTATGTGAATCAATTAGAGTCATGTCGATCAATAAATTATCATTTGCTATACAAGTGTTCACCCTTCAAATTGGATCATGAGCTAAATGAGATCAGTCATGACAAAATTATTGAATGGCAAAAAGCATTTTAACTTGTGGAAAAAAAAATAGAGTTTTGTTTATGGATTGTTTTTGTCTATGATTCTTAATTTTGATAGAATACATTCCAAGGAACTATGAGTTTCAACACTGACAAACTTTTATTGGTAAAACTATTACATTTGATAGCGTAATTAGTCGCGGAAATACATCGTTTCCATTTTATTATCATTAGCCAAATGACATGGCTTATTCGTCACGTACACATCATTGCATGCCAAACCCTAGAGTCACAGCTAGTAAGGACGCTCGTTAACGTAATTGCCACGGGGATCATAGTTGCAGCTGATGATTGTGCCCCCATTATTACACCTTGCTTTAGCGCAACCTAAGCGAACCGATTTGCGCCATACCACCTGAGTATAATGCCTGCATTCTCCACCAACACATGAATTCGAGTTATAATTATACTTTGGCTTCTCATCAACCCACATTTTCACCGCAGCGCTGCCTGAAAGATCACCAGAACTGCCTGCGAGGTTCTCGCCATAAGGCCCCCCGGAATGCACAAGCCTGCAATCACCGGTGAGCCGTTTGACATAGTTACTTGCATAAGCTGCCACATTATTGTCCCATACCATATTCCCAACGCCTACCTGTGCACGAGCATTGTTGTGGGCATTGAGGTAGTCTTGTTGGGAGTTTTGGGCGAGGGATAGAGGGATTGTTGTAGCCAAGGCAACGAGAAAAGCAATTGCTAGTGAATTCTTGGAGATTTCCATTTTTTTTCTTAGCTGGATGTGAAATGTTCTTGTTATGAATGAAAAAGAGTGGGCATGGAGATATGGGTATATATAGGCCATCATGGCCAAGTACCTAAAAACTTAGACTACTCGACAGAACACCGCAGTGGACTAAGTAGAATTTTCTAATTGCGGTCTTGTCTGGTAATTTGAAGATAATATCACATGAATGAATAGAACGACTAGTTGATTAAGTCAAGTAATCAGGTCTTTGTGATCATTTTCTACAAGGACCTTCAATTTTTCATAGAAAGGAAACATTGTTTTTTATAATAATAATAATAAATAAATAAATTATGGAATTATTTTAGCACACAAGTACAATAGTATTTATCTCTCTTGCATGGATAATCAATCAACGACTTTCTGAGAGTGCTACTTTTCACCAGATAATATTTAAGGATAGTAATAGAGAGGTCCATTTAAACCCGCATCTATGAATTCAAATTAATGCGAACAAAGATTTCTACTTGTATAAGCGAAGACCAAGACAGGAGTTGAATAGCATTGCAAACGGTGGCATGCTGACAGTAAATATAATTTGCATTATTATTTTTAAATTTATTTATTTGTTTGTTTGAAATTTGTATAGATTCACATTATCTTGTATTTAATTTTTATTAAATAGAATGAGGATGCTGAAATTTGAACTCATGATCATTGGATTAACAAGGATCTGATATCATATCAAGTAATCATCTCATATAAAAATTTAAATTATTAGATGATGCCCCAAATATGATTTATATTATTTTTTAACAATTCCTACATTTATTTATATCTATAATTCTAGTATTTATTATTTTGTCATTATTTTATATCTATTTTTAGTGTATTTATAGTTTTTTTTATTTTGTTGTGAAATACATATTTATCTTAATGAACATAGAATATTTTTCTTCTTTTTTTTATAATACTTAAAATCAGTTTTACACATAGTGCCTTTATTATATTTAAAAAAAACAATAATTGTAAGGTTCTCTTTACCTGAAAATCATTTTTTTTCTTTCAAGAACGAATCCACTTAAGAATGGAGGTGAGTGTGAAAAGGTATATAAAGATTCTTTACTAATATTTTAGATTTTTTTACTGTGACAGGTCTATTGTGGATAAATATACGCACTTGAAAAGTATATTGAGAAGGCCATAAAACCAGTAGCCGAAGCAATATATTGTGACAGGTCTATTGTGGATCATATGCGATTGATGATTTGCTAACCTATCTGGCTGCTTGGGAAGTCATGTCTCTGTTAACGTCGTTGGGTCACCGGTGGCTTCCGACAATTACATGTGACAGACGGAGACGTTCATTTCTGGAGGTTTCTGAGGAAATTGAGGGTTCTGCTGTTAACGGTAACCCATGTTGTCTAGATTCATAGCTGATAAAGTTGATTCAGCCTTCTTAGTTATTACATAATCCGATCCCTGGCCTGATCTAGATTTTTTAGAATATTAAGTATAAATTGACTTAGCTTTACTTTATAAGAGTTCGATGGGTTAAAATTTGGTTTGATTTTTCATTAAAAAACAAATTTAAAACAATATTATTTTATTTTTTAAAAATAATTTAAATCTTTATATCTTATTCTTGAAATTTAAAATCTTTATATTTAAAGATTTTTATCCATTTCTAAGCTTATATTTCCGTCCAAATCGAGAAAAAAAATTAAGAAACGATGTCAATTTGTCAAAACTTAATGTTCTTCATTAAGAGATTCTAACATAAGATCTTAAATAAAAAATTTAAATAATCTAGCTATAATTGATACAAAAAATACACATGTTGTCAATTATGTAAAAGACGCACATTAAAACATAGATTAACATTGAGCGTACTAATCTCCATTAATTATCTAAGTATGTACTTTCTACCCGCTAGCTTTTAAAATTAGAAACAATTAATTCATAAAATTGGAAATTACATTCACTCGATTAGTAATGAGAAATTGAAGTGCATACACCCAAGTGAAAAAAAAAACATGAAAACAGAAATAAAGAATAAAAATAAATAAACTATGCACACGTAAACGAACTCTTTTGTGTTAAATAGTCGGGATGTAAGAGAGCTTCTCTTCTGGTTCCTAAGGTCCATCAACGAGCAGTGTGAGAAGATTATAATAAAAAGTTGTGGGCTTCATTCCATTTTAATTGGTCCTAGGAATATGAGAAGTCAAAACATTATTTGTCCTCTAATAAAGAAATTAAGGTGCAATGGCCCACATATTAGTGGCAGCGAGCATACACCAAGTTGTCTTATTGGTGCAAATTTCCAGCCATGTAAAACGAAAAATAAAAAGACCTTTATCGAACCCATAAAACGTGATATAAAAAAGTGGATTAGCATGAATACAGGGGGACATTGGCTTTATCTTTGAAAGATAGGTCTCCTATTTGGATTTAAAAGATAGGCCTTATCAGAATGACGAAACCCATCCATTTTTATATGGACAAAATAGAGAAAAAGTGTGTGCATACTGCATAGCATGACCATTAAGTTCTGGTTTAGCATTATATTTTAAAAATACTTTTATAAAATCAGAATTTTTATTTTATCTTTTAAATTATAATTTAAAATTATTTTGATGAGTCTGATGTTAAAAATAAAATAATATATATTATTTCTGATTTAAAAATATTTTAAAAAATAACTTCAACCATATTTTTAAAAAAAAAAAACATGTTCGAGAATATCCAAACATGTAATTATCTTATAATTATCTTATGATCACGAGTGATCATGACCCCGCATAAAACAATGAAGCTTTGTAATGGTCAAGCATATGGTGGCTGCTTTCTCACAAATTAAAGTGCCGTGTAAACATGACTCACATGGTAGGAACGTTCCAGGAAAAAGTTAGCCCGATGAAGATATGACTCTATGTTGTTAAATCCGTTTTGTTCTAATCGGAATGTTCCGTTTTATTTTAAAAATCAAAATAAAACGACATCATTTTTATCTTTGTTTTAATTCTGATCCGTCAAAACAGTACACCGTAATGTTTTGTTCCAATCAAAAAACCGGAACGGTATTAATAACTATAATATTATGACTACTTGTCTATTCTGATGAGTACAAAACTCCTACTAGTCGTGTGTGTGCGTGGAGAAAATGATGTAGACGAATTTGTCCAGCAGAAACAAAAAAATCTCCTCTTATATATGTTAAGAATATATAATATAAGTCTTTATATATATATATATATATTAGGCAATTCAAATATATAAATAGAGAGATAAGAAAAGTAGACTAGGATTTTATAATAATAATTTCAAATACATGCCTAACTTAATCTAAATATAAAAAAATATATATAGACTAAAACAAAGAAATTGTTATACTCTTAATGATATGGCCAAATTGAAGGTATCATAGCAAGATTTTCAGCCGTAAAAAAAGAATAGGAAGTCAGTGTCTTCGTAAAGAATACTTTTTTTTTTGGATATGAAGAAATTTCATTCTTATAAAGTGTATTTTTTGAGTTTAGATAAATGAGTAAAATCTTTAAATTCTTACAAAAATATACATATCCTAACTCAAATTCAAAATTTACTATATATGTCATAACCCAATTTTGGGCTATTCCCCAAAACTACCCGAAAATAACAATAAAATAAAATAAAAGGGGTGGTGTCGGTAGGAAAATCAAGGTGAATTTTGGATGTTTTCGAGAGCTCGATCGTACCTTTTTTGTGCCCAAAATGAAGGAATTCTCATATTCAAGGCTAAAATAATTTATTATCAGATAAATCTGCATAAAAATTAAGTCGAAAGATATGATTATATTTTTATGGGCCAGTTTGATTTAATTGTTGACCAATTTAAAAGTGTAATTATGTTTGAGAATTAATTTAGGGTCTAATTGAAGGATTTAATTAAGTGCAAGGACTTGATTATATTTTAAATTGGCCAAATTTATTTTATTAAGGGCTTAATCGATGAGAAATCAAGTTTTTGAATTTAATTCGGGTTTAATTGATGAGATTGAAATTTTTGAAGACCGAATTAAATTTGTTTCAAACCCAATTATGCGAAATCGGGGCCAAATTGAGCGGATTGAGAGTCTAATGGTCAATTGAGGTTTAAATCACGCAAATCATAAATCAAGGACCAGAATAAAAAGACGCACAAAGCTAAGGTTGAGATTGAATTTTGGATGGAGTATAATTGTATAAAATCATAAGTTTAAGGCCAATTGGAGATACAATTAGAGCAATTATAAATTGAGGGACCAAATCATACTTTTACCTTCTTAAATATTTTGAAAATTGCACAATGTTCCGGCGTGCCTGGCCTTGAATGTTCAAGCGCGTCTTGCATTAAGTATTCAGCAGCGGCACCCTGCATTAAACATTCTAGTAGTCGAAGGGTGTGTTTTATCTGCTATAAATAGCTGCGTGCAGGGGAGAAGCAACAGAGGGGGGAAACACGAAAGAAAAAACAGAAGATCAGGAGGGAAGAATTCACGTAAAGCTCTAGCAAAAAAATTTCAAACCAGCTTTGTATCACCAGCTCTTTTCTCTCGGTCAGTCGACCGTTTCTCTCTCTAAAACCAGCAGATCCTCTCTCTCTCTCTCCCCCTCTCGGTTTAGCAACTCCGACCACCTCGCACCACCCCATCATCACCAGAAGCTCCCCTTCCTCCAGCAACCCCATCCACAGGCAAGGATTGACAGAACAACCCCATCGACTGCACCGTGACTATGCCCTTTTTGACATCCACTCCAGCCACCACAGGCCACCATTTTCGACGCCATTATGACAGGAAGAACCACCTCGACCTCCTCCACCCAATAGTATTAACAGGTATGTCGTTCGTCACACTCCAAAAATTGCATGTTATTGTTCATCTTTTTCCTTTGCAAGTGCGGGGAGTGAATTAATTCACTCCCCGCGGGTTAGTGGGGTCGGGCCTTGTGCCCGACCGGACCCTTGAAAAAGGTTGGGCTTCCAGCCCGAGAGAATACATGGGCCGAAGCCTAGTCTGAGAGTAAATGGGTTGAAGCCCAGTCTGAAGATGAGTGGACCTAAACCTAGTGTGAGATTAGGTGGGCCGAGAGCCTAGCCCACTTTGGTGGCGCCTGACAGCCCAGCCCAATGCAGGCGGGTTGGTAGCCTAGGCCATCAATAAATGAAAAAAATAAAAAATAAAAATACAAAAATTGAAAATAAAAAAATTATTTTTTTAGGAAAATATAAAATGTGTTGTTTTCGTGCATACGGCCAATACACTAGCATATTTTTGAAAATTCATTTTCTTTCAAACATATATATTATCTCTGAGTTTGAAGAAAAAATGTGTTTGAGCATGGATTTCGCGAAAAAATCATTTCTTGCATTTTTGGATTTTACAACATGCCTGTAAAATCCAAAGGGAATTGGCCAATATTCCAAAAAATATAAAAACCTTATTTTTGATGATTTGTATTATTTACTGTTGATATTTGGATAAATAAATCCTAAAAGGGTTAATATTCAAAATATTGGCGGGGATAATTCGTTTATTATTCACTGTTGGTATTTGGATAAATAAATTCTAAAAGGGTTAATATTCAAAATATTTGCGGGGATAATTCGTTATTGTTCACTGTTGGTATTTGGATTAATAAATCCTAAAAGGGTAATATCCAAAATATTTTTACAGAAATAATAAGTCATCATCATTTAACTAATATATTTTTAAAAGATCAATAACATAGCAATCATAAAACAAATAAAAACATCAAACAGCTTACCTTAGATAAGGCGTACTAAGGGTGTTAAAACTTTTTCTTTACACAACCAATTTTTTATCTTAAAATCTCTAGAAAACCAGTTTTTAGATTTTCAAATAATTATAATAATAGATAACGAGTATCTTTTTCACTTTTTCACGAAGATAAAAATAAAACTCTGACAGCTCACGGGCGGCTGTGACAATATAAATCACAAATCTTCTAGGAGAATAAAAGATGACTTTGAAGTCTTGCTGAGCTCATTTTTGTGACGTCTAGGTTGATGTTTGCTGGAAAATGTTGACACTTGACAGTAAAGAAACTTTTGCATCAGCGTCGTGCCAATAAAAAAAACTAGTAGCACGAGGGTAACAAGATACAGCTTGTCAGTTTACAAAAACCTTTAGCCCAATTTGGCAGAGAAAACAGGCCTCTCAAATTTGGTCCGAGAAATGGACAGAATTCCTCCCTTCTTTGTCAACCAACAGGCCGATCCACAGTCCAGCATGTCCTTTCCAAGTGGCCATTAATTAGGCCCAATATTGATTCAGCCCTAGGTATTAGCCCACAGTAATGAGTTGCCACTGTAGATTAAATCCTCAGAAACAACTGCTGTAATAAATCTGCTTTTAAGAGGCAAAACCAACAAAGCCTGTTACTAGGTTGAAAATGATTTCCTAGAGAAAATAGTAAGGCCATTCTGGCAATTTCAGTGATCAGGTCGATGAACGCGATATTCCAGTGGAGGAAGATGTTCTTGCTGCGGATGAGGTATTCTGCACAGGAACTGCAGTGGTGGCCACTTCTGTTGCTAGTGCTAGCATGCCTGAAAGTGCATTCAGTATTTTCCAAAACCATCTGCGTATAATTCTTGGTTTTGGGCGGATCATACATCCGAGAACTCGTGGATTAATATATAATGCAGGGTGGAATACAAAACAGGGGAGGAAACAGTGTCACAGACTGCGAACAAACCAACCCATCATAAAAAACAAAACAAAAAAAAACTAGGATGAATATCTGGCAGTTTTGGAAAGAAAAAAAAAAGTTTAAGTGAAAATAATTCCAGTTTCCTCGATTACAATAATGTAATTAGGATGAATATTCTTGCTTTGTAATCTAAGATGGTGTTTGGAGTGTGGTTATGGAAGGTGCTGTTGGGGTGGATCTGAAGCTGGGTCCGAACAAGATGGTTTCTTTAGAAAGTGGCTCTTTTGGAGAGGGATAGAGCGAGAAAAATGGAGGCGAAGCTGATGAGAGAAAGTAAGGGAAAGAGTGGTAGTTTTTTAGGTTGCTGCTTTTTGTTGCCCTGATACTGGAAGTTGATATCGGAGAGAAAAAATTGTTAGAGAGATAATTGCCTCGATTTTTAGGTTGCAGCATCCATCGTGCCTCGTTGAACTCGTGTCTGTTTAAGAGGTGGTTCAGTTATATTTTTTAAATTAATTTTCGTTAACAATTTCATCAAAAATTAATTTTTTTTACTTTTAAAAAGTTATTTTTAACATCAATATATCAAAATAATCTAAAAACACCAAAAAAATTGTAATGATAGATCTTCTACAAAAAGAGGACATAAGGAAATATATGTGCTGCTATGCACACGAAAAAAACCATATATTTCGCACAATACCATGATAGAAATGATGGTTGGGTGAACTTCTAATGCCAACAATGTGTATGGAGTTGTCAATAACAACGGTAATTCTTACAAAAATATGGTGATATATGTTATGTGAATCAATTAGAGTCATGTCGATCAATATATTATCACTTGCTATACAAGTGTTCACCCTTCAAATTGGATCATGAGCTAAATGAGATCAGTCATGACAGAATTATTGAATGGCAAAACGCATTTTAACTTGTGGGAAAAAAAATTTAGAGTTTTGTTTATGGATTGTTTTTGTCTATGATTCTTTTGATAGAATACATTCCAAGGAACTATGAGTTTCAACACTGACATAAACTTTTATTGGTAAAACTATTACATTTGATAGCGTAATTAGTCGCGGAAATACATCGTTTCCATTTTATTATCATTAGCCAAATGACATGGCTTATTTCTCACGTACACATCACTGCATGCCAAACTCTAGAGTCACAGCTAGTAAGGACGCTCGTCAACATAATTGCCAGGGGGATCATAGTTGCAGCTGATGATTGTGCCCCCATTACTGCACCTTGCTTTAGCGCAACCTAAGCGAACCGAGTTGCGCCAGACCACCTGAGTATAATGCCTGCATTCTCCACCAACACATGAATTCGAGTTGTAATCATACTTTGGCTTCTCATCAACCCACAATTTCACCGCAGCGCTGCCTGAAAGATCACCAGAACTGCCTGCGAGGTTTTCGCCGTAAGGCCCCCCTGAATGCACGAGCCTGCAATCACCGGTGAGCCGTTGAACATAGTTACTTGCATAAGCTGCCACATTATTGTCCCATACCATATTCCCAACGCGTACCTGTGCACGAGCATTGTTGTGGGCATTGAGGTAGTCTTGTTGGGAGTTTTGGGCGAGGGATAGAGGGATTGTTGCAGCCAAGGCGACGAGAAAAGCAATTGCTAGCGAGTTCTTAAAGATTTCCATTCTTTTTGTAGCTGGATGCGAAATGTTCTTGTTATGAATGAAAAGGAGTGGGCATGCAGATATGGGTATATATAGGCCATCATGGCCAAGTACCTCAGAACTTAGACGACTCGACAGAACACCGCAGCGGACTGAGTAGAAATTTATAATTGCGGTCTTGTCTGGTAATTTGAAGATAATATCACATAAATGAATACAATGAGTAGTTGATCAAATCAAATAATCAGGTCTTTGTGATCATTTTCTACAAGTACCTTCAATTTTTCATAGAAAGGAAACATTGTTTTTTATAATATAATAATAATAATAATAAAATGGAATTATTTTCGACAAGTACAATAGTATTTATCTCTCTTGCATGGATAATTAATCAACGACTTTCTGAGAGTGCTATTTTTCACCGGATAATATTCAAGGATAGTAATAGATAGAGAGGTCCATTTAAACCCACATCTATGAATTCAAATTAAGGACGAGGAAAGAGTTCTACTTGTATAAGCGAAGACCAAGACATGAGTTGAATAGCATTGCAAAATATAATTTGTATTATTATTTTTAAATTTATTTATTTATTTATTTGAAACTTGTATAGATTCACATTATCATGTACTTAATTTTTATTAAATAAAATGAGGATGGTGAAATTATAACTCATGATTATTAGATTAATAAAGCTCTGATATTATATCAAGTAATCATCTCATATAGAAGGTTAAACTATTAAATGATGCTCAAAATATGATTTATATTACTTTTTAACAACTACTACGGATATTACTAAAGAAACTAAAACAGATCGGTAAATTCTTGTGCATACACACCTATATCCACTATTCATCGGATATTTGCTCCAGTGCTTTGCAAGTTTATGTGCTCCTCTTTTTCTAAAACTTCCACGTTTCTGGACTGGAGGACTTGGAAAGCCTCTCATTTTTTTTATTTGTTTTATCCATCCCTAGCTTTTATTTGTGCACCATTCTCTTGCCTTTTGCCTCATGGGAAGAAGAAAGGAGGAGGATACTTGGTTGGGGACAACAAGGCAACCACAACAAGTTCATTAGTGACATTTTTCAGATACCTCTTTTTTTCATTTATTATTTTGAAATTCTAGGTGTAAGCCTATTAATCATCATTTTATTTTTAATATTTTTTCTTTTATTTAATATTATCACCTAAATATATATAGAGAGAGAGAAAATAAATGACTTAGAATTTTTTGAAGAAAAAAATAATATTAGTATTCTTATATATATAATAATATAATGAATAAATCTTATAAAATAAAATAAAAAATGGCTTTGAATTTTAATTTTGTGCTCTTTTGTTTAAGTTTATTTAAAAAATATATATATAATATTTTTATTTATAATATTTCAGATCTAATATTACTGGGAAAAAAAACAACTTACAAAAAATATAGACAAATTTACCTAGGTTATCTACAATTAAAAAAATATGCGAGCCACTTCCTGTTTCGATTACATTGTTCCTTTTAAACAACAAATAACTAATTATAGCACACAAAAATTTCAGTTTATTTCTTAAAAAAATTATAATATTTTTATTTATAATGTGTCATATCTAATATTATTGGGGAAAAAATGCAACTCATAAAAAACAAAAATATACAAATTTGCCTAGGTTACCTGCAGTTCAAAAATATACGACTCACTTCCTTTTAGGCGGGGAAAAAATATTTATAATATATTTTATCTATTATAATGTTACTAATTAAATATTAAAATAACTAATTACAACATGTACAAAATCAATTAGTTTTCTACATAGAAAAAATCTCAGCACAACGCGTGGACAAACATACTAATTACAACACGCAAAAAACTCATTTTTATCATATTTTATCCGTTACAATTTTACTCATTGAACATTAACATAACTAATTATAACACACAAAAAAATTAAGTTTATTTATGGAAAAAAAATTGCAATATTTTTATTTATAATGTATCAGATCTAATATTACTGGGAAAAAAGAGCAACTTATTAAAAACAAAAATCGACAAATTTGCATAGGTTATCTACAATTAAAAAATATACGAACCACTTCTCATTTTGATTACACTATTTCTTTTAGGAGGAAAAAATTATTTATAACATATTTTATCTATGATAATCTTACTAATAGAATATTAAAATAACTAATTACAGTATATAAAAAAAATCAATTATTTTTCTACATAGAAAAAAGTCCAGCGTATCGTAAGCATAGTCGTTATATCTACAAACGGAGACGTTCATTTCTGGAGGTTTATGAGGAAATTGAGGGTTCAGCTATTAACAGTAACCCATGTTGTATGTTGTCTAGATTCATAGTTGATAAAGTTGGTCCAGCCTTCTTAGTGATTACATAATCCGATCCCTGGCCTGATCTAGATTTTTTAGAATATTAAGTATAAATTGACTTAGTTTTTTTTTTTTGATGATCGGGGTGTCTAGGCCAGCTTACGCGCACCTCGACTATTCCCTGGGGTCACTTGAACATCCTGCAAGCCCAAATGAGCATGTAAGGCACCGCGGGGGTGACAGACATACCACGCAGGGAAGGACCTAGAGAAGTTGGGAGGAGGAACCCTCCCACCCTCTCCCACTGGGATTCGAACCATGAGTTTGACTTAGCTTTACTTTATAAGAGTTCGATGGGTTAAAATTTGGTTTGATTTTTCATTAAAAAAACAAATTTAAAACAATATTATTTTATTTTTTAAAAATAATTTAAATCTTTATATTTTATTCTTGAAATTTAAAATCTTTATATTTAAAGATTTTTATCCATTTCGAAGCTTTTTAAAATCTTATATTTCCGTCCAAATCGAAGAACAATAAATTAAGAAACGATGTCAATTTGTCAAAACTTAATGTTCTTCATTAAGAGATTCTAACACGAGATCTTAAATAAAAAAAAATCTAACTACAATTTGTACACAACAACTAGATCTTGTGTAATACACATACACATGTTGTGAATTATGTAAGAAAAACGCACATTAGAACATAGATTAACATTGAACTTATTAATCTCCATTAAGTATCTAAGAATTTACTTTCAACCCACTAGCTTTTAAAATTAGAAACAATTAATTCATAAAATTGGAAATTACATTCACTCGATTGGTAATGAGAAATTGAAGTGCATACACCCAAGTGAAAAAAAAAAACATGAAAACAGAAATAAAGAATACAAATAAATAAACTATGCACACGTCAACTAACTCTTTTGTGTTAAATAGTTGGTTGGTATGTAAAAGAGCTTCTCTTCTGGTTCCTAAGGACGGTCCATCAACGAGCAGTGTGAGAAAATTATAATAAAAAGTTGTGGGCTTCATTCCATTTTAATTGGTCCTAGGAATATCAGAAGTCAAAACATTATTTGTCTTCTAATAAAGAAATTAAGGTGCAATGGCCCACATATTAGTGGCTGCGAGTCCTTGCGTCTCGCTCACAGACATACACCAAGTTGTCTTATTGGTGCAAATTTCCTGCCATGTAGTTAGTCAAGATTGTATCCAGTGCCATTAGATATGGAAAGCGAAATATCTCAGGCCACCAGTAATTTAAAAATAAAGCATATTCGTGGAATAATTAGTTATTTCTAAATAAGTTATTTTAGAAAAAATATACTAATATTTAAAACAGAAAATATATAGAGAGAAAATAAAGATTTTAAATTCGTTTTCTAAAACGACTCAACGAGTCTTGTAGCCCATGATTTTTATCCTTTATGGATATGAGTTATATTTCTTCAATGTCATTAATAATGTCTTATGTGTTCAAGAGGCAAAATATATTTGATTCATTAGAATATATATATAGAGAGAGAGAGAAAATAAAGATTTTAAATTCGTTTTCTAAAACGACTCAACGAGTCTTGTAGCCCATGATTTTTATCCTTTATGGATATGAGTTATATTTCTTCAATGTCATTAATAATGTCTTATGTGTTCAAGAGGCAAAATATATTTGATTCATTAGAATATATATAGAGAGAGAGAGAGAGAATAAAGATTTTAAATTCGTTTTCTAAAACGACTCAACGAGTCTTGTAGCCCATGATTTTTATCCTTTATGGATATGAGTTATATTTCTTCAATGTCATTAATAATGTCTTATGTGTTCAAGAGGCAAAATATATTTGATTCATTAGAATATATATATATATATATTACAAAACAAATAAAAGGTGTGGCCTTATGCAATGTAGACATAGACTGTAATTATTGTGGACTGTGGCAGTGCCCGGACGAGTTTACCCTTAATGAGCCCGTGCATTTTATCTCTTCTCTGGGGGCTGTTTTCGTCTCTTTCTCTCTGATTTTCTTCATTTCGTCTGCTCAGTTCTTCATTTTTGCCAAAGAGAAGGACGAGTTGTTTGGCTCACGGCTAGTTTTTGGGTGAGGATGGCGGTTTGTGGGTTGGCTTCGGGTCGTGCTTGATCTTCAATGAGATATGATTTCGCCCTCTTCTTTGCACCAATTTCTGCTTTCCCTCGGTTTCTTTGCATTGGGTTCTTCGGTTCGTTTTTTTTTCTATTTTTTTCCATCTTCTCCCTCGATTCATCTTCTTTCTGGTGTGGGTGTTCAGTAATTCATTGTATTTTTGATTTATCTGGTCTGGGTATTCAGCAATTGGTTAGGGTTTTTTGGATTTCTCATTGTCTGTGTATTTGGTTTTCTTTGCATTGGCTTGGGTTGCTTGCGTTTGGTCGTTTGTGTGTGTTGGGGAGTGGGTTATTGGTTCAATTGGGTTCGGGTTGGGTTGATCGATGGTTTGAGTTGGTTCAATTCTCGGGTAAACTTAGTGCTTGGTTGGTTTCATTCTCTGATGCTCTCGGTTTGGTTTGATTGGTTGTTACTTATGTTGATTGGGGTTAATTGCTCTCGGTTTAGTGCCTAAAATAAAACAAATTGATTATTGATTTTGATTGCGTTTGGTTTGCTCTCGGGTGATCACTTAATTTCTGTTTTTGTTTGCTTTGCTTTCGTCGTTGGTTGTTACTGTTCCAATTTGGTTTGGTTAGTTCAATTAGTCCTGTTACGCCATGTCACTTCACATTAATTGATTTGTCTGTGCATTTTGCAGGATGTCATGCTCTCTTTTTTTTACTTCTTCTCTTTTGATCTTTGGCTCAGTGGACTGTGTCGCCTTCCTTCCTCTGTTAAGTCATTTTGTCATTGTAATTGTGATGTTTATCTTTGCTGTTTTTACTGTTTTTCTCTCCTGCATATTTCTCTTTCCATTCGTTTCCTCTGGTACATTCTTTTTCTTCCATTTTTCATCTCAGCTTTGCTTTGGATTTCTTGCGTCATTGATCCTATTTCTTTTGCTCTTCTTTCTTGAGGTTCTGGTCTGCTGCTTCTCACAAATTGTTGCAACGACTTCCTTTCTATAGCAATTGTGTTGGTCATCCTACTTTTGAGGTTAGTTGGCTTTTTACGAAAATCTTGAAAAATCTTTGAATTTGTTGTGCTCATGATGTAAATTTATAACAGTTAGTTTGCTGATTTATACTTTAAAGCTTTCAAATGTGTACCTGCAAGTAGGAAATTAGGAAGCTATATGATGGAGGAAAAGAATAGCAGAAAGATGCATAGCATAGCATTAGATATAAAAGAATAGTCAATCTTAGTTTTAGGATATTAACATGATATGATATAGTTCCATGACTAAAAGAATGACGAGAATGAGAAAGTTAAAAGTAAAATGTTACCTAAAGCCATTGCAACTCCATACGGGTCTTTTGTTGTCAACTCAAAGAGAATTTCCAAAGCATGCCTTACAACAACAGGATCAGCAAATGAAACCCTACAATCAAACACAAGCTAGCTGCATATAAAAAAAGAGAAAAGGAAAAGAAAGAAATAAGAATGGACTAGCCAATATGTTGAATATGCTTCTTCTATGATGTCTATAGTGCAAGCAGGACAAGAAGAAAAAAAGGGATTGGCAAATGAATATTTTACACCAAAAGCAAGAATGGATCAACGTACTTATAATATCATGATATCTTGTATTAGAAGAGAGAATATACTACAGTCTAACACAAGCTAGCTGCATATAAAAAAAGAGAAAAGAAGAATAAAGAAATATTAAAGCTAAGTACTCAAATAAATAGTAATAATCAATATGAACCTAAATCTATGAACCAAAATAAGAAAATTTACCCCTGTACAGCACAATGCAGAAATGTTGGGTTTCCAGGATCAAGAGGGAGTCTTCTTAATGCACTTAGAGCAGCATATTGCAAATTACTCTAAATGATAGACTGATATGTAGCAATTGTTTAAACAAGTATAATAAGTAAAGTACAAGTGAAGTATAACATTTCAAGAACATGACTCATGGTTATGGGATAATTGTAAAGAGGAAACTCAGACAAATAAAAAAGGTTAAGATGAAGAAATCAATCAAATTAAATTTTTGGTGATTAACATCGATTTTTGGTTTTGTGGGTCAAATTTTAATCAGTTTATATTAAGTTATCATATGCAATCAAACCTCTTAAATTCTTTTGCTTTGGGAATAAATGGATAATATGTTCCCTGATATGGATACATAATAAATAACGACAAATTTTGCTTGCTGTGCCAATTTTAAATCACCTTCGAACGCCAGCTTGGTTTTCAAATGCAATCAAAATAACAATGAATCGTCTTTCTTGAGAAATACGACAATGGTATATTTTCGCAAGATGGATTTATTATAGTTGACAACAATCTTTGTGTTTTTTATAGTTATGGTTGGATGAAAAGCAATAACTTGATGAAAAGGATAAGACATTATTATCACTTAATAACTCTCTTTACCATTATTCTTAAAAAATATATATATATCGATGATGTCTCTGCGTGAAGGCTAAGGTTAAGATGAAGAAATGAACTAGCACTTCATAGTGTCAAACAAACTTATAAAAAAAGTTCCATAACATATCCTTTCATAGAAACAAATTGAGAACATAACACCTATACATTTGGATAATTAAAAAAACTTCATAAACACTCCCTCAATTTATGGTAATAAATTCACTATTATCACTTAATAACTCTCTTTAACATTATTCATAAAAAAAAATATATATCGATGATGTCTCTGCGTGAAGGCTAAGGTTAAGATGAAGAAATGAACTAGCACTTCATAGTGTCAAACAGACTTATAAAAAAAAGTTCCATAACATATCCTTTCATAGAAACAAATTGAGAACATAACACCTATACATTTGGATAATTAAACAAACTTCATAAACACTCCCTCAGTGTGTGGTAATAAATTCACTATTATCACTTAATAACTCTCTTTAACATTATTCACACAAAAAAATATATACCAATCATGTCTCTGCGTGAAGGCTAAGTTGGATTTTTTCCTTCATTAGAACATTAACATTCCCCAACATATATGACTCCTAAATTTACTCAAGCCAATATTGCATGACAAGTCAATGCACACTCTATCAAGGTTATGTAGCAATAACATTGTATAAAAAATTGAAACTTTAGTCCCAAAAACACCTTTGTTTCGTTTTTGAGGGTTGTCACCCACCTGAAACTCAATATGAACCTCAAAAATTATTTTAGGAAGCAGCTAGGATACTTGATTGAGTGAGTGGATATCAAGCTTTGAAAAACCTCCATGGAACCAGAAATGTGGGAAGACACAATAGAAATTTGTAATTTCAAAAACTCAGCAACATATTAAAAACAAATCAGCAATAATCACCAGAATTTGATCAATCATGATAGAATAAAGAAATTGACACCCTCAACAAGTAATTAAGTTACAACCATACTTTCCAGTAAACATTGCAATGCCTCATCTTTTATTAACAAATGAAGACAAATATTTTTAACTTACACCAGTTCAGTAGAGATTCATTTCAATAACTACAGGGATATTTTTTCCTTTAAAAAACAGCAACATTATAGAACATCAAGAAAAATATTTCTAAACAAGAAATGGTTGCAAAATACAAATAGCAATTTCAAGAAACACATTCTTCTAAACAAATAGATTAATATCACATAGCATGGATGAATTCGACAAGCATAGAGGAGGAAAAATGAAATGTGATAAAGGTACATGCAGGTTGTTTTAGAAATTAATATGATTGTGGATGAAATGTGACTCAAATTGTCTGCAGGTTGTGTTATGGATAACTTGGGATCTCCCGATATAGGGGAGACTTTGCCGAAATTTCGTTCAAAATTTAGAGTTGTTACTGATAATGCTTCATTTTCTGCTATTCATTGTTTTCGTCTAAATATTTATGTTAGATCTACTTTAGTTGTTTTATCGTTCATCTCATTCGCTTTCTCCAAGTACATATATGTATATATGTTTTATATTGCTATTGATTTGTTTTGTTGCATGATTTTTTGCTACTGTTTTTACTGTTGATGTTTGTTTTCTTTGTAATTACTCTCATAATATTTTTTTTTCTTCTACTACTACTGTTATTACCTTGATTTTTACTATTATTGTTGAAGTTAATATTGTTAAAGCTTTTCATTTAGAACTATACATCCAAGTGTTCTCTTGCTATAATTTGGCATGATAATTTTCCATTAACACAATTTATCCCCCAATAATTGCATTCTCTTCTCTTTTTTTCCTTTTTTCTAATGCCTACAATGACTTTTCCAACATATGATATTAGTTTCTAATTGTTTCTTTACTGAGTTGCTGCATTTGTTCTTCCATAATATTTCCTAGAATTTTCGATTAGATGACTTAATTTCTTCACCATTTCATTTATCACCTTGCAAATTTTATGTTTTTTCAGGAAGATTGACAACAAAATGACATGTCTCATTTCGAAGAAGGGATTTCGCTTCGTTCTGCACCTAAACATCCCTCTATTTTGGACTAATGTACAAATTGTATAGTTAATACTCTTTTGTCATCTTTTGTGACACTATGTATATTCCAAAAGATGTAACCTATGTTTACGAAACAAACTCTTTTATGTTGTAGTTCTAAACTTTTTATACAGGCTATATTATAAGTTTACCATTGTTAATTTAATTATATAATGTTATATACGCAGCAATGCCCGTGGCAGCGTGCGGGCATATAGCTAGTATATATATATAACTCATCATAATTTAATGATCAAACATGAAACTGAGAATATTATCATAGTCACATGTACATGGATTTAGTATTTAAATGAGTTTGAGAATGTTGAATCTAGCAAATTGTCAGATTCATATATATTGTTACCGCGATGTACAAGGATGTTGAATCTGGTAATTGATCATATATTCGTATATGTTTGGATTCAACATTTATTAATTATATATATATATATATATATATATGTTGAATATGGTAATTGATCATATATTCGTATATGTTATATATTCCAAACAAAATCAGAATTTTTATTTTCTTTTTTCTTTTAAATTATAATTTAAAATTATTTTGATGAGTTGATGTTAAAAATAAAATAATATATATTATTTCTAATTTAAAAATATTTTGAAAAACAACTTCAACCATATTTTCAAAAAAAGAAAAAGAAATGTTCGAGAATATCTAAACATGGTGGCTGAAGCTTTGTAATGGTCAAGCATATGGTGGATGCTTTCTCACAAATTAAAGTGTCGTGTAAACATGACTCCTATGGTAGGAACGTTCCAGGAAAAAGTTAGCCCGATGAAGCTATATGACTACTTGGCTATTCTTATGAGTACAAAACTCCTACTAGTCGTGTGTGTGTGTGGAGAAAATGATGTAGACGAATTTGTCCAGCAGAAACAAAAAAAATCTCCTCTTATTTTTTTCAACATGTTATATATGTTAAGAATATATAATATAAGTCTTTATAATTATATATATATATATATATATATATATATATATATATATAAAAAGACTTATATATAAAAAAAGACTTATATTATATATTCTTAACTTATATATATATATATATATATATATATATATATAATATAAGTCTTTATTATAAAGACTTATATTATATATTCTTAACATATATAACATGTTGCAATTCAAAATATATAAATAGAGAGATAAGAAAAGTAGACTAGGATTTTATAATAATAATTTCAAATACATGCCTAACTTAACCTAAATATAAAAAACTATATGTAGACTAAAACAAAGAAATTGTTATACTCTTAATGATATGGCCAAATTGAAGGTATCATAGCAAGATTTTCAGCCGTAAAAAAAGAATAGGAGGTCAGTGTCTTCGTAAAGAATACTTTTTTTTTGGATATGAAGAAATTTCATTCTTGTAAAGTGTATTTTTTGAGTTTAGACAAATGAGTAAAATCTTTAAATTCTTACAAAATAATACATATCCTAACTCAAATTCAAAATTTACTATATATGTCTTAACCCAATTTTGGGCTATTCCCCAAAACTACCCGAAAATAAAATAAAAGGAGCGGGTGTCGAAAGGAAAATCAAGGTGAATTTTTGGATGTTTTCAAGAGCTCGATCGTACCTTTTTTGTGCCCAAAATGAAGGAAATCTCATATTCAAGGCTAAAGTAATTTATTATCGGATAAATTTGTATAAAAATTAAGTCGAAAGATATGATTATATTTTTATGGGTCAGTTTGATTTAATTGTTGGCCAATTTAAAAGTGTAATTATGTTTGAGAATTAATTTAGGGTCCAATCGAAGGATTTAATTAAGTGCAAGGACTTGATTATATTTTAAATTGGCCAAATTTATTTTATTAATGGTTTAATCGATGAGAAATCAAGTTTTTGAATTTAATTCGGGTTTAATTGATGAGATTGAAATTTTCGGAGACCGAATTGAATTTTTTCCAAGCCCAATTATGCGAAATCGGGGCCAAATTGAGCGGATTGAGAGTCTAATGGTCAATTGAGGTTTAAATCACGCAAATCATAAATCAAGGACCAGAATAAAAAGGCGCACAAAGCTAAGGTTGAGATTGAATTTTGGATGGAGTATAATTGTATAAAATCATAAGTTTAAGGCCAATTGGAGATACAATTAGAGCAATTATAAATTGAGGGATCAAATCATACTTTTACCTTCTTAAATATTTTTGAAAATTGCACAATGTTCCGGCGTGCCTGGCCTTGGAGATACAATTAGAGCAATTATAAATTGAGGGATCAAATCATACTTTTACCTTCTTAAATATTTTTGAAAATTGCACAATGTTCCGGCGTGCCTAGCCTTGAATGTTCAGGCGCGTCTTGCATTAAGTATTCAGCAGCGGCACCCTGCATTAAACATTCTAGCAGTCGAAGGGTGTGTTTTATCTGCTATAAATAGCTGCGTGCAGGGGAGAAGCAACAGAGGGGGAAAACACGAAAGAAAAAAAAACAGAAGATCAGGAGGGAAGAATTCACGTAAAGCTCTAGCAAAAAAATTTCAAACCAGCTTTGTATCACCAGCTCTTTTCTTTTTCTTTTTTCTCTTCTCTCTCAGTCAGTCGACCGTTTCTCTCTCTAAAACCAGAAGATCCTCTCTCTCTCTCTCTCCCCCTCTCGGGTTAGCAACTCCGGCCACCTCGCACCACCCCATCATCACCAGAAGCTCCCCTTCCTCCAGCAACCCCATCGACAGGAAAGGATTGATAAAACAGCCTCATCGACTGCACCGTGACTGTGCACTTTCTGACATCCACACCGACCACCACAAGCCACCATTTTCGACGCCACCATGCCAGGAAGAACCACCTCGACCTCCTCTACCCAACGGTATTAACAGGTATGTTGTTCGTCACACTCCAAAAATTGCATGTTATTGTTCATCTTCTTCCACTACAAGTGCGGGGAGTGAATTAATTCACTCCCTGCGGGTTAGTGGGGTCGGGCCTTGTGCCCGACCCGACCCTTGAAAAAGGTTGGGCTTCCAGGCCGAGAGAATGCATGGGTTGAAGCCCAGTCTGAAGATGAGTGGACCTAAACCCAGTATAAGATTAGGTGGGCCGAGAGCCTAGCCCACTTTGGTGGCGGTAGCGGCCATTAATCTGGCAAGTGGCGGCCAGTGAGTGAAGTTGGCGACCTAGGCCATCAATAAATGAAAAAAATAAAAATAAAAATACAAAAATTGCAAATAAAAAAATTATTTTTTTAGGAAAATATAAAATGTGTTGTTTTCGTGCATACGGCCAATACAATAGCATATTTTTGAAAATTCATTTTCTTTCAAACATATATATTATCTCGGAGTTTGAAGAAAAAATGTGTTTTAGCATGGATTTCACGGAAAAATCATTTCTTGCATTTTTGAATTTTACAACATGCTTGTAAAATCCAAAGGGTATTGGCCAATATTCCAAAAAAATATAAAAACCTTATTTTTGATGATTTGTATTATTTATTGTTGATATTTGGATAAATAAATCCTGTTAATATCCAAAATATTGGCGGGGATAATTCGTTTATTATTCACTATTGGTATTTGGATAAATAAATCCTAAAAGGGTTAATATTCAAAATATTTGTGGGGATAATTCGTTATTATTCACTGTTGGTATTTGTATTAATAAATCTTAAAAGGGTAATATCCAAAATATTTTTACAGGAATAATAAGTCATCATCATTTAACCAATATATTTTTGAAAGATCAATAACATAGCAATCATAAGACAAATAAAAATACCAAGCAGCTTATCTGAGGTAAGGCGTACTAAGCATGTTAAAACTTTTTCTTTACGTAACCAGTTTTTTCATCTTAGAATCTTTGAAAAACCAGTTTTTAGATTTTCTAGTAACCATAATAATAAATAACGATAAAATCCTGACCGTTCGCGGGCGGGTGTGACACTATAAATCACAAATCTTCTAGGAGAATAAAAGATGACTTTGAAGTCTTTCTGAGCTCATTTTTGTGACGTCTAGGTTGATGTTTGCTGGAAAATGTTGACAGTAAAGAAACTTATGCATCAGCGTCGTGCCAATAAAAAAACTAGTAGCACGAGGGTAACAAGATGCAGCTTGTCAGTTTACAAAAACCTTAAGCCCAATTTGGCAGAGAAAACAAGCCTCTCAAATTTGGTCCGAGAAATGGACAGAATTCCTCCCTTCTTTGTCAACCAACAGGCCGGTCCACAGTCCAGCATGTCCTTTACAAGTGGCCATTAATTAGGCCCAATAATGATTCAGCCCTAGGTATCAGCCCATAGTAATGAGTTGCCACTGTAGATTAAATCCTCAGAAACAACTCCTGTAATAAATCTGCTTTTAAGAGGCAAAACTAACAAAGCCTGTTACCAGGTTGAAAATGATTTCCTATAGAAAATAGTAAGGCCATTCTGGCAATTTCAATCATCAGTTCGACAAACGCGATATTCCAGTGGAGGAGGATTTGCTTGCTGTGGATGAGGTATTCTGCACAGGAACTGCGGTGGTGGCCACTTCTGTTGCTAGTGCTAGCATGCCTGAAAGTGCATTCAATATTTTCCAAAAACCATTTGCGTATAATTCTTGGTTTTGGGCGGATCATACATCCGGGAGCTCGTGGATTAATATATAATGCAGGGTGGAATACAAAACAGGGGAGGAAACAGAGTGTCACAGACTGCGAACAAACCACCCCATCACAAGAAAAAAACTAGGATGAATTTATGAAAGTTTAGTGAAAATAATTGCAGTTTCCTCGATTATAATAATGTAATTAGGATGAATATTCTTGCTTTGTAATCTATGATGGTGTTTGGAGTGTGGTCGTGGAAGGTGCTGTCGGGGTGGATCTGAAGTTGGGTCCGAACAGGATGGTTTCGTTAGAAAGTGACTCTTTTGGAGAGAGCGGAGCGGAGGAGAGAAAGGGAAAGAGTGATAGTTTTTCAGGTTGCTGCTTTTTGTTGCCCTGATTCTGGAAGTCGATATCGGAGAGAGAAAAAAATTGTTTTATTTTTTTAGAATTTTTAGATGTTTTGATTTATTAATATTAAAAATAATTTTTTAAAATATATATATATATATATATATATATATATATATTATTTTAATATCTTTTTAAGCAAACGAGTAGAAACAATTATCACAGCCATAAAAAAACCATTTTGACTTGAAAAAAACAATTAACCTACCGAATCCCAACTTAAATCTTAAGCTGATTCATAAATCAACTTGGATTTTGATTACTTGGATTCTGCCGTCATCGTCAATGATGATGCCGACAATAGTGATTGGGATAAAATGTCGACAATGGTGATTGGGATGATGTCGACAATAGTGATTGGGATGGTGTCGACAATACGATAGCAGAGGTAATTAATATATAATATATATAAATAGTATATGCTAAAAAAAAGCATTCAACCTAACCTTGTTTAAGATTCTGGATTCCAGTCTTCATTATTCTCGTTCTCATTCCTTTTAACCAAAAACTAAAAAAAACAATAAATAATAAAACTTCTTATCATTCCCCATTATTCCGTACCACTACCAACACCTAAAAAAGTCTAGAACTCGTTGAGATCCACGCAGTAGAACTCAGCGTATAACACGAACACATCTTGTATCTTCTCTAAGACACCATCAAAAGTTCTTGCCTTCAAAACATTTTCAATAATAATATTCAAATAAATGAACCGTGGAATACATAAATTACAGATTTTATCATTGCAATGATATGTTTTGTGATCAAATAAAGGATGGGTCTAGATAAGGTAACAGAAGGTAAATGCAAGCAAGCAATACAGCAGGGTGGGGTGCAGAAACTTATCTTATAAAGAATAGTGTAGGTGAATTCATACATGCTTTACTTTTCTAAATAAATAAAAGATAAGATCGCAAGCGAACCTATTTCAGAACATAGCTTTATCATTGGCGTGGTTTGCTGCCAATTCGCAGAAAGAGCAATGGAAATTGTTAAAACATCAATACTTTCAATCGGATGACTGGAGGTGGAAAACTTGGCAGGCTGGCTTATATGACTTCTTCAAAGAAGCTTGCTCAAACTTCTTTATGGCAGGTTCATTCTCTTGTAAACCAATCTGAACAAAGTACCTTATCCACCAGGATGAGCTCCGAAATTTCGCCTTCACAAGAATAACAATATAGTTATCTCTTCACAACTAGAATCTCAGTTTCTAATCGGGAAAAAAAAATCAGATGAAGATAGTACAAGTGAGCAATGTGTGCGATACGAAGATTCAAATGAAAGCATAGATTTTATCCTACAGATGATCAGAATTTTCATATTCCCCATTCATTTTCTCCCTTGATGGAAATAAGCAAACCCTCTCGTAGACTACAAGTGACATAAAGCCCCAAAGGCATAGAATGCTCATCCAGCAGACTAAAATCTAAGCAAAAAATTAGAATTGGCATAAAGTGACACCTCAATGTCCAGAGAAAATCCCCAAAGTAAAATCAGAAAAGTAAATGAAACATTGGCCACTTACTGGACGACCAAACTTAGACATCTCTGCACCTTTAACTCTTTGCTGACCTGGATGGCCTATAGAAAGAAAGAGGAGATCAGCAATCAAATCAGAAGATTAATTGTTTCAAGATGATAGAAAATGTCAAACAAAAACAGATGCACTGGCCATATAAACAGAACTTCTCAGATGTCTGGTAATAACATGGCAGAAGAAATAATTACAATTTCCAAGGAAATCACTCTTCAAATCACTGATTAAGAAATAAAGAACGGTCAAATTTGACAACATCAATGCATCTTTCTTGACATGGGAAGAGCTTTGGCGAGAAAAAAAAAAAGAGGCTAAAGTTGCAATTCATCTCTCTTAAGTTCAATCCGTACAAGTAGCAAGGTTGTGACTAGCTTGGGTTATGAGCAAGGTGCTGTTCAAAATGCCACTACAAATTAGAAAAGTGTTTAGTTTGGCTTTGATATGCAAGAATACTTGCAGTGGAGACTAACAATATAAAACAAAAATAAGCAGCATAACCAAATACCAGAAAATATAACTATGCCATCAGCTGACACTCTCGCCAATTCTGGAAGAGTTTTGTTGAGATATTTTGGAGACAAGTAATCCAAAGCATCAGACACTAAAACAAGAGAGAATGATTTTGCTCGGTAGGGCAAGGGAAATTTGATGTCAGCCACACGAACGAGGCCTTTGCGCACAAGACTCTTGCAGTTGGCACTCGCATCATCCAAGTCATACGGTTCCACGCCCCAGGCCTCGGTATCCTCTTCTTTTAATAAGCTTGATACTGCTGAACAAGTGTCAGGGCCAACATGCAACACTTTACGCATGCTGTCACCATAAGCCTTCTTCAGAATAGGTATCGATCTTTGGATTTCTAATGTGCATGAAACACCACCTGAATATGCTTATCCAAAAAAATAGGACAGAAATGTAAGAAAAAATCACACAAAACTAAATTGGACACGGTTGCATGGTTCAATATGTTAATCAATCTAATGGACCCAAACAACTCAAAAATATTCATAAGGTATCATACAAATTTACCTTCTGCCTTGCTTAAAGCTTCTCTGTCGCTGATACGCCCACCTGCCACACAACCATAACAAATTCACTACAAATAGTGTGCTGAGACACATAAAACCCTCCAATTTAACATCATTTAACTACATTTGTTGAAATCAATGTCACAAATAGTTCTCTTTCATTGGCTTTTTGTCTAATATTAACTGTTTTCCCTTCTTTACATCCACAAAAAGATATAGCAGACGAGACAGATTTAACGCATCTAGTTTACTTAAACCAGATCCTGCAGTAAATTAGCATCGGATGAAACAGATCAAAGTTGGTAGAGAAACCACAGACCTGAACCACTAAAACAATATCCAATGAGAAGGATTGCGCCCTGATATCGACAAAAAAAAAAAGAATCAGCAGTTTCCACAGTAAAGCAAAGCACTTAATTTCAAACTCAGCATCCCAACGAATATGCAAATCACGAAAGTTGAGAAGAGCAACCACAACAAGAAGAGCGACGGATAGTATCGGCGATGAACGTGATTTAGAATGCATTGAACCAACAAAAGGAAGACTTCCTCCATCAGCCAAACGTCTAGCAGGATTCCCTGGCCTCCTTGACATGTTTTTTCTATTCAATCTAGCACAAGACTACCAGAAACGAAACCATAATAGATCAATTAAATGCGGCATTTCTTATCGCATTTAAACAACACCTCTTCTATCGCATTCCAGTTACATTTTAGATTCAATAATTTGGCAATTTTCATTTTCGATATGATATAAATCACAAAGTTACCTGAGAATTGAGATAGATCGAGAAATTGGGGTAAATGAGGTCTCAAGATCTTTTAGAGCGCGATCTGGCTCTACCTGTCGGTGTCTTACTACTGTAAGCTCTTTGGGTGGGATATAGAACGAAAGAAAGAGAGGAGGGAGAAAGAGATTCGTAGAGACTTTGACAGTGATTTTTATAAGTATTTTTTATTTAAAATTATATTAAAATCTTTTTTTAAAAAAAATCTTTTATTTTTATATTAATATATTAGAATAATTTCAAAATATTATAAAATATTGATTCGATATTTAAAAAAATAAAATTTTAAAAAATATTTAAATAAAGTTAAAAATACAACACAACACCATGCTTGATCCAAGGTGCATTTGTTTATTAATTTACTGAGTAGAATCCATCTGTTTATTCCAAAACAATTCCTTAAGTGAAGGAGCGAGATATACAGTAAAATAAAATTTAAATACATGTAGTCTAAAAAAATAAAATATATATGTTTTAATTTTATATTTTATTAGCATCATGAATCTATTTTTTATAGCCAATGTGATTTTTTCTAATTAATAGTATATTGATTTCATGATAAATTTAAATAAAATAACTATTTTAGTTTATATTATCATAGTATAAATTATATGGGGTAGGAGCAGTAGGTAATTGAATTTAATTCTTCCAGCATTTTCGCCTATACTTCAATTATATAAAGCCAATATCATGCCATCGTTTTCATTCTGAAAGGCAATAAATAAAAGAAAAATTATTTACGTGCAAACTTTTCATATCAGATATGTATCAATTAAAAAATAATAATGAAATCGAGAATCTTGAATGTTCAACTTCTTTCAAAATAAATAAATAAATGGCAGGTGTGTTCATATGAATATTTTTAATGAAAAACATTAATTATTATAAATAAAATGAAATTATGGGGTAATCACATATTCTTCATTATTTATGAAACTTATAGTTTGTTGTAAAAAGTTTATACCCTGCGAAACACTTTTTTTTTGTAGGATTTAGAAACCTCGAATAATAAAATCGTATGCGTATATCATAAAATTAAACAAATATGGCATTATGGCCTAATATGAGGCATATGTTGATCTCTAGGTCTTTATATTTTTGTGCTTAATATGATATCAAATCCACAACCAATGGGTAGAACAATGAGTAAGACTCGTCATCAAGGTCTTGACTTGGTGGTCAGAGAAGGAACTTGTCTTCCCCTACCCCAGGTTCAAGCCTTATCAGGCACGCGCTGTCACCTCTGTGGTGCCATCAAATCCACAACCAATGGATAGAACAATGAGTCAAATTCGCCATCAAGGTCTTGACCTGGTGGTCAGAGAGGGGACTTGTCTTCCCCCACCCCAGGTTCAAGCCTTGTCAGGCACGTTTATCACCCCCGCGGTGCTTTACCTGCTCATTGGGCTTGTAGGATGTTCAGTGGACCTGGGAATTTAGTTGTAATGCACGCAAGCTGACCCGGACACCCCAGTTATCAAAAAAAAAAATGAATCAGACTCATGGTCATTCAAGTTTAGCACGTAGTCGAGCCTAAAAGCATCAATTTTGCTAGCATGCCAGATCTTATGTGTAAGAGCAATTCTAACAGGAGAGCTAAAAGAAAAGCTAAGGGGAAAAACAAAGAAATTTAGCTTTTATTCATCATTTTGATACATTGAAGAGCTAAAATAGCATTTCTAAGTTGAAGAGTTATTCCTACATGTTTGATCAAAAGAACAAAAAATTGTTTAATATATTTTTATGCAAAAAAGTGGTTTTGATTATACTTGTATTAATTATTTATTATTAATAAATAGTTATATCAATATTATCTATTAAAATATAATTGGCTTCTCTAAATAGTTTTTTTCCCCATTGGATTGTAAATATAAAAAATATTATATTTATACTATTTAAAAAACCATATTATTAATTTGGCTTCTTTAAATAGTTTTTCCCCTTGGAGGAGATGCTCCAAGTAGGTTTTGCGCACAACCAAGTCTACGGAATAATAAGTTAAGAAGGTCGTCAAACCCATGTTCAATTAGAATTGATAAACATATAAAATAACATTATTAAAAAGAATGTTATCATCAATGTGTTGACTTGGTTCTTTATTTTTAATTAATTTTATAAACTTCATCCTTCAATATTAGATTTGTCATAACTTCTTTTTTTACCCTTGTTCTTTGTATATTTCATAAAATTATAAAAAAAATCCAAAAAAAATATTTTCAGTAACTTTTTATTATTTTTTTATGTGGTTAGTAATCATAAAAAATAATTAATATATATATAGATAGATAGATAGATAGATAGATAGATAGATAGATAGATAGATAGATAGGGTTGAAATTAGACCAATAATTGCGCATTACAAGTAAAAAATGAGTTTGAATGACTTGAGCTGAATTGATAGAAAAATTAAAGGAAATGACTTAAGTCAATTTAACTTGGCTGAAACTAACAAAAATATAAGTTCAAGGTTAAGTTTGAAATAAAAAGCCAAGTTAGGAAATCAATTAAGGACTTAATTGAAAAAATAATAAAAATTATGAGTCAATTTGGCTTTAAAATGAAGAGCTGAAGAACTAAGAATTGGAATAAAAGCAATGAAATAATCAGAGCGCATGTTATAATTCAATCAAAGGAAACTGAATACAATTAAAGAAAACATGTGAAAATGCCAAATTGATGAAGATTTCAAATACTAAGGACTAAAATGCAAAAGGCGTTAAAGTGAGAGGACTAATCTACAATTTGACATTATTCAATTATGAAGCCTAATTATAATCAAGGAACAAAATAAAACCATTTCCTATTAAGTTAAAAGATGTGTCTGGAACTTGAAAAGTCTATAGGCTTACACTATCTAGGCCTGAATTTTTACGAGTTAAATCTTATCTTTTATGATGGATCTTTTATATATATATATATAAACAATAATATATCATGTCACACATCTTTATCTTATATTATGATTCTATCATATCTCCATCTAACCCTAAAGAAAGTGTGAAATGGTGGATACATTACTATTAAGGATCCAAGTATTGGTTTGGATAAGACCAAATAATTTTTTAGATCGGCCAAAGTATTTATGGGTTTAGAGTCCTTAATGAGAATTTCTATTCTTTTTTTTTAATGATTTAGCCCATCCTTACATTCCATAAAAATAAATAAATAAATAAATAAATTGCATGTGTAACTGATTTAGCATGGCGGTTCACTTTATTTATTTTGTAGAGAATAGGAGAAATGTAGGTCATCCATAATTTATTTCCGTTTTAAAAAAAAAGTCTACAAAATTGTTAAGGGTTTGATGAATTTATTAAAAGGTTTGTCTAAGAATGTGAATTTTCAAATCTAGGAGCATCTACGTGTTTTTTTTTTCAAGTCAACAAAAACCTTTGTTTTCCATCCTTTTTATTATTGATTTCAACTTGTGATTTATACCCATATATCATTTATGAAGTTTTAACATGTTATAAATGGATATTACATGAATATGCAAATTTCTTCACAATAAACGAAACAAACTAGTCCATTTTCACTAAGCTACACAACCAACATTATCTTTGGGTTTTTTTTTTATATAACATGATTAAGCACTGTTAGAAAAAAATATTTTTTAAAATTTTATTTTACTTTAAAATGAATAATTTTTTGGTATTTTTAAATTATTTTCATGTGCTGATGTCAAAAATAATTTAAAATAAATATAAAATATTATTTTGATGTGTTTTTTTGAAGAAAAAACACTTTCAAAAGTACACCGTTACCACATTTTCAAATAAATACTAAAAATAAATACCATTCTTCCTTTGTGTTAATTTAAATACATCATGTATATAACATTCTGTAATATTATATATACAACTCCATCATCGAAGCCTTTGCACTATAAGATCATGAGATTATTAAAGTTTGTATTATAGATTTTTGTCTAATAACAGGCTGTTTTTTGTTTAATATTAAATATTAACTGTTTTCCCCTCTAGTAAAATGCTATAGAGACACTAAAAATAAAAAAAAATTATGGAAAAAAAGCAAAAATAAATGTGTTGTTAGGATAAATTCTGATATAAAAACAGCTATGCAGAGCATTGACAAGCTAAAAAATATCCTGATTTTGAGTCTATCTAAATCTTTAAAACACCTTTTGATATTAAAAAATCTTTTCTTTTCATAAACGTCCAAATGAGTTTGCTCCTATATCATGAAAAACAAAATTATTTTCTTATACATGAATTCAATTAATAATGGGTCGCTTGATAATGTATATTTGCATTTTATTATTAGTTTAATAAGGTTGTTTTTTTGGTATAAACCACGTGGTGTTTCAGATACTGGTATAGACTAATCCACGTTCGCACGGGGTGTGCCCCGAAAGGGTGAAAGTACTCCTCAAATGACCGGTTTCATACAAGAGGAGGGATTGAGACGAAGAAAAAGCTCGGACTTTTGCATTTTCTCACTTTAAAGCCCTTAACTATAATAAAAATTATAAAAATTGTCCCTCGTAATAGTGCTGTTATTATAATTTTTAAAAATATCTATGGTTAAAAAGATTTTATTTTATTTTAAATGGATCAGAAATGTAAAACAATATGAAAAATACATCCTTAAAATTTTTTTTGATAAAGATATTTCGAGGATATATTTTAAGACTACAGTAAAAAAAGAGAGTTAAGTACATGAATGTCTAGATGAAAAGGCAATCATAGAAATCTTTTATGATTTTATGGACAAGATAAAGAAAATGATGCGCAAATTTTGGTGTTAATACTTTTGCTGAATGCCTCCAATCCATCTTTGGAAGTGCAATTTTTTTTTTGATAACATGGAACCACATGATCCGGAAAACGTACTTTGTAGGTCCAGGGTATGTGTAAACCCCTGGTTGTCCTAGACTCTTATAAATTTAGGATAGGACGCTATAATGACTCGAACCTCACTCCCGTGTATGAGAACGAGACCTGTTACCGCCTGCTCCCCTGGGGGTGCGAATTTGATAATGAGTAGTGTCATCTAATTATATCTTTTAAATCTTTGATTTTTAAATTTTTAAATTTTTTTCATGCCTGTTTGTTAAAAATAAAATTCTAAAATAATAAAAATGTTATTTTAAAATAAAAAATATTTTTAAAATAATCTTTACAGCAATATTAAATTTTTTAAATCATTTTCATCGTAGTTTAATTAAAAAAATCCCTTGCAAAACTACCATAAACCGCGTTAACTAACCAAACACTGTAAATGTAAAATGTAAATATTCGGACAGCGCTCAATAAATCCAAGAAACAGACAGCTACACCCGAGGCACGCACACCACACGTCACCCTCAAATAGCGCCAGATATACTCCCTCTTCCGTCATTCCATATCTTCCTTCCATTGTTATTTCATCATTTTCAAACACACCGCCTGCAAATCTCTCTCTCTCACCTCCTTTTTCTCTCTCTTTCCGGCAATCAAATCCCTGTGCACGGAACCGCACCTCCTCATTCTCAGCGCAGAACACACAATCCTTACGTTACGTGGCTTGGCTGTTAGGTGTTTACGCTTTTTAGCTGTGTTCATTGAGTGCTTGCACTACAAGTTGTAAAGGAACGATTGGCCTTTCCATTTCTTCGTAACCGTTTCGAAACGCGCGTTTCTTTCTTTTTTCTTTTTTTCTTTAAAAGGTAGCTCGAGCTGATTCGAGAAATTTTAAAGAGAAAAAAAAACATGGAGGAAATGCTGCTCTGGTTGGTGTATTTCTCTTGACGATTAATCACTACTGAGTTTCCTGAGTTTTTAGAGTTTTAGAAGAAAGATGACGGTGGAGTATAGATGCTGCGAAGCGAATTTCTTTATGCACATTTTGATAATAGTTTTTCTTGTTCTGTTCGCTGGATTGATGTCTGGCCTCACTTTAGGGCTCATGTCTCTGAGTCTCGTTGATCTTGAAGTTCTTGCTAAATCTGGCACTCCAAAAGATCGAATATACGCAGGTATAGTTTCATAATTTTCACTTTCGGCATTTTTTTTCTTTCCTAATTTATTTAGATCGTTTAAATTCTGTTTGGATAGTTGATAAGGTGAGAGAAAAAAAAGTGAGAAAATTGAGAATCGTGATTTTGGACGGGTGCAGTTTCGTTGTATGGGACCCAGGGAATTGAGAATTAGCTAGACTTAGTTAAGTGTGCTCATTAGTTATTACAATTACTAGCCTGTCTTTCAGAGATATTTGGCGTTGATTTCTTAGTAGTTGATGGCTCTAGTCTGCACGAAGTAATTGGAATCGTAGTATTTTATGTTGAATGCTTATTGCATATAAGAAATTGACGCCGGAATTTGTATAAGTGTAATTGTGTTTGGCTATGTGCTGCGGACCCTGATTGCTTGTTTCATGTTGTAATCAGCGAAAATATTGCCGGTGGTTAAAAACCAGCATTTGTTGCTTTGCACGCTCCTTATCTGCAATGCTGCTGCTATGGAGGTATGTGATGTAGAGAAAAAATCTATAAGCATTGATGATTGTTTTTCAAATATGACTTGATTATTGTTTTACTTTGTCAGACACTTCCCATTTTTCTTGATAGTCTGGTTACAGCTTGGGGTGCCATTCTAATTTCAGTAACTCTGATTCTTCTATTTGGTGAGGTAAGGCATCCATGTTGGTTTGTGTATTTTTATTAGTTTAAAGCAGTCAGGAGGCACAGTAGAACCACAGAAGTAGAGGTTCATGAGTCTGACTTGTTTTGGGTATGCGACTTGAAAATTAATTTCTTTTTGTGGCAGATTTTGTGTTGATCCACTTTGTATCGACCTGGGTCTTGCACTGCTTTAAATATACTGATACTTGAATGTTGTTGCGAGTTTTCCTGGCAAAAAATGCTTCTTGGGAACAATGGAAATATATAGCCTGGTTCTTCTAGAGCTTCATCTAGAATTATGTTTTTAAGATGGTAGGAATGGTAAAATGGTTTATTGGTCCACTGACTGCTCTTTTGTTTGGATGTGCAGATTATACCACAATCTGTTTGTACCCGATATGGTTTGGCAATTGGAGCAACAGTGACCCCATTTGTCCGTGTTCTTGTTTGGATCTGTTTTCCTGTTGCCTATCCTATAAGCAAGGTGACACATATTTAGGTTAGGGCTTGTGCATGGTTGAACCCTCTTAAATGGAAGAGTGACTATTCGTGTTTGTGTGATATTCCCAGCTTCTGGACGCTATGCTGGGACATGGTCATGTTGCTCTTTTTCGCAGAGCTGAGTTGAAAACACTTGTAAATTTTCATGGTAACGAGGTGCGTTTCGTGCCCTTCAGAATTACACATCCTTGAACAGAATATTTTATGCTTTATTGTCAATTTGACAATAGGCTGTTTTTATAATTATGGCCGCCCAGCTTATGTGCTAGCTTCTCTTTTATCGTTCTTGTTTGTGGTTTTTCATTCTGCCTATCAAGCCATCAATTTGAAGCAAATTTCTAGCTTTGTTAAAATCTCTTCTTTTGCTTATAATTTATGTACAAAATCCGTTGTCTGCTACCCCCTTTTTTTCTCTTACATCTTCCATCAGCTTTGTAACACTGTCACTGGTGTTTAATAGGCTGGAAAAGGTGGAGAACTGACTCGTGATGAGACGACGATTATTGCTGGAGCACTTGAGCTCACTGAGAAAACAGCTAGTGATGCCATGACTCCTATATCCGAAACTTTTGCTATTGACATCAATGCCAAACTTGACAGGTGTGGTGCCAAAAAGGGTAAACTAAAAAATCACTGGCTTCTGTTGCATGCCATTTGTTGTGAATAGCTGCATTATATAATTTCTTTGGACAGGGAGTTGATGAGTTTGATATTGGAGAAAGGGCATAGCAGAGTACCAGTTTATTATGAGCAACCTACAAACATAATTGGACTAATTCTGGTAAATTGATGATAGTAACGAAATCAGCAACAATCAAAAGAGATTTTTGTTGTTTTACTTTTTATTTTTTTCTCTCCATATAATTGGAATGCCAGTGCATTGGTTGAATAACATGGTATCCTGATAATCTCCTTCTCTCCGCCAATTTTAAGTTTTTACTGGTAATCTTATGTACCTATTATTTGTGCTCTTTCCCAAGCAATTCATGCATGCTTGAATTGCAAGACACTATTACCTATTAATTTTAAAATTTGTATGATGTGAAAAAAGGTCAAATATGACAGAGAACCGTGTCAATGGCCTCTTGGCTATGAGATTTATTGGCAGTTTTAGAAGAAGAAAAAGTTTATAAGCCAGCAATGCTCAATGTTATGATGAATCATTATAATATACGAACTTTCAGATTGTCTCTTAAGTAAATAAATGATTTAGTCACATGTTTCAACTATCATATAAATTTTGAAGAGGAGGGTGGGGAGGGGGGAGCTGCTGGAGGAGAGGAGTGTGCCGTGCCTCCCTTCAAATTAGCCTTTTGAGGAACCTTGGACCATGGACTCTGTGATAGGCTTTTATCTGTTTAAATGTATCATCTGATGGATAAACATTTCCCTTGTATTGCTTACTTATATTAATGCTGTCTTTAGGCGTTGCTTGAGGCCTGCTCCATTACCCTTTCTGTTCAAAGCTAATGTGTTTCCCCAAGACTTAATATAGGAGACATCTTTTTTTCCAACGTGGAATCAAACTTCAATTTCTTACTTTATAGCTTGGAATTGAATATTAGATCTTAAAAAGGTCTGCTGCTTATAATTTTGGACTGAGATTTGTGTTTTTTCTTTATGAAATCACCAAAAACATAATGTTGTAAATATAAGTAAACATCCCTAACATTGACATGCTAAAGAGATAGGATAAACCACAAGGGGATCAAGTGCATTGAGAACTTGAGCATGGCAAACTGCAAACAGGCATAACTAGGGAAGTGAGGCAAATTTTTTGCTAGGGTATGAAATAGGACTATCCTTACGTGCTAATTGATTTTGTTTTGCACTTGATTTAACCATGTTCTTTTGCCTTTACTTTCATATCTTTTGATCAGAGCTCATTAGCTAAATCAATTGTCAGAAATTTTCAGTTTTTCTTGAACATGTATGTATATTGTGATCTTTTAGGCCAAGAATTTGTTGACAATTCACCCAGAAGATAAAGTACCTGTCAAGAATGTCACTGTACGCAAGATCCCCAGGTATCATTTAGGTCAACAATTGTATTTATGTAGATGTTAATTTTTAGTTGTTCTTGGACAGCAAAATGATGTCCATTGTTACCTACAGATTGATGGTTCTGAATTATTATGTGTTGTAGGGTTCCAGAAAATTTACCTTTATATGATATATTGAACGAGTTTCAAAAAGGTCATAGCCACATGGCAGTTGTTGTAAGGCAGTGCAAAAAGCCAGAGGAGCAGCATGTTAGCAGTGCTGGTTACGGTAAGTGTCAATTCCTAAGGGATTTTGCCGCTATTTGTTGTCCCAATCTGTCCTGAAATGAACCTAATCTGGAGAGCATCGCTCTTTATGACAAGTAAAATCATTTCGATAATCATGGGTCTCTTGTCTATTGCATACAACAGATCCGGTGAAAGAAGTTAAAGTTGATATCGATGGTGAAAAGGCTCCCAACGACAAGACTTTGAAGAGCATGAAACCACTTCAAAAGTGGAAAAGCTTTCCCAACAGTGGCAACAATTCATTCAGGAGTTCAAGGAGCAAGAAGTGGACAAAGGACATAGACTCAGACATCTTGCATCTAAATGGCAATCCACTCCCAAAGCTTCCAGAGGAAGAAGAAGCAGTTGGCATAATAACAATGGAAGATGTCATTGAAGAGCTTTTACAGGTAAACGTTATATTTTGCCATTTATATTACAAATGTATCTCCCTCCAATTTCTCAGAGATTACCTCATGCTGTGATCTGGTTTGGCACAATTTAGGAGGAGATCTACGATGAGACAGATCATCAGTTCGAGGATTCTTGCACTGGCGTTGCTAAGCAGTAGAATGTACCACGGAGGTATAGACAATGTCGAAAAAGTTTTATTTTCAGATAATATATATTGCCTTTGTTGCGGAGAGATCTGAAGTAGACTCCTTAGTGGAGCAAAAGGGATTGTTTATTGAACTTCGTGAATGAAACGCTGTAATGTTTTAATGCCTGGACCGAATATATCTTTCACCCGTGTCGGTACAAGTATCGGTTAGTTTTTTTTGGTTATGTCATTATGAAACGATAATAAGTTCAATACAAAACTGAAAAATATATAATAATTATATTTTTTTAATGATGACATGGACGAGAGTTTTAAGGAGTAATTGATATAATTTATGTACGGGTTAAATGAGAAAATCTGGTTGAAGAAAGTGAATTTGTGTAATATCACATACCAACTACTTTTGCGTTCTCAGATATAATTTTTAATTTGACTGCTGGATAAAATTAAAATATTACCAGAATTATTGTAATATATATATATATATATATATATATATATATTTTTTTTTTTTTGGGGTTAAATATAAGGATGATAGGATTCCAACGGGAATGTGGCAACCGAACAAAAATTGATAGATACTCAATACGGGCATTTGTCACGTGCCTGCCACCTGTGTGCTGTCCATGTGGTGTCTACTGGTATGTCTACAGCTACAATGAGTGGTCAGGTCAATGTCTACATCTGTAGGAGAGATCAAGTCGGCAGTTGGACCAAGCGTGATGGTTTAGTTGGTGCATTGTTTGTTACAAGGTTAGTCAGTAAGTTAGTGGGTCGGGTAGTCTACTTCGAGTTGGACCAAGCGTGATGGTTTAGTTGGTGCATTGTTTGTTACAAGGTTAGTCAGTAAGTTAGTGGGTCGGGTAGTCTACTTCGGGTTATTAATGTTGAGTCATATGGTTATGTGTCATTGTAGCCAGCAATGACGGGGAATAATTCGAAAGGATTGTGGTTGTAGATTGTGTTTACTGGTCCTAGGAACCTGATAATTAGTTATTTTATTTATTATATTAAGTGAGGAGTCATGAATAAATTTACTGAACAATTTCTAGATTAAATTATTGGAGGTTTTGGATTTCTCAAAAATCCATTTTTCATTCTTGAATTACTAGAGTCATGACAACATTTTAGTCTAAATATATGGAAAAATTAGCTCTTTATTCCTTTATTAATCGCCAATTGAATTGAAAAATAAATAGAGGAATTAAAAAAAAACCAAGATGGCATTTAACAAAAATCTATTGAGACACAAAAACCAAGCAAAATACAAGAGTTGTGAGAATGTAAGGTCATTTAATTCATCAAACAAGGATTTAAGAGAGAAACCAAGTGGGGGAGAGGAAATAAAAAAAGGTGTGGATCATGGGAAATAGAGAAGTTTGTGAGGAGTGGGAAAACCTTGGTAGGATATCATTCGGAGTTCATGTAAGAAGTTCTAAGACAATTTATTCAAATAAAAAGAAATGGATTTAATGCATGATTCTTATATTTTTTTTTCCTTTTAATTATGGGGAAATTGAAGGAAAGTATGGGATTTTTATATTTTGGTATAATTGCGATACAATAGGTTGTGAATAATGTGAAATAGTGATTGAAAGAAGAAAAAAATTAGGTGTTGTTCAAGGAGATATGGACGGCTATTTTGGGATAGAAGGAGGGAAATGAGAACTAACGAAAACTTGTATACTTGAGTATGATTGATGTATGTGAATGTATAAATAATAGTATGGGATGGATTTTAATTAAATTCTTAGTTGTGATAAAATGTTAGGTATGTTCCAAAGTATAAAGTTAGAAAAATAATAGTTACGTAAATTATAATCATGTATTGGATTATAGAAATGTGAAGCAATGTTGTTGATGATGAAAATATGGGTATATGAATGATGAGTAACTCAATAACAATGTAAGTATTGAGGATTCTTTTGAAAGAATTATTAAGAATGTTATGAAATAATGAATAATATTAAAAGATTAATAGTTAAATGAATTGTAATAGAATATGTGCACATGGAGAATTTCCAAGTGTACATGAAAGTCAATTTCTTTGTGAAATAGATGATTATTGCTAAGGATTTAATTGGAATAAAATATTTTATAAAATAAAATGGGAGAGGTAAACAAAGAAATGTTTTTATGTTAGCATGTATATGTGTGTTGATGATGATTAGATTTTGATTAAATAAATGATCAAATTTTAATCGATTTTCTTGCTAGTATATTGTGAATTTGAGTATATGTATAAATGTTGAAAGATTGTATACATGGGCTAAGATTTACAAATTGAGTTGGTTACATGTTTAAGGACAATCAAATATAAAATTATGGAGGCCTTGATGAGATAAATGATTTATGGTTATACAATTAGTTTAATTAATTAGAGATTTTTTTATATGAATGTGTTTAGCAATAATGTGAGGGAGAGATCATGAAACTTATTGGTAGAAAATGTAAATTACATGTTAAAAGCATATTTTAAAGTAGAAGCATATGATTAATTAAAAAGTTGATTTATGATCATGATATATAATCAAAAAATAAAATGATGTTTTGTAAGATTAATTACAAGGTTTTGGTTATGATATATATATATATATATATATATATATATATATATATATATATATATATATATATATATATTAAATTCAATACCAAGATTGTGAATTGGTTAATGGCCCCGTACAAAACTATTAATGCATGGATCATTGACTCATCAAATTGTTAATGAGATTCCATAAAAAAAATATAAAATTATGGTTGAGTAATCATGTTAATGTTACAAAACATCATATTTCTATTAACAATGGTGATAACTATGTATGATTAGTGCTTGCCAATTATTCTATTCAATGTAAACAAGACAATAAAGTTCAACTAGAATATTGGTTATGTAAGGAAAAATCTTTTAATTTCATGGTAAATGAATTACCAAATTTATAAATCAAGTATGTGCTAGCTATGTGGAATTTAGAAACAAGTAAACTTGTCGAAGCTTAAATAGTTTTGCAATTATTGGTTATGTAGGTTTAATAATTTAAAAGTATTTCTAGTATATTTAAAAGTTAAAACTTGTTGTTTTTATATTTATAAATTAATTTGGGTCTTGATAATTTGAAATGTAGGAAATATTTTTTTTTTAAAAAAAAACACTACTGCTTTATGGTTAGTAAATGCTCCAAATATAGTCATGGATAATTTGGACCTTTCAATCCAAATTGTTTTGTTATAGTTTTTAAAAAATTCCATGCATTTAGTTGATGTTTGTTAAATCACTAAAATATCAATAATAATAATAATAAAAGTCATTGGTTGCACGCGCCAAAAAATAAACACCTATTGTTTTTAGTCGGCACGTGAAACTATTTATGGTAGTTAAAAAAGCTTTTCCTTTGTGTTTTTCAAATCTTCACAGCAAGAAATATCTCGTTGGACGACCAGTATGATGAGATTATCTTTAGTTTGACTAGGATTGACTTTTCTTTGATTCTTTTTCTGTCCTCATATTCTGTATATAGCTTTTAAACATTTCACGCCAATCATTGAATTTGTTTTTTCTCAAGATTTGGTAAATGTTCCTTCAATTGCTATTTTTTTATTTGAATTAAATTATAGAATTGAGATTTGTTTCCAGTCCCATCCCACTCAAGTTTTTATTTGTTAGATTTGATCTTTATTTTTTTATTGCTATTTATTTTATTTGGGAGCTTTTAAATTGATTTTTTTTTATAATTTCATCCTCCATTATATTTACATATCAAAATTTATCCTTATTTTTTAACTGTTGTTTTCTCACTTTGATAAATTTTTAAATTGATTTTTTTTTTGTGATTTTATCTTTTAATATTAAATTAAACTTTTTGTATGAGCCCATGTCTAGGATTTAACAAAAAAAATTAACTCGTTTTTTTTTATCCTTTAGTATTTGATTTAATTATAGATTAGGCTCCATTATTTATTTTCATTTACTTTCAATTTGAAATTTCACTAATTTTGAAGATGATCCAGATTTTCTCAGGCTTTTTTTATTTCATTCTTTGTTAAATTCAGCTTCTCTTTAAAGATATATATTTTTTAATGAGTTTAATTAAATGATTAACTCAATATTCATCCAATATGTCACCATCTCCATTTTCTTTTTTACATTTTTATAAGATAAAAAAACGTTATATGACCAGCGACAAACCTCGGGGGAGAAATTAATTTCTTTTTCTTTTTAAGCTCATTTTCTTCTAGTTTCACTTAGTGGGAGGAAATTTCAACAATAATATACATTCTTGCAAAACCTGTATAATACTCGTGGGAGTTTGAATTTACCAGGACTTAATTTCTCATTCCCAAGATGTAATTGTCATGTCAACGGTCCAGATATTCTTAGAATAAATAATCACCGAACTCTTGCATGGCAACAATGGTGTACAGAAAAAGGGCACTTACTAGTGTTCACTTCTTTTATCATCCTTTCTCTCCCTTTTCTTACCCCTAGACTTTTCTTTAGATCTGTGCTTCCTGGAATGCTTCTTATCCAAACTCTTTGAACAAACCTTCTTTGCCTTTTTAAGCCTTTCCGTGCCAAGCTCTTCTTCAGATGAGGCATGATATTTCAGCAAAGGTTTCTCTGGTTTGAAAACGACACCCGGAAGCTTCACATCCGGGCCTCTGGACAGCTTTCCCTCGTAGTCTGGACAAGGTGGAAGGTAAGGCCCTGTTTCATCCATCCTTGAACCGACCGCACCTCGACCTCGCTTAACCCTGTCATAAGCAAGAATTTATATGCCAAACCAGTAAGTTTTTTTTTTCCCTGAGAATTTTGAAGAAAGCCACAAATGATATTTGATTAATGAAATGAGTCTACAGATGATAGAAAGAAAATGTGAGCGTGAGAGAAAGTGTTTTTCAATGACCTCGAGTGCAAAAATTCCTCAACTTCTTCATCTCTTAAACCTTCATCTTCTCCTAAATAAGAGCTCCCTACTCTTTTGCTTGACGATGATGACACCCTAGTACTGTTCTCATTTACAAAATGCCTTCTGCCTGTACTTTTACGGATATCACCAACATCCCCACAGTTCTTGCTGCAGTTATCATCATATCCTGATCTTTCTCTCAGCCTATCAACCATCTCGAGCTCCTTTTGCCGAACTCGCCACATCTCGTTGACCTCAACCGCTCGATTTGCTGAAAAAAGTAACCAATACAAAATCAGACATGAGCAATATACATACGTCAGTGGCATTAAACAACCTGATTTTAACTCCTCCAAACAAAAACAATGATGAAATCATGTGAGGAGACATACATGAATGGCATGTTTTAATATAGAAAAATGTTCTCATTTCAAGTCCCCGTAAAAAAATCAGGACATCATTACATTGCACATTTTTTTCAAGCAGTCCTTAAGAGGTGCATGGATCATTTGCTATGCAAGTCAATTTTAACATGTCAAAATATGCTAGAAATATATTGTAGAGTACATATGCATATATCCAAATAATCATGATCCAGTGGCGTTCCACTTATTATCAGAAGACAGCCAGTTAGATAATCTAGCACAACGTTATTCTTTAGAATGGGGCACAACTTCATGCTTTTCTCATAATCCATTTTTTATTCATCCTTAGCTGGACTTCAAATATAAAATGTCAGCCAACTCACAATAATCTTTTCTAGGAACACGGATAATAGTCTAAAGCTGGGCGTGCTGTTACTGAAGGACAATGTACAATCATGCATGAGTAAAGCAAGGAGCCACTTCCCAGGTGAACTCACATTGTTGTATGATAGCACTAAAACATTAAAAGGAAAGATTACAATCTGAAAACAAACAATAAAACACTGACTTTGCTGCACTCCACGGACAGTTGCAGTGAGGAAGCGAGAATTTGGCCGCGTTCTTACTTTAGGCTGTTCAAGGTATACATGCACACCTTCCCTCTCTGCTCGTTGCTGCAATTCTGCTGCTTCTTTCATAAGAATAGCAGCTATTCTATTCTCGGTTTCCAGATCCATTAAAACCTGAGAAAAAAGCTTCAAAACACTAGTGCAGTGAGTAACAAATAGAAGAGCATACAAATTGGCTTGCCAGCATGCATATACTCAACTAATTCAACATTTAATTACAAGCAGTCAACTAGCTTAAGAATATATATTTTTCAATAGTTCACCTGTACCACCATTTCATATGCAACAGCCAAATATGGTTTTCCGCCCAATAATCTGAATATTTTCCAAAGCTCAGAACTTTTGGTATTCCAGATTTCGATAAAAAAATCTCAGTAAGAAAGAAACAACTCTAACCTGTTTTGAGAAATAAGAATGTATAGTTTCAAATGTAGTTCACATTGCTTGTTTGTCAAGTATTCCAGTTTAAATATGGTATGAAATAGTTTACCCCTTCTTCTCTCGAACTTTTCCTAACAGCAGATATACCTGTCTTCTTAGATGCTTTTGTTCATATCTTGTTGCTTCTTTTAATCCAAATTTACATGTTTCTCAAAATCCAATACCTGTTTTGATTGCTTGACCAATAAAGATTGATCATTGATCATGAGTTGGATTGGTATAGAGGACAAGCTCTCAACTTTGTGCACATGACAAAAAATTATAGGGTAATTCCTCATTGGAAAAACAATCATAGCTCTACTACTCAGCAAATCACACTGAAATAGCTAGTTGATTAAACCCAGTACGATTTTGCACCATAAGTGCTGTAAAGACACTGCGGTATTTCCATTCAAAATAATCAAAATTTGAGTACCACTGGACTCAGTCTAGTTTTGTTTCGACCAAGTAAATTAGCAAGAAACTACAGCTTTTTATGTCCAAAAAATTGTTTTTGATGAGAAATAAACAAGAGAATTTGAGCTCAAAGAATTTTGAGTAAACAAAAAAGGAGGTAAACAGGGCATAGAAAACCTAATCCAATTATTAATTGAACCTAGGAATTATTGTCCAATACAATAAAAATAACCAAACTTTCGATTTTCTTTTGTATTCCTCAACTTTCTCAGTAATCAAACAACAAAAGCAGAAAAATCTATTTTGAAGCCATTAACAAGACAAAAACTTACCAAAAACCGATTGAAGGAAAAAGGCAAATGTGAGGGAAAAAGGAGATCCCAATCTCAATCAAAGCAGAAAAGAAAGTAGTTTTTGCTCTCCCTCCTTTCACGCCTTCAGATTGCAAAGAACACCCCTAACCCTAGATTTTACTATCAACTTCCTCTTTTCATAAATGTACATTAATCGAGCCCGAGTGACGAAATACGCGTCGTCTGCTGCTGCTAGTATTTTCTAACAAAAAGAGTATGGGCCGATGTGAAACATAGCCCATTAATCCATTGGGCCCGCAACACCGAATTTTTCACTAACAACAAATATTAGTAACATGTAAATATTTTTTTTGAATTTAAAGTTTCTTTTATTCAAACCTAAAACTGTTCAACACTCTCCAATAGTCCACGCCTTGCAAGTTGACCGGTTTGATTACGCCTCCTACAACCAAGCACAAGCAGCTTTTCACGATTTAGGTCCTCCGCACATATTCGTTTATTATCCGGGCGTCCTGGTGGCCGACTAAACTTGGGTGGCCGGACAACTTGAGCATCATCATTGTTATGCTTTTTCTTGTATGAGAATTATAGATAAATTCTGGATTGTCGAGGACCCAGATAGTTAAAGCAATAATTTGGATTTTCAAGGTTGTCTTTTATTAATTCAAATACTAACTTAAACATAGGTCCTCCGCACATATTCGCTTATTTTCCAGGCGTCTGGTGGGCTGACTAAACTTGGGTGGCCGGACAACTTGAGCATCATCATTGTTATGCTTTTTCTTGTATGAGAATTATTGATAAATTCTGGATTGTCGAGGACCCGGATAGTTAAAGCAATAATTTGGATTTTCAAGGTTGTTTTTCATTAATTCAAATACTGACTTAAATACAAAATTGATAGTTTTGAAATAACTACCCACTACTATGCCTCGTTCTATCTGGACTAGAACGTGTACAGTGTTATGGATAGATAATAATAAACTGGACAAATAAAACAAATAACAACAACAATTAATAAATACTAGAAAGTAAATTAATTAAAGAACTACAGCTGCCACGTGTCATGCATCCAATGCGCCTAGCTTTCCCGTGTCACCAATCCAGCGTGCCTTGGTTTCCTGGCCACCACATCCCAATGCTCCCCGTGTCATGCATCCACCTCTTGAGCTATGTCCCGTGTCACCATCTCCCAGCTCCTTAGGCTCAGCTCCTTAAGTGTGTAACACAACCCCCTTCTTCAGAAGAACTCGCCCACGAGTTCGGGGTATTGTCTCCTCATTTCTTCCAAATCAACCCACAGTGCATCCTCCTCGTTCGAACCCTCCCATTGAATCAACAAGTCTGTTCCTGCAACATTCCCCTTCTTCTTCATCCTCCGAGCCAGTATTTTGTGTATCTTGGGAGCTAGGGTCCCGTCTGCCATAACCTCTGGTAGATTAGGGCTAGGAATAACTCGAGAACCCACCTTCTTCTTCAAGCACGAAACATGGAAGATCAGGTAGATCTTCGAGTGGGGTGGCAGATCGAGCTTGTATGCTACTTCTCCAACTCGTTGGATGACTTCAAAACGGGTCAAAGTACTTCGCGGAAAGCTTCAAGTTTCGCCTCACAGCTACAGTCACTTGTCGGTAAGGTCGTAACCTGAGATAAACCCAATCTCCTACTTCAAAATGTTTGTCTGTGCGATTTCTATCAGCAAAGTGTTTCATTCGTTCCTGTGCTTCTTGCAGGTTTTCCCGTGCGAGTGACAAGATGAAGTCACGACTCTTTAGCTCTTCTTCGACTGCTTGGACCGTCGTGGAGTGGGGTTCAAAAAGTTGCAGCCTTGGTGGAGCTTGCCCATACACAACCTCAAAGGGGGTGAGTCCCGTGGAAGCATGGATTGAAGTGTTATATGACCACTCGCCCAAAGCCAACCACATTGCCCAATCTTTGGGTCTGTCACTTGTAAAGCAACGGAGGTGACCTTCTATCCACTTATTCATTGCTTTTGTTTGACCATCAGTTTGTGGATGGTATGCCGAACTTAGCAGTAGGTTAGTGCCACTAAGCTTGAATAATTCTTTCCAAAATACACTAATAAAAACCGCATCTCGATCACTTACAATTATCTGTGGAATTCCATGCAATTTGAAAATGTGCTCCATGAATTGTGCTGCCATGTGTGTTGCTGTGTATGGGTGTGATAATGGGATAAAGTGACTATACTTGTTGAATTTGTCCACTATCACCATAATAACATCATACCCCTTTGACCTAGGCAGACCCTCAATGAAATCCATACTGATATCTCTCCATGTCCCTTCTGGTATGGGTAATGGTTAAAGTAAATCTGCTGGTTTGATAGTCTCTGTTTTATTTCTTTGACATACATCGCATTCTTTGATGAATTTCCTGACATCATTGTGCATGCCATTCCAGAAAAATTCTCTCTTTACTATTGCAAGTGTTTTATAAGTGCTTGTATGTCCCCCAATTGAACTCCCATGAAATTGTTGTAACACCAAGGTATGAAAGTCTTTCATAGTCCCTAGGTGTAATCTGTCCTTGTAAAACACTAGGTCACCTTGCAGCTTGTATTTGGATGAATCCAACTCCCCTTGTTTGCTGCGAATAATCAATTGTTGCAATTGTGGGTCTTTGCTGCATGCTTGTTCTAGGTCTTTCCACCAAGTAGCCTGTACCACACTAAGTGCCTGTAGTTGTATATCTGATGCTGTAACTTCTTGACTAGTTGACCCTTGTTCATCCATCATTTGCTGTGATAGAGCATCAACTGCTCAATTTTCTCTCCCACACCTGTACTCCACAATAAAGTCATACCCTAGCAGCTTAGATACCCATTTTTGTTGGAATGGAGTCCCTATCTTCTGTTCCAACAGATACTTCAGGGCCTGCTGGTCTGTTCGGACCCTGAACTGGTGCCCAAATAAATAATGCCTCTATTTCTTTCAAAACTTGACTTAGATAGGCTAAAGATTTGCCCTCCTGCATCAAAACAACCCCAATTCCACAACCTGAGGCATCACATTCCACCACAAAGGGTTTAGCAAAATTAGGTAACCCTAGGACACGAGGGTTTATCATGGCTGTCTTGAGGTCTTCAAAAGCCTCAGTCGCCTCCCTTGTCCACTTGAATGCATTCTTCTTTAGCAGTGCTGTTAAGGGTGCTGTTATGCTGTCATAACCCCTCACAAACTTTCTGTAATACCCAGTAAGTCCTAAAAAACCTCTTAGAGCTTTTGGACTCTTAGGTATGGGCCATTTCACCATGGCTAAAATTTTCAATGGGTCAGCCTTCACTCCTTCCTGTGCAATAACAAAACCCAAGTACTCTACTTCTCTAGACCCAAAAACACATTTAGAAGCCTTTGCATACAACTTGTGTTGTTTTAGGATGTCTAAAACAATGATTAAATGTGTTACATGGTCTGCCATAGACTTACTATATATGAGAATGTCATCAAAAAACACCAAAACAAATTTCCTAAGTTGAGCCCGAAATATCTCATTCATTAGCCCTTGAAAGGTAGAAGGGGCATTAGTTAGCCCAAAGGGCATAACTATTGGGCATAACTAGGAACTCATAGTGTCCCTCATGAGTCCTAAAGGCAGTCTTGGGCACATCATCAGGATTCATCCTGATTTGATGATAGCCTGATTGTAAATCAAGCTTAGAAAACAGAACATCCCCATGTAATTCATCAAGCAATTCATCAATATTAGGGATTGAGAACTTATCTTTAATGGTGTCCTTGTTGAGGGCGCGGTAATCAATACACATCCGCCAACTCCCATTTGCTTTCCTCACTAGCAGGACTGGAGATGAGTAATGGCTCTGACTTGGCTGAATTATTTCAGTTTGTAGCATCTCCTTAACAAGTTTTTCAATCTCCTCCTTTTGATAGTAGGGGTAACGATAGGACCTCACACAGGTGGGTGGGTGTGGTTGCATCATGCAATCGAATTTGATGGTCATGTCCCCTAGAAGGGGGTAAACCAGCAAGTTCCTGGAAAACTTCTTGAAACTGATCCAAAACCTTCTGTAGAGACCCATCCGTGACTGGAAAATTTTGTTCATCCTTTGCCTCCATGAATTGTAACCATAGACCTCTCCCTTCAATAAGGGTGGTCTTGTTTAGCTTCGATTCCTCCTCTAAGGGACTAATAGGTGGCTTTAACCCTTGTAGAACTAGGGGTTTACCATTAACAGTGAACTTCATGCTCAAATCTGCAAAGTTCCACTGAATAGTACCTAAACTTCTCAACCAATCAACCATTAATACATCACATCCCTCCAAAGTCAGTAGGTACAAGTTGACCAACACATCATAGTTCTGCATTTTTAAGAACACTACCTTACAGCAACCCTGACAAGGGAAAGTTGCCCCATCAGCAACTTGTACTGCCAAATGGCTCTCCTCCACTGGTAGTTTAAGTCTTCTTGCTACATTCACATCCACAAAGCTATGAGTGCTTCCTGTATCAATGAGAATAGTCAATGCATGCTTTCCTATATGACCAACCAGTCGCATGGTTTTAGGGGAAGATACCCCTGCAATAGCATTCAATGAAATGACCAATAAGTCAACTGTTTGAAGAGGCTCATCATGCTGCCCTTGATCATCTTCAGCCTCAAAACTCTCGGTTTCCAGTTCCACACCCTCCAATAAATACAGACTAGGCTTATTACACTTGTGACCAAACTGATACTTTTCATCACAATTATAACATAGGCCTTTCTCCCTTCTCTCTTGCATTTGACTAGCACTAAGCCTCTTTATGGGTAGGGGATATTTCTTTGGAAAGGTTGGGTTATTTTGTGGGGTATTTTGTAGAAGTGGAAATTTGGGAATTGTTGGATTGGAGTGCGAGTAGTCTCATTGGTGTTTGTCTAGGATAGGATGGAAGGTATGTGTCTGTTGTGGCTTGTGTTTTGGTTTCTAACAGGATGGACTCTTCTACCTACCTCTTCTTCTTGTAATCGGCCCAACCTGAAGGTTGCATATAAGGTTGTTGGCCTAAACATGGTAACCATTATGCGCAACTCATCCCTTAACCCACTCAAAAAGTACTAATTCAAAATTCTTCACTTACACCATTGATTTTGTTGGACAGGATTTTGAAGGCGATCTGATATTCCTCCACACTCCCGGCTTGCCGCAATTTGGTGAAAGCTCCCACCGGGTCTTCATAAGCCGACGACCCAAATGCAGTGCGGAGGGCTACCAAGAATTCTTCCCAATTTATTGTTGGATCGAGTCCATCAACCAACAATACCAGGATAACACCTTTCCTTCCATGTGGAAAGAAGCAATCTGGAGCTTTTGGTCTTCCGGTGTCCGGCAATACACGAATAATCGATGCGCCTTCAAGATCCAATCATGGGATTCTCCTCCATCAAAATAGGGAAAATCCAACCTCATCGTGCGTGCTTGAATGCCGGTCGGTCCATCCAGATAAGGATTTTGTATTTCCATGAACATTAGTTGAAGTTCCTTCTCCTACATGTTGCCTTCACGATAATTGGATTAATGTATCGTAATTACTTGCTAAATGGTGTAATTGTTGTAATACTTGCTCCATGAGAGCACTTTGTCCGCTTTGCTCTTCTCTTAATGTATTGGTCTCACTTTGTAAGGAAGTGATAGCCTCGACTAACCGAGTTGAGCGAGTTCCTCTCGCCATGCCAGGATCGTACGGCTCCGATACCACTTGTTATGCTTTTTCTTGTATGAGAATTATAGATAAATTCTGGATTGTCGAGGACCCAGATACCTCCTTTGTGTTTAAGCAATAATTTGGATTTTCAAGGTTGTTTTTCATTAATTCAAATACTGACTTAAATACAAAATTGATAGTCCTGAAATAACTACCCACTACTATGCCTCGTTCTATCTGGACTAGAACGTGTACAGTGTTATGGATAGATAATAATAAACTGGACAAATAAAACAAATAACAACAACAATTAATAAATACTAGAAAGTAAATTAATTAAAGAACTACAGTTGCCACGTGTCATGCATCCAATGCATCTAGCTTTCCTGTGTCACCAATCCAGCGTGCCTTGGTTTCCTGGCCACCACATCCTAATGCTCCCCGTGTCATGCATCCACCTCTTGAGCTATGTCCCGTGTCACCATCTCCCCAGCTCCTTAGGCTCAGCTCCTTAGGCTCGGCTCCTTAGGCGCGTAACAATATCATCATCCACTCAGGTATTTGCTCTTGAGGTGGATCCCAACAATAGGCAAGCGACCATTCAGAAACCCAGGTGTGGATCCATAAAAAGACATTATTACCCTCTGAAACAGATTATCTGCACCAGTGGTGGTCGCTTCTGCTATACACCTAGGGTTAGTTCTCTTTAATTGCTCGCAGTTTGAAGGAGGAAGAAGACAGTATCCTTCTTCAGAAGAGCCATAAATTGTAGCTAGCCCCGTTCTTTGGCACGCCAGGCCTGCTTATATGGAATGATTATCCCTATGCTGATGGATACCATGTAATATATTCTTTGGTTTGTAAATGGTGTTATCCCGCAGTGGTTCCCCAATCAACAGAAGCCTGGTTTGTTCATTTCTAACACAAGTACAAAAAAATATATTATTTATTTAACATAATTGTATTTATTTATCAATTAATTTTATAAATTCTAAAATTGACAACCCTGTAAATTTCTAATAATCATCTTATTAACAATCATCTACTTTTAACATAAAACAACTGAAAAATAAACCTTTTAATCTTAGTTTCTTATTTTAACCTTCACTCACATATGGTGAACACCATGATCAGATCATGTATGGAGGTTTGACTAAACACTTCCAAAGTTAAGTTTTGTCCGTTCCTGAAAGGGCCTGCAAGATGCAATAGCCAAACTAGGTTTCTTCTAAACTGATCAGGTCTCTAGTTGACTTAATATACTTGCTAGTTTAGTTAGTCAACTCAACCTAAATTAATAATTACAGAAATTCTGCAAGAACACTCGATGAGGGCCATCACAAAGAACTTGCACGCATTTCTTTGAGAGCATGGTACGCATAAGACCCCTTATATTAACTACAAATCAAGCCCAAAATGTTACGGATTACAATCAATGGGCTAGAAATAAATATGTAGACAACAACAAAGAATTGCTAGAGAAGATTCACGCGGAATACATAATTCAATGAATGGATTGAACAACAACAAGATATAGAGTACACCAACAGGAGTATTTTTGTAACAAATAACATAAGCCACTCCTCTTCTTTTGCAGCTCTTTAGCGTCTGGATGGTATGAAAATTCGGCTCCTTTCGAATAGTTGTAGACCTTTTTTTGTAGAAAATAACTTAAGCCACTCCTCGTGTGCTGCTCTTTGGCGTGTGGATCGTTTGAAAATTTGGCTCCTTTGGAATAGCTGTAGACTTCTTCCCCTGTAGTGATTGCCTGGAGACGGCAGAAGCTTTGATTTCCGGGGAAGCACTGCTTTTGCTAGGCTTTTCAGCTTCTTTGGGTCTCAAGATTGTTGGTGAGTCTTCCTTTATCACACCTAGTTGACCAGGTATCATAATCGAGAGTGTTTCATTTGTAATCGATGAGGTCCTGCAAGAGCTTAGCGGCTTAATTAGTTACTAGGATTCCGAATTAATTCTACAATTAAAATAACTTTTTTAGGGTCGAAACTCACTCTTGAGGCCTTGCGACTTTTCTCACAAGTGGTGATTTGGTCTTCTTCAAGACTTTCCTCAGATTTTGAGCTGTTGTCTTATCCTCGCTATATTTCTTCAGAGGGGCCACTTTGGTCTTCTTCAAGACGTTCCTCGGATTTTGAGCTGTTGTCTTATCCTCGCTATATTTCTTCAGAGGGGCCACAAGCTTCTGTTGTGATGAAACTGTGTGTCTCTGTGGAGCTGAAGATAATTTTCGTCTCACTCTTTCTTTGTTCTTCAACCTGGTAGTCTGATTTTGCTACAGAAAGTATCATAATAGGAGGCTTGAGCACTGTATATATAAAAAACTATGGAAACCAAACCTTGATGTTTTTTACTGTTATTTTACGCTTCAAAAGTAGATTGACTTACATGTTGTTCTTTCTGTGTTGTGTTTCTTTCCACTTCAAATGCTTCCCGAGTGTCATTGGCTGATTCGGTTTGTTCAAGGCTCTTGTCATTTCTCTTCAATTAGAATAATAATAATAATATCAGTCTAGTTGAACCATTGCTGACGGCTAAAAGAACATTTAATTGAAAACTCACTGGCAATGCATTCTGACGTTTTTTCTGTAAATTCCCTCCTGGGAACCTCGTAACTGGCAGGATTTCTTTCAGAGGAGCAGGGTGGAGCTTCTTCTCTGAGGTTGCCTCCTTAAGAATCCTTCTTTCCTACATATATAAATTCAGTATTCTCAGATTCTATTAAAAGATAACTATTTCTAAGACGTAGATAGGATAATGAAGTAACATACATCAGTTCTCAGCCGAAAAGGCTTGGGATTTGTAGGCTTAGGTTTTCTATGTTTTAGTTCTTGAGCACCAGTGGCATGAGTAACGAAGCTCTCTTTAGATGGCTTCCTCTTTGCTTTGTCTATCTGTATCATTTACGTATTCACAAAGAAATCACAAACAGGAAGGAAAGGAGAAAGAAAGAAAGTAATAAAAATAAATATTTTAGAACAGAAAAATGCAAGTTCCTGAAGAGGAGTAAGTGACACCTTTTGAGTGCTCTTCAAACTCTCATGCTTTCCAAGGATTTGTCTTTTCAAGTGGCCAGTATTGACATCCATTTCTCTGAAAATCCAAAATTCATTGATAAGTGATGGCCAAAAGTATCTAACAACATCCTACAAAGACCGATGAAATTATTGAAACGAGTTTACTCACCTGTTATCATCAGAGGCTGAAGCATTTTCCTTATTGTCGCTTTCAGTGGCTTCTCTGTCATTTTCCTTGTCATCTGATATCAAAATATGTTTACTATCATCATTACTCTCCATGGCTGAAGCATTTTCCTTATTGTCGCTCCCAATGGCTTCTCTGTCATTTTCCTTGTCATCAGATATCAAAATATGTTTACTGTCATTACTCTCCATGGGGACATAAATGCCCTTGTCCATACTTGAGTTCCTTTCGTCTTCTTCGCCATGTCCTTCATTGGTTCCATTGTCATCTTCTCTTGAAGCTAAAAGTTTGGGAACATCATTTTCTCCCAAGCCCCTCTCGTCGATCCGGGAATAAGGTCTTTGATTTGGCTCATTGCATCCCGAGGTATTTGCCTTGGCATCTGACAAAGCTTCTACTTTGTTCTCAACCATCGATGCTTCTATTTTTACAGTTGTTAAGGGGCCTTCATGTGCATTATTTCCTTCATCACTTTTAGCATTATAGCAGACGCCAGGAAGACTTGATTTCTCCTCAATCTCCATGTCACTGAAATCATTTTCAGCCCCTTCTCGAGACATGGGACCATGACACTGCTTTGAGTTCTTTCCCTTGTCCTTTTTCATCACACATTTGAAAGATTTGGATTCTTTTCCCTTGAAATTTTCAGAAAGCAGTCCATCATAAACTCTGCTTTTAACCTCTCGTCCTCGCGGTTGTTTCCTTGTTGCATTTGAAGGAAATGGTCTATTACACACCAAACCATGCTTCTTTCCTTCAGTGATCTCAAGCTTCTTTATACCTGCACATATTTTCTTGACAGTTGTATCCAATTCAATTGAAGTCTTTGCCCTCACTGACTTCTTAGGTGAATGAAATAGTGCCTTCGCTACCACTCTACTATTTGGCACTGCAACGGCTGTTGCTTTGGGATTCCTAACACTACAAAATGCATTAGGATTTGACAGTCGCTTTTTGTTTCTTGGAGTTGTCAGAGCCTTGGATACAACAGATTGCTTTGCCCTCACATTTGGGGTTGCATTTTGTTTAGCAAGGGACTTGACTCTAGCTTTGGGATCAACCGTTCGTTTAGATATCGAGGAAATGAGGGCCAATCTTGACACTCGAGATTTTGAAGATTTTGCTGGAACTGTCTGAGGACATTTAATACTGGCAATGTCACATGCAATTAGTAAATCGTGTTAGTACAAGTCCAGTTAGAGCAATAAGAGAAGACGAATATTAGAATGTAATTACTAAAAGCTTAATGCATATACCTTGAATCCTTTCTGTACAGCGCTCTCCGAAGCCGGATGTTGGGACTCCTTGCAGCCATAACCTGCATGACTCAATAACTTACTGCCTAATTCCAAATCGATCTACTGTAGAAACCAACATGCTGCAGAAAAAGAAAAGTGATAACTAACCCGCAAAACAAATTTTTTGTAGATTGCTTCAGAATCCATTTCTTCCTCATGCTTTTGATCACATCCTACACAGCAAAGCCACAGAGGATGCATATAGAGAAATTCAAAATCTAGCATTTGAAGTCACTCACACAAAACAAAATGAAAAAAATAACCCGCTGCTATAATCAAATAAGCAATTGAAAAGTAGAGAACGGGGCGCATTTAGAATAATTCTGGAGTAGAATTGCTGTGGATTTGAAATAATTTTTTATTGAATTCACTTGTACGCAAGTATGCAAGGAGTTAGAAAAACTGGTGTGATTTTGCAGATATTTACAATGAACCTTTTCTCTTTTCTTCAAATTCATTTTATTGATCATAACATACGAGCAATAAGTCCCATTCATGCCAATCAAGTCCTCAAAATTGAGAACGTGGCCATTGCATGATAGGGTTTATCATAACATAATGCATGAAAAGGAAAAAAAACAACGTAGAATTTACTCCAATTCTATCACCTTTCGCCATTTCCTTATTTGGTAGATCTATTTATCTTTTTAATTGAGTTCAAAAGGTTAAAAAAATAAAATCTCATGTGGCACGGATTTATTAATTGCATGGTGGATCTCTCTACGCAAAGGTCCCATCCTCAACTTGGAAACTATTTATCAACGTGTTTCTATAATAAGAGAAAATTATTGCCATATTGGAAATATTTGTAGCAGATAAGATTTTAAAGTTCAATCCTACATGGAGACATTGAATTGATAGTAACGGAAATGCAACCTCCACACGCACCCTCCACGCATCCAAAGGCATGGCATGAAGTGATTCATAGTTTGGATTGAATTCCACACTATTCTTAACAAATCTGGTAATCAACGCACATTAATTGAACTTTTAAGATTATAAATACAGCCCCTAATCCTATTTTAACAGACAGTATTAAATTAATTGTGCTCTAGTTCTCTTAATTAACGTCATGAAGGAGACTGTAACCTCCTCCAACTTTAAGATCCATATCTAGGCCGCATCCATTAGATGTTAAACGACAAGTCAAGTCATCGATCATTCATGACAGAGCTTCAGATTTGAAGTAGTTGGAGAAAAGAACAAAACAAAGTTGGATTTACAAAACTTACCAACACGCAAGCAGAACCAGGATCGGTCATCTCCCGGGTGATAGTGATCGGGAGCGTTAAGGTCCACGAACTTCGGCGCCTCGATTTTCTCGTAGAAGTCTTCTTCGCCGTTGATTCTCAAACACTGAGCTTCTTCTTCCATTTTCTCAGAGAGAGAGAGGACAGCAGAGTGGGAGAGAGAGAGGAGCGTGTTTGTGTGTGATAGAGAGAGGGGAACCGTGTAGTCTGTTGGATCGGTAATGGTGAGAGGATCGAGACGACTTTTAAAAAAACGAACGCTTTGTTTCCTCTCTTACTGTAAGTAGCCGTTGAGAAAGGTACAAATTCTTACAGACACGATTGTCATAATAACCAATTCTTGTGTCTATTTTCGTCCAATCAAAAAAGTATCGGACAAGACCAGAAACACAGCCTTACTGGGCCCACAACTCCATATGTCCAGACTAGTTCGGCCCAACCCATCTTTCTCTTATGTTTTTTATTCTTTGAAGCAACAAAAAGATATTAAATTTAAAAAATCCGGAATCTATTTGAAAGAATATTTGAGATTATTTTTTAAATTTTTTTATTTTTTAAAAAAATATTTTTAATATCAGTATATCAAAATAATTTTAGAACATATAAAATTATTAATTTAAAACAAAATATAAAAACAAAAAAAAAATCAAAAATATTTTTAAAACACAATATAAAATAAAAACAAAAAAAACACACACAAATAAACAAATAAATAAGGAATCAAGGTATTCGCAAATAGCGACTTCATTGTTAAAACTTGAAAGTAGGATATTTGAGAGTTTATAAAAATAATATTTTTTTTTAAATTTATTTGTGACATTAATACATCAATACAATTTAAAAATATTAAAAAAGAACTAATTTAAAACAAATAAGAAAATAAATATTTTTAAAACTAAAAAACAAAGCAGACATTTTAGGAGAAGTAGCAATAGAACAGCATCAGAAAGTGCCAGTCATTCCTCCTCCCGTGAAAGATTTGCATATTATGCACATCCCCTGTCAGATATCCACCGAGTCCCGCCTCCAAAAACTTGATTATCTCCTTGTTGGACGCCATTGTAACTACGCTTTGATAGCAATGATAGGTCCGATCAAGCAGCGGAAACAATTCGCCATCGATCCTGCAACAAAGGGCAACCCTTGATATGCTAGTTTTTTTACCGCTGTGTCCATAACTCTGCGTTTCTGTGTGCATCAGAGGGTAATAGCTTTCCAAGAAAGTAAGCAAGAATGAAAAACCAGCAACACCGGCGCCTACGATGATCACATCAGTACTTCCAGCAATATCTTATCTGATCTACCACAAACTCCACTTCCATAGCTTTTTATTGCTTTCATGGTTAGAATCTTCCTTGAAGTTTTGATCTTCTTTCTTCCTCCGGAACTGCAGAGTAAACGAAAACCCAACGTGAAGCTACTCGCTCCTTCAAATCTCTTCAAGTGCAGGTTTTCTGTCGTTAGTTCATGTTATGAACAGTGTGGTGCCCCAGAAATGGTAGTAGTAATGGGTTTACACTTGTTAACAAAACAAGGAATTATGCAGCCACGTAGGATAGATCCATCAGCAAATTTAAAATGTCCAGACCATAAGGTGGTTATAGTCATTCAGAAAATAGGGTAGCTTCAGGAATTTATTGTCAATATCAACATTGATCAAATGTTTCGTATGAGCACCTGGAACCTAGCTAAGAGAAGTATTTGCTGGGTGTGTATGGGATAAAGAGTTTTCAGACATCAGAAACTAGAGATTTGAGACAAACAAAAGGACGTAACAGGCCAAGTCAACATGCAATTTGAAATCAGAATGTGCAAGCGAAACCAGGCCTTGCTTTCAAGCATTCCGCCACACGTTGCTTTCATCTCATGGTGATGAATAAGTTTTAGACGAAAATAAGAACAATTATTTGCTTTAAAGAATATTAAAAAGAAAATAAGTAATTGTGTAAAATTATATTTTCATAAAGTATGACAGTGGCTGTTGCTTTGCTTTATTTCCAACAACGAAGCTTTTTAATAAAAACGCAAATGATATCAAACAATTTATAAGAAAAATGGCTATTTTTCTCCTATAATATTTTCATTTTGAGGAATTTAAATGCTACCGTGTTTTATCATCGATAAACCACCTCACAAGCCATATCTAAAGCCTGAGGCATTACCATCCTCAACAACTCGGCATTCCACCTTTTATCATTCCGACAACAAGTAGTTTTTCTCGGGGTTGTTGAACATGCCTCGAGTGAATCCACACCAATCATGCAAAGTGTCTACAGGATGGTTATAGAAAGCAATTGGGAAAGCATAGTTGACGACCTGGTCATAAACCAATCAGGAGGCCCCTCAAAATAACTAGGAACCTCATTCCACAAGGAGAATGGAAGTGAAAAGCACAGGCAATATAGACATTCCAAAGTTATTCAACGTTCACAATTTAAATCCTGTAATTATTCAACCTGCTTTCATGTGAATGCAAACCATGGTGATGAAAAATGACATTTTATTTGAGGAATTTATTCGAATGAGCTTGATCCACCTCCTTTCATGATCCATTCTTGATGATGTTTTTGAGTTTCTCATTTGCAGCCACAAGCTCTGCGGCTATTCCTGGTTCGTTAGCAGAATGCCCTGCATCTGGGACAACCTGTCCAAAGTTTTTGAGTTCCAATATGAGGAAAGGTGAAAATGAAGCCATGGAGAAAAAAAATGCATAATCCCATGAGCCAGGTGACACTCGTGCCTTCTTAACATGAGATCTGCTCTGTGTCAATGAAATGTCTTCATCTTTCAGGATTATCAATTGAAATAGTACATGTAACATGCATAACTAAACCATCCAATAATTCAGAGAAAAACATCAAGCGGCTTGCATTACAATTAGATGCAGCTGTTATATGTGCTGAAAAACATTAAGAATACCGAATGAAGAAAACCAGCCCCTACTCTGGATAAAATAACTAGTACAACTTGTAAGATTGCCTATGCAAAAGATAACCAGACATCAGACATTTTCTCTCTTGCTTTTTTTAAGAAAAAAATAAAGAGGGAATCATTTATATGTTTTTATGTGGCTGTGCTAGAGATGAACTCAGAGACTAGCCTAAGACTAACAACCATGTAATAAATGCAACCTTTTGAAGTTTTGATAAGGAAAGATAAAAATCACAACCATATCCATAATTGATATTTCATCTTCTGCTGAATGCTGAACCAAACCCCCTACACACATGCAACCCTCTCTAATGTGTGACAGAAACTACAGCTTAGAGAAGTTCTCCTACCTTTAGATCTGCCTCTGGCCATGCCTTATGAAGATCCCAAGCAGACATCATAGGACAGCAGACATCATATCTTCCCTGCAACATAATTCAACCATGTTAAACAATAACTGTTTCATGCCTTGACAAATGCAATCAAGGCTATCAGCTCACATTTTGGATCATCAATTCTCTAGTTTTATTTTTCAAAATTCACCTGCCAATTTAACTCATTTAACAAGTCATACTAGAATGAGATTGAACTAGGATCGGTAAATGGGTCATTATAACCATGAGTTTACCAGCATTGTTAATGAGTTCAAAATTGAGAGGGATTACAAGTTTTTGATATGATAATAGAAGTAACCGCTTCTCTCATGCTATTATTTACCAAATCTATAGTCGTTGCTTGTAATTTCTCTTTGCTTCCCCTCTTCCCTCATTCATCCCATTTCCAGTCTCTATGTTTTAAAAGTCTTCAATCATTCTCACCTACTTTTATTCTTAACTGTGCGAGTTAAACTAAGAGAAGAAGGATGAGAACAAATGAGCAAAAAGAGTGATTAATAAAGTCTAGAAAAACAAAGCAATGGGGCACACTTTTAGAAGGTTTAGGCACTTTATGGTGGAGAACCAGTGGTTTAGAAGATAAAAAGAACCTCATGATTTAATATTGTTGGGCTGTTGCATATTTGACCAAATGGTTCCAAAAATATGAAATGAAGAACAGTCCTTTCATGGGCTTGGTCTGTCTATGACCAAATCAAGTGTTAATTCTATGGCCTTGATAAATAACTTATTTGATACATAACTGTGCTTTATTGCCAAGCTGAATTTCCTAGAAAAAATCTCTTTATATGTGGCTTAATCATCTGAATTTAGTATTTTTAATATTTATAATAATATAGATCAGAAGTGTGGGAATAAAAATCAAAGATGGAGATACAGTGAAGGAAGAATAAGTAGCACATTTTAACTGATTGTCTTTATTATATTCATAGTTTTCAAACATAATTTTAGTAGTTGGTAAATCGGAAGTGATTCACCAGACCCCCAATCAATCCTAATTAAAAAAAATAAAAATAAAAACAATTTTAATAACCTTGGATTCAGCGACAACAAAAAATTCGAATTTTGACAGGGTGATCAAATTGCAAGGATTGATCAAACAGAGGATGTTAACAGAATCATATCCGAGAGCACATTATATATAGTTTCATTTAGCACATGGAAATCATTTATTTGTCTGAAAATATCACTTGTATTCCAAACAAAGCACATAAAATGACAGTGGAGATAAAGGTAACACATACCTGTACAATTGTGGTGTTGATGTGTCTTATTTTATCAACATTTTCTAATAGGAAAGACTCTGAAGGAAAAAAACCCTTGTTCACAAAGTAATGATTTTCAATCCTTGCAAATGCCTGAATAGAATGAAATAAGCATGTCCACAATTCAAATTTCAACAATCATGTCCACAATTCAAATTTCAAACATCTTAAACACATAAAAAAAAAATAGGCATTGATGAATTACTTATCTCAATCTGCTATTATGGTGAATTGAATTAAAAAATGAGAAAAAAGATGTCAGATTCTCAGCACTATATCAAATTTAAGTAAACACTAGAAGCAACTATATTATAGAGATATTACAAGGTTGAAATGCTTTGGTTCTCAACATTAACACATGAACCCTTCACTCTGCATTTGAACACCAACTGAAGAAATGTGTCAGTGAGTTCACTTTTCTTGTGCAGTATCCTGTGGCATTTTTAGTTTCTCCTTTCTTACTCTACAACAGTAGACTGATGGAAATCTAAAAAAAGACATGTTTTGATGTCTTGTTAATGGAACAACACAGAAGCCTATAATAATTGACGCTAGATTGACTTACCAAGGAAAAATTATCATCATCCCCTCTCTTGATATTCTCCTCATTTGGAAGAAGATGGGTAGTCATCATTTCCCATTTGGTCCATGCTCTTGCAGCTGCATACTAAGAAATTATGAGGGTAACGCATTCATTATTTCTATTGTAAGGACCCACTTTCAGTGTAATCGATGGACATGCACTTGATTCCCAGCATATTTTAAAATTTGTGCATGCTCAAGTGTCAAGATCAGATAAATGGAAACGATTTTCATAGACAAATAAGAAAATTAGTGCTGTTGTTGTTGACAACAAGTTGTCAGTGACCTCAGTGCTACCAACTCTTCGTAAAACCAATTGGTTATAGAAGAGGCGATTCCTTAGCATATTATAGTGCATTCAGCATGCTCGAGCGTCACGATCATTCGATATGTGACTTGATCTCTCATAGCCTCCACATACAGGACAATTGATGCACACTATGGCCAACAATCTCCCCTCAAGCAATTGCTCCCGCTGGGAATCGAACTCGTGACCAAGGCTCTGATACCACTTTTAGGACCTCAGGCGCTACCAACTTTTCTAAAACCAATTGGTGATAGAAGACGCGCATTCTTTAGCCTTATAGTGCATTCAGCACACGAGCGCCTACGACATTTGATTGTGACTTGACCCCACATAGCCTCCGCCACGGGACAATTGATGCACACATGGCCAACAATAAAACTAGACCAACTCAAGTTTTGGACATAAAATCAGGAGAGAGAGAAAACCCAAGTAACTTACTTGTGTTTCCAAATCATCAGAGTTTAATCTCTTGCTGTAAGCATCAATGAAACATCCCCTTTCATTTTCTGGAATAAGATCTCTGAATGACTCCCAAGCTGCATGTTCAATAAAAAGAACCATGGTTTTAAATTACTGGGCACAAAACAACTAAGCATTTCAAAGCAAGCTAATGAACATTCTTGTGCATGGTTTCTGAAACAAAGACCAGCCACAGCAGTTCCACAGTCCTAATAAACATTGAAATTACCTTATATTATAAAATATAGTATCTAAGAATTGGAGGAATGCAATCACAACCTCCCTGCATGTACTGTAGGATGGAAATAAGAGAAATAGCCATCATCATGCCAAATATTGTTTTTTATAATCATGAATAAGGCTATCTACGAATTAATTAACAACATTATCTACATCTCAAAGCATACAGAGATGGAACTGCCAGCTAAAATTACTTATAGCATCCGAGCATAGTCGCTTTTTACAAGAATGTGAAAGCTTATTACTGCCAGCGAAAAAATGTTGGCACACTTTTGAACACCACAGTCCTCTTGCCCTTTGCTGCCGCCAGCTAACCCTTGGGCCTTTTTATTATCTCAGCCAATCTATGATGCATATGTTTATGTTATATCTTGTTATAATAGATCACATAAAGAATAGTATCTAGCATACCATCAGGAAATATAGCAGCAGCACCGCCCTCATAAAACCAGTCAATCTCTTTCTTTCGCAAAAGAAAAATCCCACGGAGGACCAGTCCAGTAACCTTAAGAAAAACACGGAAAAAATATCAAAACAAAAGTTCAAGTAATCTCAATGCCTTGGTTCAGGTTGTTTACGAGTTCCCACCAAAGAAACAGTGTAAAGTTAAAGTAGTTATGCACCTTTTCAGGATGTGATTGGCTGTATGCAAGTGCCAGTGTACTTCCCCATGACCCGCCAAAAACCTATACAGCAAGAGAATAAAACATCCAGTTCAACAATTTCACCCTGTTATAGAAAATACAGTTTTCTTTCCGGATCAACAACTGGACAAAATTTTGACCTGCCATTCCGGAATCTTCAAGTGTTCCCTTAGCTTTTCAATGTCAGTAATGAGATCCCAGGTGGTATTTTCCTCCAAGCAGGCATGGGGTGTGCTCTTTCCTGCACCCCGCTATGGAGACAAAACAAGAAATTAAATTAAAAATTGTAGAGTTTAAATGGAGGCTCACAATTTATCATAATGGATACTGGAATAACAACCTGATCAAACAAAATGATTCTGTAAAATTCAGGATCAAAAAATCTTCGGTTACTCGGTGCAGTTCCTCCTCCTGGGCCCCCGTGAAGAAAGACAACAGGCTGCAAAAAGGGGTATGGAAATTCCTTTGTTTAAATATTCAGATACGTTTTCATCTACAATTTCTTAAGTGAAACATAGATTCATTCAACCGACTTTCAATAAATTGATCAGATACAACACTACGGGAAAGACTAAAAAACATGGCAAAAACTAACACGAGGAGAAGGGAAAGACTGCTACTTTCAACGTGCATAATCAGACATGCTAGCGTGTACAATTTCAATTATCAAAAACACAATAAACAGAAATACCCATATGCAAAAAAAAAAAAAAAAACATGAACATGAGATTTTATAAAATAAAAAAGGTAGATTTTAGAGACCATGGCTGCTTACATGTCCAGAGGGATTTCCAGATTGTTCATAGTAGATTGAGTGAAGATCGGAGACCTTCAAAAGACCAGTCTCATAAGGCTCTATATTTGCATAAAGATTCCTATTTAGTTCCACTGACTCCTTGACCGGTTCCATGTATAGCCCACTTGCCTGTGATTCACACTTGTAATCAAGATTTCTCACACTTAACAGTAAAGGATTCCTTATTCCTGCAAAGTTTCCCAAAACATCACTAAGATTACATGTGTTATCTGTATATAAAAAGTAAAATCTAACGCACACAGAGAGAGTACTTACTGGTGGAAAGACAGGAGAGTGAAGGGAGATGAGGAGTGAGGGAAGGAGGGGGAGGTGTGGAAGAGATCAGTGAACTAGTGAAACCTAATAAACTCATGATTTATTGGGCATGATAGTAGTGATGGTACTGTTTTTGGATGAGTTTACCTTACAAGGTTTTCTGTTCAGATTCCAAGCCCACTTTGCCAATTCTTATTTTAACTCTTTCAGTGACTCTTTCACTGCATGCTGAGCACATTTGGAAGTCGCGTAATATTTAAATTAGCATTTTCCCTTTTGAACAACTCAGTATATGAAGATGCAAAGTTAAAAGCAAGTCGAGCCTTGTTGTAGTGGTTAAAGGGATTTATTTTCTTTTTCAGCATCAGGGTTCAAGTTTCATTATGTACGTCTGTCACATCCGTGGTGTCTTACATGCTCACTGGGCTTGCAGGATGTTCAGTGAGCCCGATGATTAATTGTGGTGTGCGTAAACTGGCCCGGACACCCCGATCATAAAAAAATATGCAAAGTAAAAAATAGATTTTTACCTTTTGTTTTAATTTTTGACTTCTCCAACGAAACAATTTTCTTGGTAGCTAATGTAACTTTTTTGTTCTCGAGTTGCTATTTCTACACGAAGATAAACTTGTTGGAAGATTGTTGGTGTGAATTAAAACATGGAAGAAGAGGGCAATGGTCCACTCTCTTCATTGATCTTCTTCTCCTTCGCCTGTAACTTTTCTTTTCATCTCAACAAATTTGTTTTTTAGTAAACCATCTAAGATATTGACCCACGACAACATCCCGCTAGACCCATTATTATCACCACCGAACATCCTTGTTTTTTTCCCCTCTCCCTGTATATTGGCTGAGCTTTGCACTTTTCTCTTCAATAATTCAGGTTATTTTAAGATTGCACCTTTCCATTTTTTGTTATCTTACCAATTTTTCAGTGATGAATTTATTTTACAGAGACAAAATATCTCGGACTCATGTATAGTTTTGATTCTATTTTTCAACTTTTGTTTCGTTATTATTGTAGGTCCAACTATTATTGTCTTAAAGCTAGCATGTTTACTATTCTAGGAAAAAAAAAATTGTTTGATGTTCTTATAATTTTTTTAAGTTTATATGGAATAATATAAATCAATGTTTATCAATTGAAATCTCACTAGTTCATTTGTTACGGTATTTTGTTTCAATTGTTTCCAATATATATATCAATGGTTTTCCAATTTCATATTGAAAAAAAGACTTTCTCTTAGTTTTTATACAATAAACTTTGATATGAACTATTAATCAATATTAATACGATGATGAGTTTGCATATATAAAATTGAGTTGCACAAGAAAAAAATCATTATAAGTCTTCAGTGACTATCATATTTACTATAATATAAAAAAAAGATCAAATCTTTTATTCCCAGATTTTTATACTGGATAATTTGTTGTACCAACATTTTAATTGTTGCAGACTTAAACTCTCCTATTTATTTTCTCACGGGCTATAAGAACACACAGCTACCCATATGGGGGCATACATCGCCCGACCAGAGAAAATACATTTACCCAACCACCAATGGGTGGCATGAGACTGGATCAAGGTTTGCTCCGATCCGAGTTAGTCCTAGCTAATATTGGCACTGAGGCTTATACCGTTAACTTGACCGTGGATTAGTCCATGTTGTTTGCTGACACCACGTAATAAAAAAATACATTTACCCTTGCTGGATATCCATGTTGTTTGTGCAACCTTTTTCTTCAAGAAAAAACCCTTTTAAATCATGAAAAAATCTAAGTAGCGGCTACAGGATGCCGTCATGCTGTGCAGGAGAAGCAGCCAAAATAAATAAATAAATAATCCAAATTTTCTATTTCACGTTAAAAGTTGAAATTGTTGTTGTCAACTTTAGCATTTTCCCTGTCTTCTCTTGAAAATCAGTTACCCAAAGTGCAAATCGGTCCCCAAGCATATTAATTTTTGCAGAAAAGTACTGCTATCCTTACAAAATGGCCCTTTCAATGCTAACAAAGCTACTTACTAGCCTTGATATGCCATATCATAAGTTAAATTTCATTTTCTATACTAAAATTGTTGACTCCTCCACGGATTAAAAAAAGCTGCATTAATTTCTACCGAATAAAAATAAATAAAAAATTAAATGCATCGTTCAATACGAATACAATAAATAGAAAAAAAATTAAAAATTAAGATAAATATCAAGGATGAATGATTAAAAATAAATAAAAAAATTAACAGAGAATATTATAATTTAACGATAGAAATTGAAGTGAGCTATAACTACTTAATTATTTCTTAAAGTGACTCCAAATGTTCACGGCGGGAAAAAATAAAATTGGAGGGAAATATTAGATTACTGATCCTAACCGCCAAGGTGTCACGTGCGAGATCGGAGCACGGAGGGGGGAGAGAGAGGGGGAGAGAGAGAGATGGTATAAAAATAAATTTGTCTCAAACTCTAAAGCAGTCCCCAATCCACAGATGAGCGCCCGCCCTCCTCCCTCCCTGCTCTCTTGATCTCTCCCCCTCGTCGCCCTCCCTCCCTCTCTGTCTCTCCGATATCAGTTCTGTACTCTCTCTTCTCTCCCCGCAGTTGTCTCCTATCTCAGGCAAGTCTCTATTTCTCTCTCTTCGATTTTCTTATCGCACTCGATGAATGTGCACGGGTCTGTTTGTTTGAGCTAATGTTTTTCGATTCGATGCTTTTTGCTTAATGTTCTTTTATGATTCCCTGTTATTTCCTAGTTCCGAAAAAGACCGCTAGTTAGGGTTTCGAATTTCTCGGCTATTGTTTGCAGCATTGTTACTCCTTTAGGGAAAAAAATAGTTACCATTGTAAATGTTTTATTGTATTTGGATTATTAGTTATTAATAAATACTTTTTTATAAGATTCTCACATGGACTGGAGTGGAAAATTTGTAATTATTTAATGAGTTTTGTGTTTCTGAAGAAGCTGTTAGTAATTCATGATTCACCACTGCTTTGTGTGCTAAAGTCGCAATCTTGATAGTTTTTAATTTAACTTAGAATGCTGATTGATCACACCGTGAGTATTTTGCTCATGCTGAATTAGATGGATTCCAAGAATTGGGCTCCATATAATGCATTTTTTCCCAACGCTTAATGCATTCTGTTTTTTGAAGATTTTTTCTTGTACACTATCATTATTATATTTCTAGCTTCAATGAAAACCAAAGATAATAGGATTGTTAGTCAGTGTTTTGATTCTTTGGATGTTCATACAACTTATATTCCTTTGACCCATCAATAAAGAAAGATGAGTGATTGCCTATTAACAACAACGCTGCTTACAAAGAAGAAAGAGATCGACAACGTTATCAGAGACACCATTGACAAGGTCCTCGTCCTCCGTTTCGGCCGCGCCTCTGATCTTGTTTGTCTCCATCTTGATGACATTGTATGATCTCCCTCTCCCTTGCTTTTAGCAATCCTCCGTCTCCCTCTCTCTCTTTCTCACACACACACAAAAAAAAAATAATTAAACTTTTGTTACCAAGTTGCAGTTATCAAAATCAGCTCGTGAGGTTTCAAAATTCTCAACAATAGCCTTGGTAGACATCGACTCCGAGGATGTTCAAGTTTATGTCAACTATTTTGACATAACTTTGGTTCCTGCTACTGTTTTCTTCTTCAACGCTCATCATATGAAAATGGATTCTGGGTACAATTTCTCCCCTCCCTACAAAAAGGATATTTAAATTTTCATTTCCATTTTGTAATGATAATTAGTTTATTTGCATCGTGTATTCAGGACTGCAGATCACACTAAATGGGTTGGTGCTTTTCACAGAAAACAAGATTTTATTGATGTAGTTGAGGTATGCTTGTTTTCTTATTTAATTTCCCTTTATATTTTCACCACTTTGAGTTCGTGTATCCTACATGCACTTGTGAGAACTGAAAGTTATGCACCAGTATAAATATTTTGATTTAAATTAATAATGAAATAGCTAATATAATCTCCACTCGAGGACATACCATGGAATTTGATTTACCTTTCAGTGGTGTTCGCTAGTTTCTTGTATTGGATCTTCTGATCATTATAGGTTGTAGATTATGATCAATGATTGCCAGTTGGTATTGGACAAGGTCAGGGGCAAACGAAGAAAGTGCCAATTGTTTCCACCTGGTTGCAACCCATTTACAGCTGCACAATTTTTACCCTTTGGCAAAAGCTGTAATTACTGACTGTGTGGAAAATGATACATCAATAATTGATTTCTCGCTATTGGACATAGTTGTTTACTCATTAGACATAGAAGACTAGGGTTGAGTGAAGTGGTTGCTAGGAAAGAAAGGCAAGACAGCGTCAGCAAGGGCTACTGGTTAAAAAATGAATATTCAGATAGAATCTCGTCAAGAAATTGAGTTAGCCCCTAGCCTAAAGCTATGATACCAAATTGAAACATAGAATTAGGCTGGATGATTTTTTTTTTCCATATCACAAAGGTATCTTTATACAAGATACATATCAATCATTTACATAAGCTAACTATACAATTGAATGGGCTACAATCTAGGAGCTTAAAGTTAGGCTAAAAAACAACTAGCTAACTGGCAGCTTTTTAACTGATATACATCAACTCAACTAAAGTTCTTTAGCTATTTTTCCTCAAATCAATGGATGAACTGAAGTTGTTAATTGAAGCCTTGGAATTCAATTATGAAGCCTAACTATGATTATCTAGCATCATGAGACAGAATCCTACGACAAGCTCAATTTGCTTTTAATAGCTCCTTTAAGTGCTTTATGAGTTTACTAATTGGTTGAAACCAAGACAGCCTTTAGATCTTCTTTGCCTACATTTTCTCCTATTAGTGAAGATGGTGACTCCTTAGCTAAGCACATCCAAGAGATACATGCTGATGTGTGTAAAAGGATACAAGACAACAATGAAAGGTTCAAAATGGCAACTGATTTGAGTAGAAAATTTGTCGAATTTAAAGAGTTATTTAGTTATGGTTCCACCAAGGGGTGCATATCAAAAGCTTCATTCGAGAAAGCCGAGGGCATTTCATGTATTTAAGCAGTTAGGTGAGAATGTTTCTCTCTCGGATTATCCCTTGGAATTGCACATCAACCCTATATTCAATTTTTGTGGATCTAAGTATTTATCATGGGCATCAAGATGGTGATGGTGAAACTTCTAATCGTTTATCCTAGAGAAATTGAGCGTGTTATTCTAGACCAGCATGTACATGGGGGATACCAAAATACTTGGTTAAATGGATAGGTATACTGGTATTTTAAAGCATTTGGATTACTTCTCAAGAATTCCAAAAGATAAATTGAGTACTTAGCACAATGCCCCAATCAACAAGCTTGTTAGAGCTGAGTTTTTCAAAGTCAAGGTGAATTGATGAAGACTTGTCCCTTTACAGGTGTATTTCTGTCATTTTACAGAACAAAGATTTTGCTTGAAATTAAGTTCCGTTACAGAGGAGACCGACATAATAATATTACAATGGAGGCAACGGACTAGTCCCCAAACTTGGTTATTGTCGAGCTATACTGCAATTACACTGTGCCCGCTGCAGTGTGTTGTATTCAATTTGATGCCTGTACATGTTCCCTTGCAGTTGGTCACACATGAAACCTGTTTTTTTTTCAAAAAGGATAATTGATTTATAAATCTTTTCTTGTATATAATGGTATAAGTTGCAGACTATACTTGAAATTATCTTACGAAGCTTGTTTCATGTTCTTACAGGCCATATTCAGAGCAGCCATGAAAGGCAAGCTGATCGCGAATTGTCCCCTGCCCCCAGAGCGGATAACAAAATATGAACTGTTGTACAAAGACTTGTGAAGGTGGCCTTTATAGGTTTCGTATAATTTCTCTACTCGCATTATCCTGCCACTCTAATGCTCTAAACAAGGCTGTAAATGATAGTAGACTTTTATCATGGAAGGATTTTGCTGCTATTCGTTTTTCACCGTCCTCTATTTTTTCTGTCAAATGGCTAACTGAGAGCCATGAACCCTAACTGCTTGTCTCAAAAAATGTCAAATTACAACGCAGAGGAAGTTAGTAAAAGATGAAGAACAATCATCAGCAGATCTGTGGTACAGCTGGTCAGCACACTCAACCCATCTCTCTTTATTGTCCAACTTGCAGCTTTAGCAGATGGTTATTATGATAATCTTGATCTCCTGAGCTAGCAGGAAGAATTCAGTGGAGATGAAACTAATGAATCAAACGAGCATCTCTTGACAGAAGCTCGTTGCCTTCCACCTATCAAGCATTGCTTTGTGCGTCAACACCCCCATGCCAGGGCCTGTAACGATCATTGCATTAATTTTTGAAACCGTTTTATTGTAGATTTTTACTTATCTTTAATAGTCATGTCAAAACTATCATTTCATCATTATTATTTTTTATTTATTAAATTTTGCTTAAAATCATAGATTATAATATTTAAAAAAAAAACACTAATGAAAACCTTTTTTTTTCAAACTATTTTTTAAGATATATATATATATATTTCAAATCATTATTTTTTTGGATATTTATTTTAATTGCTTGCCGTTTTTATACAATAAACAACACATTTATTAGAAAAAAACATCAATACAAAAAGATAATTTATAATAATAATAATAATAATATTTTTTCTACGAGTTTTAAATTATTACATTTACAAATGAAAAACAATTTCTATTTATATAGTTAAATAAAAAAATCTGAAGGGTATGAAATATATTTATATATTTATGTTTCGGTTTCACATCTATATTTTAGTTAGTTTTAATTTTTATATATAATTTATTAAATTAAATAAAATTAATTTTATTTTATCAATCACATGTTAAAATTTTAATTGTTATTTTTTTATATTCTTCTCTTATATTAAAAATTAATTTGAAATTTCATTCATGATATAAGGGGAGTAATTGTCTTGTGTGTGTGTATATATTACATGGCAGAGAGAGAAGAAACATCGTCAAAACGAGAATAATGATGATTGATGTTAATAATAATAATAATAATAATAATAATAATTAAAGTTAAACTTTCTTCCTCTGTCTCTCTCCCTTCACTCCCTGCATCTATTTTTATTCCCGCCTAATAATCTTCCACCAATCCTCTCATTACCTTCGTTTAATTTTAGGGCAAATTACTTAAGCATCCTTTCTTTCTTTTTTTCTTTTCAATTTCTCAAATCCAATGGCCTTCAAAACTCAGGCTATGCACAGATGCCGGATAAAAAGGGCAGGGTAGAACCACGAAATTGCGAGCAAAGTTAGGCAGAGTGACATCATACTGAATCTGATGCCTTGTTGCCTAGGCGAAGTCTTCAAACGGTAGCATGCATCATTTATCCTAATGCATTGTGTGGAACAGCTAACAAGTCCTCAAATCTCTGGAGTTTTAGTCAGATTCTAGCTTTACAGATAGGGAAGAAAAAACAGAGATAGGGGAATATGATCCCTCACCATCACATCATTTTGAAAATTTCAGAAAGTTGCTTTGTCTTTGTAATTCATACGAATCTTATGGGGTCATGCCCCCCATCAAATAATCTAACAAGCACACCTGATTTCACACTAGATCACAATGACCGGCTCTCAATACTATTATTTCAGACCACATTAAAGTGCTTCGGGCCATAAATTTCTCCTCCATATTCCTGTTTATGCTATAAAATGAAACCCAATCCCTTCAACCTCCCCTGGATTACAGTTTCCTCAGGATATTTTCATTCATATCTCTGAACAGAAACCATATTCTTGATCTGGTATCTTTCGCTTACACCATGGAAGGGAATAGCAGCAGTAGATGCCCCAAGGATATGTGTGAAAAAATCTACAAAGCAGTTACTGTCTCTCCAGCTTTCCAAGCAATTCGCCGGGTCTCTAGTCGCCCGCAAGATCCTAGCCCTGCTAGACCTTCTCCAGATTCATCACAACCGCCCCCTCGTTCTAAGAAAATCATTGATATCCAATCCCAAACATATTCTCCAGAAAAACATCGCAAGTCTGCAGAGGGTGCCAAAAGCCACGACACTCGTAGGAATAGAGGAGCCGCAGAAATGGTTCCTGTCAACTTCGATTTTTCAAGCCAGGGTGTTCCAGCAAATGGGAAATCCAAGTTACCTACTACTCCACTTCCTTCCATTCCAAAGAGCACCCAAGTTGCTTCCAGCATGGAACCTGAAGCTAAACCATCAAGCATGGCTGTGCTGCCACGTCCTAGCCAGGGAAACAAAGCCAATAGTCCCAGGGTAGAATCACCTCAGCATATGAAGTTTGAAGGTAACAGCAAACCAGGGAAGCACATTGAAGATATATTCACTGAGTACATCAATCGTACAAAGCTTAAGATTAAGAGGACTTTGTCAAATGCTGGACATGAAAAGGAACATGCTAGCTCAGGAGAAGATAAGTTTACGGATTACATTAATCGTGCCAAGGTTAAGCTTAGAACTACTTCAAGTATTGGAGGTAGAAAGTCTTGACTCTTTTCAAGTGAAGATCAAGAGGGAAACTTGCGCAAATCGACTTTCGTTTAAAAGTATAGTTTGGATGAATAATTGTAATTGCTTTTCGTCATTGTGAGAGACCTGTACTCATATGTGGAGGTTTTTTTTGCATATTCAGATGATGGCTGTGCTTTTGAATAGACTATCTGAAGTCTGTATTGTGGGTGGGATTTCCCTTTTTACCTTTTCAATTGTGAAACTAATCTTTTCCTTAATATTTATTTTACTATTAAAGATTTACTTTTTCATTAACTTTTTGTTAATTTCTTCTTTCTTTATTTGTGCCCAAGAATTGATGGAGCTCCCAACAGTGTTTGGTGGATTGGGGAACCTATTTTCTTGTATTGGAAGGCATTAATGTAAGTTTAAAACACAATGACAGAGTCTTCTGACACAACGTTACAACAAAGAGGGATCCCATCACATTAAGCAATTAAACGGTTTGAAACAATAGAATTCGGAATTTAGTTATATTTTATTACAGACATCACCAAGAAATTGAAATATTCTTAAAAACGCCGAAAGAAACCCACCTTTTATTGCATTACAGTAGCAGTTTTGTGACTTTTGTCCGAACAAGAAGATAGATTTAGAAGAAGAGGAGAGAAACAATCGAGTAAATCCAGGGTTGCATAGGAGCTTATGTATAAACCTAATTTATGGGATCTTTAATCACATAGGTTGAGTTACCATAGGCTGGGTTACTATAATTTTGACTTTGTTATTATTCATTTGAATCTAATTTATGTGAGAATTGATATTTATTATTCCTTTCTGGTAACATTTCAGTGGTCTGATACAGATAAGCATGTCCTATAGCAGCTTGTTATTGCCAGAATTGATATTTTTATTGAACATTTTTGCTAATTTCATCCACTGCATCGTTTCTGATCTGGAAGTCCAATGCTTCCACTTTTCATCATTTCATTCTCGTTCCATTAACTGTTAATCATTTTGAAGTACATTCCTGGATGGCTTCCAATCTCACAGCTGCACATTATCGTAATATCATTTTCTCTTGTTTTTTTAGATTTTGATTTCTTATACAGCACTGTAAATTTTTGTCCTGATGCTCACTGAATCATGATTTCCAGCTCCATGGAAAATGCCACACTGTCTCTGCATGAACTGAGTTCTCATTTTCATGCTGACACGTGTATCATTTCTCTGCATCCCATTTTCATCAGTTTTTTTTAATGCAATTGCTCTTAAGTTCATGTTTCCCAGCATACAAGCTCCTCAAACTTCTTGCATGCTTCCTTTCCATTTGGATTTAACAGATTGGTTAAATTACGTCAAACAATGTCCCTGTTATTGGGAGGTGAGAGCTTTGACTGGCTCTGCAACATGGTCAATGGTTAGCCAATCCATCTCCAACTTCGATTACAAAAGTGAATTATAAAATTCCAAACCTAGTGGACTTGTCGAGCCAAAATAAAGACAAGGGATATGCCATGGCATAATGCAGCTGTTAAATTTGCAGGTGCTGGTGCTGTGGAATGTGCATCTGTAGCCTTTCTTTATAACAATCTTCACAAACCTTTCAACAATGGAACATATACCGCGTAACTATATTTTTAACAGGGTGGGTTGAAGAGAGCGAAAAAAGAGATGGCAGAGAGCATTCAGAAGGGGGTTTCCTTCATCAGGAAATAATTTGAATCCAAGTGAAGCAAACTAAGCATTGTTAGATGAGTAGTTTCTTTTATCCGGGCCTGTTTGAAATCAACGTTACTGAAATATGATATTTCTTAACATCTTTCATGGCTCGGGAGAGTAATGCCGTGAAGTCTGTGAGTTAAGTATTTTTGAAAACCCAGAATCGATCTCTTACCCATTAATTCAACTGGCAGAGATCGATCGTCTGCTGCAATGGTTCCCTTCTTGATACTGCCGGAAAAGGTGGGGTCAGATCGTTCTCTCTTGAGCTGATATATATAACCTACGATGTGTGGATAGATTTTTTTACATCAGATATGTCCAGGAAGTTATCAGAAATGACTAGCTACATAAATGATAGTTCCATGGTAGGACGAAGATTCCAGGACTGCCGAGAAAACCCCAGGAAACTATAGTGCGCGGAAAGATAAGTTGATGATTTTTTCATCTAAAAACTCATTTTTAACCTGTTTTGTTGCAAAACACCTTCCTCGAAAATATTCATTTATTTTTCAACAAAATACATAGGTATATTAATTAAAAAAATAAAAAACAAAAGAGATAAATTACGTGTCCGGCCCATATAGAAAGGGTTAGTGGGTGTGCTTGTCAGTTAGGCCCACACACGCAGGTCTGTATTTGTTTAATTATAGAAGCTTACAACATGTCATTTGCCTCCAGAGAAATTGGGTAAATGTTTTTTTTCTATTTGAAAACTCTTTTTTAACTGTTTTTTTTTACCAAAAACTCATTTTGGTGGCTTAAATCTTTAAAAACGATAATTTTCACTCTAAGCTAGAATCAAGCAACCCCTTTCTCTTCCCAATCCAAAAAAAAACAAAAAAGAAAAGAAAAATATTGATACTAAAATGTATTTTTTGAAAATTATAGTGACTGAATATCTAATAGCTTAAGAAGATGAGGATTAAAAATAAATTTTTGAAACAAATGGCAGACATGCCATCAATTTTAATCGTTTTTGTTACTTCAATTTTTATCTTTCAGTCCAACTCCCACCCAAAAAAAAATATAAATTATACATAAAAAAAAACCATATTATTTTTACTCAAAAACATCATTATTAAAATAAAAAATGAAATGTAAATGAATGAATAGTAAAATAAGAAAAGTAAGAGATAGCACAACCCTGGTACCTAATTTTCAAAGGAAAGAAGCGGTTGCCGCCAGCACCGTACTTTTCTTAGTTTCTTCTTCCTATTGATTTGATGGCCTTTCAGGGTTTATAGATCATCACGATCACAATCAATGGGGGTACGGGATCCCATTCAAACACGCTCGGTCAAACATTCTAGAACAACCCATAATCGTCGGTGCCAACATCTGCCACCTACATGGCATTTGGCAGGCTGCTTTCACTCTCTCGTTCCCCATTTCTCCGTGTGCAAACAGTTTGATCGCCATACCCATCCTCGCAGCTGGCAGGTAGAGTTCTAGCTTCAAGCGATCAACCTGATCGGAGAAAGAGGGGCTCGAAAAGATTTTTGTTTCTTGAACTTCCGATGACTATTCATGGGAATTGAGTATATTAACACGAAATTGTACCGGAACTGAAAGTTTTCTGGCATCGGAAATGTGGGCTGGAGTTTCCCTGATCAGTCAATTTAGGTGTAACAGCTGGCCCAGACTGTCCGTACTCCATACAGTGGCAAGCGACGAAGATGGTTCCGAAATGCTGGAAAATATGAAAAAGGAATTATGATTTCCAGGAATCCAGGAGATGGATTGAATTTTATTTATTTTTATATCTGGCACGCCCACCTGTTCTTAATTCCTTAACTATCGCTTTAGAGAATGAAGACAGACCCCCCCCTACGCGGAAGTAGCTTATACTTAGTTGAGCTTGTTGATTAAGAAAGCTCAGGTCTCTCACTAATTATAGTGATTACATTAAAAAATAATAAACTAATCAGAAGCTTTTCTGTAGTCATTTTCAGAACTCCCATCTCCTCGGAGAGATTCTGAAGGGAAAACATAAATAAATCAAGCACTGGCACTCCTGTTTCCATCGCCAAGAGGTTTCAAGCTAGAGCTTTTCGCTATTATAGAAAGAACAGCCACACAGTTTTTAATCTACGTTCAGTGTCTAGATATGGCTGACATAACTCTTTTTTTCAGTTTAAAACTGAGACGATGATGAATGGTTAATAAATCATTTTATTTAAAAATTTAAGTTGTTAGATGGGATTCTATAATATGATTTATATTATCCGTCAGCATATCTATTCAAGTGAAAATTGTTTGGGCTTGAAATTTGTATAAATTTATATTATTTTGTTCTTAATTTTTATCAAAGAAAAAGAGCGCGATGAAATTCAAACTCGTGACCACAGTATCAACAAAGTTTTGATAACATACTAAAAAATCACCTCATCTAAAAACCTTAAACTATTAAATAAAATTTTAAAATATAATTTATATTATTCTCTACATAAACAATACATCGTATATTAGACCGTAGAGTAATATGCGGAGAAAATATAAGTCATTGTCCAGCTCGAAGTCAGCAATATTTGCGGAGAATCGTGGCTTAATTTCATTGAGAAGGAGCCTTTCTCAGACCAGTATACGATCCATAGCTTATCTGTCATCTGTATTTTACTGGCCATAACATATTAACATGAACATGAACATGAACATGATGGGGTGTTTTCTTTTTTAAAAGTATTTTTTAAAAAAATATTTTAAATTAATTTTTTTTCATGATTTTAGATTATTTTCATATATTCATATAAAAAATAATTTTTAAAAAAATAAAAAAATATATTATTTTAATATATTTATAAATAAAAAATATTTTTAAAAACAACCATACCTCTATAACCGACCTGAATAGTTAGACCAAATGATAATTAATATCATGCGATGGTATTTATCAATGTATGTGAAATCTTGACGATAGGTTTCTTACCCTTTACTTTTATTTTTTTATTTTGATTATCATCACCATAATCATCAACAGGGTTTGTCACTTTTTGGATACTGATTTTGCAAGCTATGTTAATTTCTCCATTTTGACGTGTATCTGCAGCTTGATTTTCATTTTCTTCTTCAATTTTTTTTATTAGGAACAATTAATTTATAGCTATCTTCAATGGGAGAGGGAGAGGGAGACGAAAGTCATTGCAAGATCACAATCTTCTTTTGTGGGGACTAGGGTTATAATGATTCCTTCAATAATTCAATTCATATTAGATTAGTCAGATAGAAGTAGTCTTTGGCTTATTACTGTCTACTCCACACGATCCACCACGATGCGAAAGCTTTTGCGGACTGTCAATTCTTGAGAGTCATTACAATTACGTAATTACTGCCAGTTTACTTGTTTTTTTTTAAATTACAATTAGATAGTATAAATACATATGATTAAAAATAATATTGTAACATTTATATTATAGTGGGAGCTGAAGTTTAAATGTAATAAATTAGATAACAAGTATCACTTGAAATTATTTATATTACAATTAGTTATATTATAACTTATTATTTTCATGTTAATAACAAGTATTTAAAATGCAAATAGTTATTTAAAATGTAAATAGTATCAAAAGTCCTCCAACTATATGTAAGAATGGCATCAAAATCATCCAAGAGCATCAGATAGATGCCAAAAAGATTTGGAGTAATGCTTTGGTATACCTATACGAGACATTAAATTTGTCATACCAATCCATTCTAACTTGATAAATAATCCACATATTTAAATAATAGTTGTCATATCACTATAGCAATGGCTCTATCATAACATAATACTCGGTTTTCTTTGGGTTTCCATTCAAGTCATTCATGATATGTTCAATCTAACTTGCATTTTATTTCATGCCACAAATTATATTTATTGTCATATTTGGGTCTAACATATTATTAAATTCATTATCATTGGACTTTTGATAGTCAAACATATGTTGATCAACAAATGGATTGTCAAACACAACATCATCAATATTTTATAGTAAGTTATCTGACAATAAACTATGATATATAAAGATTTCGATCGATTACTCTTGTAAAATAGTATCATCATGTTCGATCCGCTTTAAATGAAAGAATCAATCATTATCTTAAAATTACCATCATCTATAACCGGTATAGGATAATACTGGCATTCTCTAAATTTGACACCTCTAGGTTATTTCAGCATCAATATCATTATACCATTTAACAACAAATTGTTTTTGACATTATATGTCATACTGTTGTTTATATAAGAAACAATAACGTCAACGTAATGACATAAAATGAATATGTTATAAGATATTTTGTAAAAAGAAATCAGATTATGGTCAATTAGACATGGCTTTGACCAAATTGCATTACCCCCAACACTAACTAACAAAATTCATAGCAAATTCAATCACATTCCTAAACTTTTATGAAAAACATACTCTGCTAAAATTAAACATAATTTATGATATCAAATCTAACTGATAATTTCACTCTCAATTGCATTAAACCAAATTCCAATTCATAGCAAATTAAAAACATTCAGAGAACATATCTTTATTGCATGAAATCATCGAGCGTAATTGATAATATTATTAGTTAATTTCAACAATCTACGTAAAATCTCTAATTTAGAAACTTATTTAAAATTCAATGCAGCATTTAATCAATCTAACTTATTCCATGTTAAAGTATATTAAATCAACCCTAACGGATGAGTTTCATATATAATTTATCATTAGTTCAACAAAACTTTAACTCAACCCAAACCTAAACAAAGATTTAATTTCAGCTAAATCAGACATAAAATCATAGCAAAGTAATATGCATGCATGTTCAGCTTATCCAAAATTCAATGCAGAACAATTAATTTATAATTAAATTAACTTTTTTCCATGTTCAAGTACATCAATTCAACACTAATGGATGATTTTCATAGATAATTTGTATGGAGTGAAACAAATATATTCTTACAATTGAAAATATGGGAGCATTCCTTGATTTTAACGCGGCCCTGCCTTGCCTCCTGGCGAGATAGCAGCTACTTGGCAACAATATATGGTGATATCAAAATTGATTTCACGCCGATTTTTCGTGCTGGTTCTGATTTTTGAAGAATCTTAAAGATTGTATATAAAATTTGATGTCCACGTAGCTAGAGACTTTCTATGATCATGGATTCATGATGGAGGCAATTCTCTTAAGTGTACTCAATTGAACCAAATATAAATTAAATATATGGTACTATATATCATTTATATATTTTTTGAGATTTATCACAATCTTCTAAAATCTCAAATATAGATTTGCTACTGTGTTTTTGTGTATAATGAATCATCCCATCTAGATTTAAATTGGGATACTGTAGTTACTTGCCCTTAATTCCCATCTCACTTTCCAGAAAGTTCAACGTGGTTGTTGGCAATGTATACAAAGCCATTCCCAGTAATCAAGTAATTAACTCCAGGGAACAGGAAGAACACATGAATAAAATTATATTTCTTTCAAGTTAGATTAATATTTTTTTGAAGTATTTTTTGTACAGAAATACATTAAAATGATATTTTTTTATATATAAATTATTTTGATATCGGCACATAAAATCATCTAAAAACCCTTAAAAATCTAACTTTTATTGGAACCAATTTGAGCCACGAGAAGGTGATTTTCCATGCAATAGCTAGGGGCTCAGCCAATGTGACCATGACTAAATATTATTTCATTAGTGTGAACCAAGCTGTTACAGATCATTATTAGAACATTACAAAGAGAGAGGAAAACAAAAAGAAGACACAGACTGCCTCTTAAAACATTGACCAAACAGGCACTAAATCAACAAATTAAGCCTGTTGTCTACATACCTTAAAATCCATCTTCCCTGCTCAACCACCTTGGTCGGTGACTTGAAATGGTCAGCTGAATTATCAGCCTCCCACCAAAAAAAGACCTAAACAAGCAGCGAGATCTCTGATCTTTTGATACAGATGGGTCTTGAACATAGCTAAGGATTTAACCATGCAAAAACTGATTATAAAAAAGCTTCCTGCTGCAGAATGAACATCGCAGCAAACCTTGAATACGTCTGGAAAGATAGCTTTCAGCTGTGTGCGTCGATGTATATATGCTGATTAATTATTTATGGTGTCTTCAGAGTTTCCAGCAGCAGAAACGAAACTAGTGAGACCATCATATCAATCGGAGCTTATTTTTCACATGATATACTGGAAAGCTGAGCGTAAAGTCTTCACGAGATCCCTCACTGACATGCTGAAGTCCACATCCATCTGCGAGATTTGGTTATGTTTTTTATCAGCATCTGTCGAAAGAGAAGACGCGTCCGTACGTACACATGTTTAAAAGGAATGGTTGGGGAGGACAGAACTTAATTACCTGTGCGATAATAGTAACATCCAGAGCAGAAGTCCCGAATGCGAGGACGCTGCTATTGGTAACTGAAAGGTGGAGCTTCTCAACCTCGGCCACTGTTTTCTCCAAAACTCCCTTGTTTTTCTTGCAGTGAATTCTTATGAGGACATGTTTGTCGCAGAATCTTGCTTCAAGTTCTGGCAATGCTGTTTCGTGAATAATAATAGGTCCTTCAGACAGATCCGAGGAAGAGTTTCCATCACCATCATCAGCATAGATATGAGATTTCTTCACAATAACCACCGATTCCATGGTTTTCCTTTTTGTTTGCTCCTCAAGTGTATGGACTTTGTCTTGCAATTGTTTCAGGTACTTGATAGCATCTCCTAGAACAGAAGCTTTATCCATCTAAACGTAGACATGCTCCCGTATATAAGTTACAGTAGATGCCAAGATTGGAAATCATAAAGTTATCAGGAATATGGTAAATAAAGGATGATCTGAAGTTAATTTGATACCTTTTTTAGTCCAGGAACTATAGCAGATAAAGCTATGAATCGTTGACTGAGCTTCTCCCGCCGCTTCCTTTCTGCTATAATGTGATCTTGACTTTGAGAGAGTCTAGTACCGTTCGTGCTGATCCTCTTAGGTCCTTGGCTGGATTTGAATACATAGTTCTGGTTCCCAAAGGAATCTTGAGAAACTACCATATCAGAAGGGTACTGATTGCTTATGCTTTTAGAGCACACTGCCTCCTCTTTAGGCTTCATCAATCCCGCATGATTTGCGTGGTTGGAATTGAAAAAGGAAAGAATGTTAGGAGGAAAGGCAGATTGTGGGTTTGGAAAATGATCAGTTTTCAGCTGTTTTGCTGGTCTAACAGTACTAATGGTTGCAGGAGTGGTATCCATGGAGGTTTTGAGGTTGAAATTTTGGTGAGAGAAAGAGTACTGATCATGCATGTTGTCTCCAAATGCAGCAGAAAATGGTAGTAAGCTGGTATCATCAAGAGAGTTCATGTACCACTGGTTGGTGAAGCTTGAATCCTCCATTCCCTATGGGCCAATAATATTTAAATCTCAGAATCTAACGAAAAACTCCTGGATTACTAACAAAAAGCTTCCAAATTCCTAGCAATACCTGGTGATAAAAGTTCAATAATCATCACAAGTGCTCTTACCAGTTCACTTAAGGATGTAATCGATGAGGTCTCCATGGAAGAAGCTCCTTTCTGATGACGAGAAGAACAGGAGAAAATCAAAACTGGTGTGGTGGGGCGGTCACCAAAACAGCCGAATCAATTCGATCTGTTGATGTAACAAGCTAGCACTCGTCAATGGATTATACACAAACCCAAATCAACAAACATAAATCGCCCTCACACATGCAAAAGCAGAGAAGAACAGTTTGTAATAAAAATATAACTTGTCACAGCCTGGATTTGTAAGATACAGGTACTTCAGAGTTATGATTAGATCAACATTCTAAGAACCTGAAGGTTTTAATTATCAGATAAAGATTTATACAGAGACCAAACAAACCAGGAATTGGAACAAATGTACAGTAGTCGCATGAAATTGCTTACCAAGTTTTCTCTGTCAGACTTCCACTAAAGCAGGAGATATCCTGCCCTCCCAGTTCAACTTTTATAGCTTGTCCACCTCGTGTAACGAGCGATGTGAAAGGGCCTTGGAATTTCGATCACCATAGGCTGTGCTAATTTTAATAGTTTGATGGGCACATCATGGCAAATTGGAATATTTTAACTTGGTGGGTCGTTTTTGCTGACAAACCATTTAACCTCTATGAAATCATTTTTGTTGTTTTGCAGACTTTATGAGATTGATTACCAACCATCGATCGCTGAGATTTTCATTCAACGTTTTTTTTTCTAATATATATATATATATATATATATATGTATGTATGTATGTATGTATGTATGTTTGTATATACCAGCTACGTTTACCATACTAAAAACGCCTACCCTGTAACCATCTGTATAATATTAATAAACAGAGAATTTCAAATAAAAAAACTATAGAGAAATCATATTAATTAGCTAATGAGAAATCATTGATAAAAAAGAAATTGCCCTAACTATGTGTCTCAATCAAACTAGCTAAGTCCACGCTGGGTTTTTTATTTTTTATTTTATTTATTATTATTATTATTATTATTATTATTATTATTCAATTTTAGAATGAAGCCCATATTAATTTTGCTGTTTTTCATTTTCATACAGATGATATATTACACGCAACTAGACATTAATCATTGTACATTTCCAGCTAAAATTGATTTATTTTATTAAGGAACTGGACTCCCATTGCATTTAAACTATCAACAGTTTATTGTATGGTTTTTTAAAATCATGCTTATAACTATTAAAAAAATAGGTTTAAAATATTTACTCGCAGCGTGAATCAAATAGGGAATCATGCAAACAGTTATAAACCCGTGTGTAAGTGTTTGCTTAAGCACTGCTTGGGAGTGCGGCACGTTTGCCAAACTCCATTCCAAATGAAGGTTTAGTGCCGTTAGTGTGTTTGGTAAGAACAAAATGCCAGTTGAAATGGGTGGGACCCACGGTCCAAACGGCGTTTTTGAAAAGCACCAGGGAGGTGCTTTTCAAACGCCGGTTTGAACGGCGCCCTGACCCATTACACATGTTGTTTTTTCTTCTCAAAACACCCTCGCCGATCTTCTTCTTCCCGTTCTGAAAACAAACTCTCTGGCCTTTCCTTTTTTTCTTCTTCACTGCACCTCCCCGTCATCTTCTACCCATCACAGCTCACGGGAATTTCCAACGCCATCAAGAAAATATCAAACACTATTGCATTTTCCATCTCAAGAAAACAAGAGCGAGAGAAGCCGGCCATGGATGAGAGCTGGAGGAACGTGGGATTGGACCCAAGCAATTATTGATGTCCTCGTGCATGACCTCCTAGAAGAAAGTTCCGAGCCAGCCACGCCCCTCAAGAGCGTTTCTACGTGAAGCAAGAGCCATGGCTGCGATAGAGAGAAGGCCTGGCATGTATTAAAGGGTTTGGGGGGGGTGGGCGGCGCACGTAATAGAATTGGGAAGATGGGAATGGGAAGATGGGAATGGGTAGGGATTCGGGAGGGTTAAAAAAAATATATTTATATTCTATAATTATGTAATTATTTTAATTTTTTTTAATATAATTAAAATAATAATAATTAAACACAATTATTTTTCATGCTTTTAAATTTGCTTTTAAAAAAATCAAAAAAATAAATCTTTAAATTAATTATTTTGATATATCAATGTCAAAATATATTTAAAAAAAAAAATCAGCCATTACTATAAAAATAATAATAATAATATATATATATATTTATATATATATATACTATAAAAATAATAATAATAATAATATATATATTTTATATATATATATAAAATATATATATATTATTATTATTATTATTTTTATAGTAATGGCTGATTTTCATTTAATATATATATATATACCCTTTAAAGTAATTTCACAAGTTAAAAGCAGTTTGTAAAGTTTGGTAACCAAACACCAAAACTCCTTTTTCTTCAACCTTCAACTCAACCACAGTTTTAACCAAACACTTTCCATTTTTTAAAACTCCATTTTCAAAACTCCATTTTTAAAACTCCATTTTTCAATCATGAATCACGAACCGCTATCGCTTCTCCCAAACAGGCCCTAAAAATGTCATATAGGTTGGTTCAGTTTGGAACTTTCCTTTGACTTTTTTAGTTTTAAGCCAATAAGACAACGACACCTTTTGCCTGATGTTGGGCTGGTGCTGCCTGTGAAAAAGCATTCCATAAAGAGGTGTGGCAGGCTCATGATTACGGGTGCCAAAAAGCGATGAAAGTTTTTTTATATAAAGCTAAGAATTAATTAAGGGCAGCATTAATTAATAATTAAATGTGGATAATCTTGAAATGGATCTGCATAAATCCCTTATTCCCAGCGGATCAATGGCTGTGTACAGGCCTTAAAATCCAGGTGGCAGGTAGTGGCTACGGCGTTTTCGACTCTGCTTGCTATTGCCACCCTGTGAAGACGATCTTCCATACGGCTTGTACATTGACGATGCAATCTCCTCTGTCGTTTCTGCGAGGATGAATCATAATTATAATAATAATTATACTTAAGGAAGAAAAGGAGGGCACATGGTATAATTAATAAAACAAAAAAGTAGTCGGTGCTTGCTTGCAATCTTCGGCACCGGATTATTTTAGGGTTTTTTTTTCAATTAATGAAAACTATGGGCACCAATTGTGATAGTTGAAACTCAATCGTGTGTGTTTATTACTAATTTATTTTTATTTTTGCATTTAAGTATACTTTTAAAAATTCCTTATTTTTTTAGTGTGTTTTGTATTGCGTTGAATGATGTACCGTCCATCATTCCTCTGCTTCTGGGCCCCCGTTTAAACCCATGGATTGGGCTCTGTAGGGGCCGCTCTTCCATTGGACGATTTTCTAGAGAGGGAAACGCAGGCCCAAATCATGAAGAAGACAGGGTTGCGTTTAGGTACGTTTTGAATTCAATTGGATAAGGAAAGCAGGAGGGTAATAATGTCTTTGTCTCAAGATGGGAGGTTTCCTCCCGCTTTCTTTCTTCTTTTGTCGAGAGGGGAGGTTTCCTCGCAGTTTCATTTTGTCGGCCACTAATCTCCCTGGTTTTGTTCTTATGTTCGATTTTACATTTAAAAAAAAACAATATATTTTTTTAATATTTTTGATTATTTTTATTAATTGATATAAAATATTTTTTAATATATATATATAATATTTTAATATATTTTCAAATAAAAAATAATGAAGTCGTGGGCATGTGGCACAAATAGAAATTTGTAAGAATCTATTTTTTTGATATATTAATATTAACAATAAAAATATATAATTTTAATTCATGTTTGGAATAAAAAAATATTTTAACAAATAATAATAATCATATTCTCAAATACATTTTGTAACGACAAAACAAACAACACATGACACAACACCTGAACTCATAATCATCTCTAATATTAAAAAAATAGAAATAAAGATCTCGTAGCAATTATTTTTTAAAATATTTTTTATTTAAAAATATATTAAAATAATATATTTTTTATAATAGTCAAAACAATTTAAAAATAATGAAAAATAAAAAATAATGAAAAATTAAACATCTTAAAAACTAAGATATATCATTAGGATACAAGCAATCATCAATCCAATTTTTGTGCAAAGAAATGGGATCAACAAACATATCACATTGATATTGTTCTACTTCTACTACTTGTTTTTAGCTAGTGTTTAAAATTATGATATATTTTTTAAAATACATTAAAATAATTATTTTATTTTTAAAAATAAATAAATTAATAGCTACATACCAAAACAATTTGAAGATACAAAAATAAACAGATTATTAAATAAAATCAGTACCTTCCACACTTCCCTTCTCTCACACCCATATTTTATTCTTGTTTCGCTCTCCAAACATCAACAAATCAATCAAATGGCATCTCCTCCACACCCAAACCTTGAGCTCCGACCCTTAGGGAACACGGGTCTCAAACTTAGCTGCGTCGGTTTTGGAGCTTCACCCCTTGGCAGTGTCTTCGGCCCTGTCTCTGAACACGACGCCATCTCCTCTGTCCGCGAAGCCTTCCACCTTGGCATCAATTTCTTCGACACTTCTCCGTATGTTTCTCTTCTTTTTTCCCTCAACAAACACTCTTCTAATTCTCAACGTTACTCTCTGTTTTTCAATTCCTCATTTTGTTTTTGCTCTCGATAGTGATTGATGCTGCCATTTGATAGGTATTATGGAGGGACATTGTCAGAGAAGATGCTTGGTAAGGGACTAAAAGCTCTAGGAGTTCCGAGAAATGAATATATTGTGTCCACAAAGTGTGGAAGGTACTTGGAGGGGTTTGATTTTAGTGCCGAGAGAGTGACTAAGAGTATTGATGAGAGCTTGGCAAGATTGCAGTTGGACTATGTTGATATACTCCAATGCCATGATATTGAATTTGGGTCTCTTGATCAGGTTCTTAATTTTAATTTTCTATCTGGGTCTGCAATATCTTTAGTTTCGCGTAGATTTTAAAGTTCACGTCTTGTTAGAAAATTATGAGGATGTGATGGCCAATAATGACTTGGGCTGGGTTGGTTTCAATGACAGATTGTGAATGAAACAATTCCTGCGCTACAGAAACTAAAGGAAGCAGGGAAGATTCGTTTCATCGGTATAACCGGGCTGCCATTAAGTGTATTTACATATGTTCTCGATCGAGTGCCACCAGGCACTGTTGATGTTATTCTGTCATATTGCCGCTACAGTATTAATGATTCTACATTGGCGGATTTATTGCCCTACTTGAAGAGCAAAGGTGTAGGTGTAATTAGTGCCTCCCCACTTGCAATGGGGTTACTTACTGAGAATGGTCCTCCAGAGTGGCATCCAGCTTCAGCTGAACTGAAGGTCTGCCCCTTTTCCCCTTAAATAATATATGATGTTTTCTTTCCATATCATTTGTCCCTTTTATTAAATTACTGCTTAGATCAAAGCAAATGTTGCCTGCAAAATTGTTTCACCCCTCCTTATCTCAACAAGAGTTGTGTTCAAGTTTGTTGAGTAAAGTAAACATCCGTCCTAGCATGCGCAGCACCCACCATCCAGACTTTGGCATGCTTACAGTCTTTTTAAGATCACCGGTCATATTTTAGAGGCTTGGGCTAATCTACAGGGGTATTATCAAACTTAGAGCTCTCTTGATAAGATAGAGAGTGGTGCATCATGATAACGAAAATCAAATTTTAAGTTGAAATAAATCTCTGTCAAATCACGGTCCTTGTCCACTATGAATTTGTTGAGCATTCCAGGTAGCACCCATTTTTGTTGATGGGGTTGAGGACTGTTGCTTTCAATATGGATCAAATCAATCACATTGGTACATGCAAGCTTTGATACTCCTATCAGGAATTCTGATCAGACAATCTGAACAGGATATGTATGGGCTGTCTGTAAGGGCTATCTCATGCATCTAATCATGAAAATCTTGGAGCACTGTCTGCCTAGTTGAAAATGGATTACAGCTTTGTGAAATTTATTTGATTTGCTTATGTATGCTTATTTTCCCGCAGTCAACATGTCAAGCTGCTGCTGCCTTTTGTAAAGCGAAGGGGAAGAATATTTCAAAGTTAGCAATGCAGTACAGTTTGGCAAATAAAGATATATCCTCGGTGCTGGTTGGCATGAACTCTGTTAGACAGGTTCTCTTTCATTATATTGTGCCTTGCTTTCATTATTTATTTGTTATGGAAGTGTTAGATTCAATTTGCTTGTCATGGTACTGAAAGCCTTAGTATGTTGTATGATCAACTCCTCTGGCATGGTCCTATTTGCACAGATATATAAATGTGACCACATCTGCATTTTGTGTGAGTTTGTTGCCTGTACATCATCTGTGTGTAAGTCAGCTAGATGGGAGCAAGTCCAGAATTTTCCCATGCAGCATCAATTCTAAAAGATGAAAAATTAATTTAGAGGAAGATAGCAGCTATTTCGTAGGACTAGTACTCATTTTAACATGCAATATATCTGATTTGTCATGTTTACCTTGGCAATGATGTAAAAAATATACATACACCATGTACATCATAATTGTTTGGGTGATATACGTCTTTGATGATCAGGTCAAGGAGAATGTGTATGCCGCTACAGAACTCGCTACATTTGGAAAGGATCAGGAAACTTTATCAGAAGTTGAAGCAATTCTGAGCCCTGTGAAGAATCAGACTTGGCCTAGTGGAATTCAAGAGAGCTGATTCTTTGCTGTCCTAAAACCACTCCACCTTTGTACTTCGTGCAGTTCAAATTACCGCTAGCAGTTCACCTGATCCATATTTGTTACATTGGAGGGCCTGTTCTATTATAATCCCACCCAGCCAGGTAAAGAAAACAACATTGTGAAATGAAAATAAAGGGTTTGTCACTGTGCTGATGGATCCAAAGTTAAATAAATATGTAAGACATTCTCCATTCTCCTGGGATATGTACTAAAAGTGATCAAATTATGGACATTAAAACTATGGTCATTTCAAAGCTGTATAAAGTCTGCTAGTTGATCCTTCATTTTCTGCATCTGACATTATAATTCTCAAATTATTTTGTTGCGTAATTTAATGCAGTGCCAAACTTAAACCCTTTAATCTGCTTATCAGTGTATTCTTGATTACTTTAAATAAATTAATAAATCTGCACTCAATCAATTCCTACAATTATTATGATGGTTTTTGTTTTCTTTGTTTTTTTCCTCTTAATGATAAACTATGATTCTCTTGATTGCGCATGTTTTATTATCAGATGGTAAGATAACACAAGTAGAATGGAGGCTGTGAAAAATTCGATGTTGCTGTTAAGTCTCTGAAGTCGGTCAGTTATATGGGAAAGATTTCTGGTACCAGGTTTTTTTCCCCTTTCTCAAGTATTCCTAGGTTCCACGAAAACCGACCTATGGATACTGAAACTGGAACAATTACTGTGTCTAGAAGGTTTAGCCATATTGCGATTCCTCTAGAACTAGGGTTGCTACAAAAAGGAGAGGCTGCTAGGCTGCTGTGGAAAAAATAATAGAGGAAGATGTCATGCTATAGCTATATGCCGCGTGAAATTGTGGAATTAATACTGCTAAGATTACCTGTTAAACCACTCTTACGATTCAGGTGTGTTCAAAATCATGGTGGTTTTTAATCTCTTGCCCTGCTTTCATTTCTATTCACCAGCATTGCCATGAAGAGCAAAAGGAAATTGCAGTTTCTAAAAGAAATCATATATAATGACAAGGAGCGAAATTCAAAAACTGAATTCATATGACATGATGAGAATGAGGGTTTCTTTTGTTAAAAATAATATTAAAAAATAATAATTTGATTCCCCCCTCAGGGCAGATGATGTTAGCTTAAAAAAATTTAATTTTGTTGATTCATGTAATGGCCTGATATGTTTTGAAGATTTGCCTAGCAGAACCTTTGTTATTTGAATCCTATACTGAGAAAGCATGTGGCCCTTCCCTTTCCTTGTATTGCTAGAATTGAAATTTTTTAATCTGGGGCTGTAGGGTTTTGGTTTGATGTGAGAGCTAGTGACTACAGCCTTATCGATATCGTGCATCGTCAAGATAATCTTCAGCCTCTGGTAAAAGTCTACGAGCTAAATATTTAACACGCGGGAGCAAATTGGCAGCACTCCCCAACTATCTGTTAGCCGATCTTCCGCTTTCTTGCATGGAGCTCTCCTTTGGGTTGGAAATCGTAAAAAAGATGATCCATTTGACGGTGTAGGCTATGCGAGGGTGGTATTGTTCAAAACGACGTATTCAGGTGAGACGTAATTTCTAGAAGATGTTGGTTGCAGGTCATTAGTCATTGTGCATGGGAAATTGCTTTCCTCGATAGGAAAATCTGACGCTGGTTTTAACATCTGGGTGATGAAAGAGTATGGTGTGCCTGAACAACCGAGGAAGAGAGATAGATCCAATTAAACCAAATTATAAATTATACAGAGTCAGCTTAATTAGTAATGCTTTATTTGTTATCTTCGTTAGCTTTTTTCCATGTATTCCAGCAGAGCTCGTTGGCATGAACTCTGCTGTGTAGATGAGATATGTTTCAACATCTGACGTTTGGACATATCTGTGGAGATCCAGAAGAAGACTTGGCAGAGAGCCATCTGAAGAAAACTGGGTTTTCTACGAAAATGCAGAAGCGAAAGGAGGGGGAGATGGAGAAGATGTCAAACTATAGCTAAATATCCTGTGAAAATTCTGGAAGAATACTGATAAGGTTGCCTGTTAAAATCTCTGACGGTTCAGCTGTGTATCGAAATCACGGTGCTTTTTAATTAGTTGCCCTGCCTTTATTTCCAAGCCCACCAACATTGCCATGAAGAGCTAAAGGAAGTAGCAATTTATGATGGAAACCATAAACTGTAACAACGACAGCGATGAATTGAGATTTGAATGCATATTACACGATAACAATGCTAGGGCAGTAGGGTTTCGGTTTGATGCGAGAGCTGTGCATCATTGTTATGAATTGCAGGCTCTGGTATGATCTGAAGAGAAGCTTGGAGGGACATTGGCAGAACTCCTTGAGTTTCTTGAATGGAGCTCTCCTTTGGCAAGCCAGAAGACGATGATGATCCATTGGACAGGTACCGAGACTAAGTGCGAGCGGCTTTGTTTGATACAAGGAGCTGGAGCTGCCACACGCTGTCACTGTCAAGAACAAGCCAGAATTGCTTTCAGTGGTTATATTTTTAATAGCTGGGTGGTGAAACAGTATGGCGAGCCCAATTCTTGGATTAACAGTCCCAATTGATTTGCAAAAGATGAACAGAGTATTAAGAGTTTCATGGCATAATTATTGAACCTGAATGAAAGCAGCAGCACAAAATCAAACATGAATGCTTTTGTAATCTTGATATTTCATGAGAATTAGCTTCTAGCACCAGGTTATTTATCCCAAAACACCATCGAAGGCCTCTGTACAGTGATTTGTGAATGGATTACGAGAAGGCTGCTGGAGGAGTGGTTATGTCGGGCCTGGCCCATAAGCCAGTTATGGCTGCTATTTGGGGCAGGCTGCGGCTTGGCCTTTTGTGGTGGGCTGGGCTGAGGTGTAGTGCCTTTGGGTTGTTCCAAGGGCCTTAGGTTTCTTTTGGGCGGGCTGGGTTTGTCCTCAGCGAGGGCTGTTTCAGCCTTTTTTTGGTTTGCTCTTAGCGTTGGGCCGGGTAGCCCTTCGGGGTTCGTTGTAGGCTTTGGGCAGTTTCTTGTTCCTTTTGTTTTGGCCGGGCTAGGGGCTGTCCCTTGCCAGGTCGTCCTGTTGGCTTTTTTGGCCTTTCCTTCTTTATATATTTCTCTCTCTTAATGCATTGAACAAGTTTCAAAAAAAAAAGAAAAAAAATTAAAATAGAAGAAGAAGCCGGGTCCCGCATGGATTACGTTTTCAGATTGATCTAACAGGTTGCCAGGGTTTTTTTGGCTGGTTTTTCTTTGTAAAACCTAGAAAAGACCCTGGATCACCCGGTCTCGGGTCAACTTGTCAGGCTAGACCGGTTTTACAACACAATTTGGGCAACGTTATCAATTCTATTTCGATTCTCGGGTCAACTTGTCAGGCTAGACCGGGTTTTACAACACAGTTTGGGCAAGGTTGTCAATTCTGTTTCGGTTGGTGTTTTATTTTTTTAATTGAAACAGAATGTTTCGGTTTCGGAGTGTTTTGACACTCTATTTCGGAGTTGTACTGTTTACGTGTATCTATATATTTATCTATCTATATATAATTAAATTTATTAACTCAAAAAAATAGTTTAAATCCAAAAATAAAATTATTTAGAATTGGTCAATTTTATCTAAAAAATGACACAATAAAATGATTTTTCTGAATAAAATTATGAACATGTATAATATTACGAGAATGTCATCATCAATATCGCAAGGTTATTACATTTTTTGATTATTATAAAATTTCATCTCAATCTAACGGTTAGATTAAAAGATATGATTAATATTGTAAAATTATTTATTATTTTGCAGAAACAGAATGAGCGGAACAAAACCGGAACATTCTGGCCAAAATTTAGATCAAACCGAAATTTTAATCAAAATAAAAACTGTACCGTTTTATCTATTTTTTTAACTGATACGAAACATGGTTGTTTCATCGAAGAAAAAAAAATCAACATCACTGGTTCAGGGAGAATGGAAAACTTCTCTTGCTTTTCTGTATTTCATCTAAGCTGACTCTATTGGACAGACGCTAAGCTGGTGGGCACGAACTCTATTGGACAGACGCATTCTGTTTCATTTTTTTACCTTGATTTCCACACTTTATTTTGCTTGTCGCTCTTTTTGAAAGCTGGACAATTAAATACGCAAAATCCATTGAAATAGATAGTTACTTTAAGCTTTAAAAGAGCTCAAGTACTGGTGGAATAAAAAACAATAACAGCCACACTAGGATAAAGGGTTTTCTTGTCACGGAACCTGCCACTCTAAGCAAAGCCCTCGAAATTTTATTTCGGGATGAAGCAATTCTGCGACGTGTGAGGAATCAACTTCGTCAAGTCTGTTAGATGAACAAGGTTCAATAAACTAAAACAGTTTTGTTAGTGCAGTGGACTCGCAGTGTTTGGATGGGGGAATAAGCTAGAATCAAGAACTTCAAAATAAGTCATGACAAAAAGATAAAATGAGAAGGGGCAGTATTTCATTTCATATCTACTTCATGGCATTGAATGTACATTCTGTCGTCTACATCACCAAATTTATATAGCATGAATGGCAGCTACAGCTGGACAAAGATTTTGGTATCTGCAATGATAGTTTAACCGAGTATCATCAGAGATTAAGATACAAGAAAAAACACTCAATAAGCCTCAACTGGCCCTGTTGCGTATCTTTGCATGACTGCTAACTGGCAACCTGCTGTAATGGTGGCCAGGCAATCTCATTATCATCTGTGTAACCCTTAACAAGGAAATCTGCACAATTCTTTCGGCACCCATGGTTATAGGGGTTTCGGAAATGTCCGTCTGGACCACGGAGATACCCATACCGGATACTGTTCGCAAGTTCATTGGTTGTGATATTCCGAGCTATCTGTAATATCCATGAAAAGTCTCCGTTATACTTGAAACTTCAACCCAAACTAGTTTCTAATAATGCACAAGCAAAAATCAACTCATCTTCTCCCCCCAAAAAAACACATAACACAAGACAAGGAAAATTGAGCCTTGTTCCAAACTAATTGCGGTGTCCATAATGGTTTAATTATTATGTCTGCAAAAACTTTGAGCAACAGTGTCAATTGAAGAATGTGATTGACATGTCTTAAGCCCACGGCAAAAGCAGTAATAGGTGATGAGAAATCAACGATCAGCCCACTACAAGGAACCAAAAAATCACCCAATTCCAAAAGCTGATGACAGCTTTGCTAGCAAACTGAGTTTTAGTCCATTACCTGGGATGCTTGAGCTGTTGTTAAAGTAGTGGCAGCAACAAAAACAATCACGTCCAACACCAAAAAAGCAACAACACCAGGATGATGAACTACAACATACCGAATCCAACTTTCTTCAATATGCAATGACTGTGCAGCTGTCCAAACTCCTATCATCACAGAGAAACAGTGTTCACAAACTTCACAATGAAATAACAGGTATGGAATAACAGAATAAAATATTCCAAGAAATTAAAATAGTTGCCTTTCACCCAACAGGAAAGAATTAAAAGTGATTTTTTAGCAACCCACGCACTTTGAACTGCAATGATAGCAGCAAGGAACGATGATGAAGTTGCCAAGCATATAAAGATGAAAAAGTCTCGTTTGTTCCTCTGCAAGATACATAATGATGACAACTGATGAGGTAATGAAGAGACAAAAAGAAATTACACTTCAGTGCAAAGCCATTCAAAGCATCTTGCTTGCTGATTAACCACAAATGTATAGAATGGAGAGATAACATTAACTCTTTTAATAACTACTAGAAGAGATCCTGATGGTTGTATATGGGCATACACCCAGAAAACAAAAGTTCATAGACTTTCTTGTCATCTTTGGATTGTAAAATAGTGATGTCACAAAATGTTGTATGATGAATTAGCGACATCAGGTGGCCTTATTTGTCATAGATATCCAAACAAATGACATTATTAAACAGAGAAACCAAATATTTCAATTAGAGATTCCAATAAAAGGCATCTCATGAATCCACATTTATGCCATAATTACCAGGACTGAAACAGTAAAGCTCAGTTCCTCACCTTGCCAACACAATTAGATATCCATGGGCAATGATGGTCAAACTGCTCTATGCAGCGCTTGCACGTAGGGCAGTGCTTACAGCGAACAGGTCTTATTATCTGAAAGTTAATTGGGAAAAAAAATTTATTTGAGATAGAATTTCAACCCTCTTAAACATAAAAATTAGAAAATTAAAGGTCCAATTACTTGACCTTGCATGTAGGGCAAAGCTGAGACCAATTCCCTGTCCATACTGAGGAGTTGTTCAAATCAATATTCAACAAGGGGTCCTGCAAAATGACAGTTAATGACCAGCAAAAGGAGAGTGAAAAAAATGGTAGAAATGAACCTAGCCATGAATTTGGACAGCTATGACCAAAATCTTATAACCATTGACCAACTGGCAACAAAAGCCAACCAAAAGAGGGGGGAAAGCACAGCGGAGCAATTCAATTTTTGCCTAGCTATCAGTTACCATAAACCAGCCATAGACCTTCAGTAGACCTAACACTTTACTAATGAACAATGGCAAAATAAACTAAACAGAGATACTCCATACCTCTGAATCAGTATCTTTACTCAAATCTCCAAGTCTTTTGACAAAACCCGGGTCTTGACTGCAATGAGAGAACATGAAAAAAGTAATTTCTGGAATAAAAACTTTGAGGAAGTGAAAGTGTAGCAGTGTACATTCTATGATAAGTGTTTGCATGTTTAAAACCAAAAATTTAAACAAGCAGATGCCAGTGTAACTGCAATTTAGCTTTTAAACAGAATCAGGATATTTGAAAAGACATTCTGCAGCAAACTTCAGGTTAATGCTTCAGCAAAGGATGCCAAGCATAAGGGTTAATTGCACAGCACGTTTTTTGTGAATCACATCTGGTGAACTCAAAGATTTGATCTGCAGAATGTGAAAGATGTGGAGGATCTTGGAAAGTGAAATATGCATGCTGACTGTGTTGGGAAGGAAACCAAGTTCAAGGTATCAGCGTCAAAAGTCAAAGGCAACTATAAGTTTTTATGGCTCTACAAAATCCACAAAAGAAACAAATATTCCAAACAAAATCCAGCCAGTATTAATAGCAGAGAAAAATTACCTACTACACCTGTAGAACATCATAATTGAACCAACAGCTAGAGAAAGAGCAGTCCATCCCCAAAGTCCAACAACAGCAGTTACCTTTGGAAGGTTTGGAGCTACCATACAAGTGAGTTGAATCATGATTAGAACAGAATTTATGCCCATCATGACATAAAAACTTGAAGCACAACAACTCACTCACCTGCAATAACTGAGTTGATGAAGAGGAAGATGAGAATGAGTATAATGGACAATAAGACAGGAGCAAGACCAACATCTCCCATCTTCCCACTGCGAATTTTGTCTTTCCAGTGGTTGCTTTGTGCCCGCTGTGCATTTGACTGAATAAAATCAAGAGAAAATATCTGAGAACTTTCCCATTATTTTTGAAGATCTAGATACTCTAAAGGCACTATCTTTGAGAGCATGGTGAAACTAAATCTCAGACACAGTTGATAAACAACACTGAATTCAAGACAAAAAGAAAGAAAGTTTTTTAAACATACCAATTCAATAGCTACAGCAAATGAAACATTAATAATCATTTTCAAGACATCTGCGCAGATATGAAGTCTAATTCTCATTCCCACCCATTTAGCCAAAAAGGTTCTATCTTTCATGAAAAAAAATTTATTGCAATTTGTATTACTCAGATTGGTGGTGGATTCTTCCATATCTGCTTGCCTTTTCTTCAAAAAATTATAACCCCGCCACAAAATGCCAATACACAATAGACATGATATCACCTGATGAAAAAAAAAATAATGTATTGTTTGTTTAGGTCTATCCAATTACAGTAATTAGACCTTAGACAGGAGGGCACAAGACACTTCAAAAGGTGTCTGGTACTTCCTCTCGAAGAGAATAAAATGAAGAAAGGACATCAAAGAAGGTGGAGCAATGATTCAAACTACTAGATGACTCCTCCAGTATAATTCAACACAGCACAAAATTTTCAACTTCAAGATATATTGTTCAGTAACACTGTTAAGTTAATATTTAAGAGGGTCAAGACTCATGACAACTAAGTGCATGCAAATTCCAGAAACTCATCCCAATTTCACCATGATCAATCACAGCAATTTATTCCCAATATCCACCAAAACAAAAAAGTTCTGCATATTTTGTTCATCAACATGCAAAAGTTGACATTTAGGAGGGTTAAGACTTGTGAGAACCAAGTGCAAGCAAATCCCAAAAACTTCTTCCAAATAGAAAACCACAGCATATTATCTCCTAAAGTTCACCACAAAAAAGAAGAAAAAAATACACTTTCCAAGATGGCTGAATCAGATCATTTTCCCCAATAGGACACCAACAGGTCTCACATCCTTATAGATGCTCACATTGGCTGGTATCAGTTTAAAGTTATCTGCATGCCATTCTACCGATGGTAACATCAATATAAAGTACGTACGAGGAAAAGGGCGATATGCCGATGACCTTTATCAGATGCAATCTGTGCAGGAGTAAATCCAGCTTTATCTTTCACAGCAAGTTCCTGCTTTGTGCCAGCATGTACAAGAATAGTGCATGCCTCAATATTTCCTCTTAGTGCAGCCCAGTGCAAAGGGGTACAACCTGATACAATTGGACATTCAACATCAGCACAGTTCTTTAGATATATAGTAAAATGGTTGATTATTGTCACAAGTAATAAAATTGAAAAGGCCAAAATGGGAGCAATTCTGAGGAATTTAACATAAGTTAATTATCTTCATGAATATGTGATTTAGTTTTTATATTCCAAGAGAAGATGTGGTATAGTATTTCTATATTACACTACTAATGGCCTTGATTCCATAAACCATATACCATTAAATCTTAAAATATGAATAAACCAAGAACTATAAAGCTAACAATAAAGTTTGAGTGTAATGACAGTTCCAGAAATTCAGCAATTGCGTATGACAAGTGCCATTCAACTTAGCTCCACTCCCCTCCACTACAAAACTTGGACAAAAAGTGTGAGGAGTCATTGCAGCTATCCTCGGCCTATGAGTATATCAGAATAGAGATGTGTTTGTCTATATTAATCCTGCAAAACTCATCTCCAGATATATTTATTAAAAGGATCGACATCTTGGTTAATCATTTAGAGACTATGTATAATTAGCATACTGAATGATGAGTATGTAATTGGTTCCTGTTTTCCTTGTCGAGAACATGCTCCTGCTGACTTGAAAAAACATGTTCATTTCATTTTTTGATGTCCCAGAGTATTTCTTTACACTGGAATATACTTGAGCAAATAATATTTGTTAAATTCACAAAAATGTCCTAGAAGGTGATAATAAGAAATTTGAGAGAGCAAGCATAAGACAACTGAGTAAAATAGTGATCATCACAGAAAATACAAAGTGAATTCCAGAGGAGATGAAGAATTACAAGATAGGATTCTAGTGTGTTCTGACAATACCTTCTCTATCTTGTCTCCCTTGGCATGCATCTCGAAATAGAAGCAGTCTAATTGTATCTGCATAACCCTTATAAGCAGCCCTGGTTCATTATAACACAAAAATAAGCTTTCCACTAGTTCACACAATTTCAATATAAATATAGTCCACGTGACACCATAACTCTAAGTTGCTAAGTCAGGAAATATCATTAAAACTTATTATCTCTTGGCACTAAAAATACCTTTTGCAAAACTAGAATTTCAGTTACAAAAAGAATCTTGTCTCATTTGATTGTGCGCGGGCGCACCAATTCAACTAACACTATATCAATGACATGCATCACCAGAACAAAGAACTGTAGGTTTAAAATATAAACTCCCCACGCCAAATCCTTAAAACATACCAATGAAGAGGACTCCTTCCTTCATTATCAGGTGCATCAAAATCAGCACCGTATTTTGCTACAATGTGATTCAAAAAGCCTGTTTGTCCGTATTGAGCAGCTACATGAACTGCCTACAGCACAAATTCGCATACATTTAAATAATATAAAAAAATCAGTATACTGTCTAAAATCAGTCACAAAAATATCAGCCGAATAGGTTACTAAAACAGGATAACAACAAAATGCAAAACATTTTTACCCGATACCCATTAACATCAGCTGCTTCCACTCGTCCTCCATTCTGCAAAAGCACATCTGCCACCGCAATTGAACCTCTAACTGCCGCCCAGTGAAGTGCTGTTTGCCTCACATTATCATGTTGATTCACATCCCCCCCGTGCTTCGAAAACAAAACAAATGAAATTATAATAATATTAAACACGCCAATCAAATGCAATTATACACTTGACACATACTCAAAAATACACTGATTACACCAATTTAGATAAAAAAAAAAATGAAAACTTTACTCTTGCAATACCTCAATTATGTACTGGGCAACGTCAGGGAAATTGTTGAGAGAGGCCCACTGAAGAGCGTAATAACCATTACCGTCAGGGGTAGAGAGAGAAGCTTTATCTTCTTCGACAAATTTGCGTAATTTATCGAAATCACCGTAAGCAGAAGCAGAGAAAACATCGATCACGTTTACCGCGACGCCGTTTGGGATTTGTTTGGATTCTGATGAAACTATCTCGATCTCTGAAGATGCCATTGGACAATATCAGAGCTTTAAGGTTTAATTTTGGATTAGATAAAAAAATAGGGTTTCTAATATTGGAGATTTAGGGTTTATGGTTCCCGATTTGAACTCAAAAATGACAGCAACGCATAGTTGCTCGTGTTCAAGCCTTCAAGGGATGGTGATTTGGTTTTCCTAGGTTTTTAACGCGCCAAATATTTGACCCCTTGATGGAAAATGTTGTGTTTGTTAAAAGAGTTGATTTTTCTGTTCTAGGTCGTCCGATCAAGAATCCGACGGTTTGTAATTAAGGTGTGTCCTTGAGCAGATTTTAGAATTTTCAATTATTAATTAATATATTATATTCTATTTAGAATAAATTCAAGATCTGTACCCTTTTTTCAGTTTAAAGCACCTGAAAATATTGCTAAATTATTTTCCATCTGCTAGAGGATGAGTTTTTGAGTGTTTGAAAAATTAATTTAATTTTAATTGACATAAAAACTAATTTAATATTGACCAATTAGTAGTTGATCATAAATAATAATAAAAAAAAAATAGTGGTCTTATAATTCACTCCTTCTAGAGGGAGCATATTACCTGTAATGGTTTAAGAATAAAGCGAGGGCGATTGAAAGGGAAAGGGAGTGATGTAAAAGCAATTACTTTTTTTTAGAAAAAAAAATAGAAATCTCAAATCTCTTATGTACATAATTAAATGAAATAATTTTGATATTTTTAGATTATTTTTTAGTATTGATGTCAAAAATAATTGTTTAAAAATAAATTATTTTAATATATTTTTTAATAAAAAAACACTTTACTACTACACTCTCAAATAGACACTTAATCATAAAAATAAAAATAAAACAAGATATCGTTTTGGCTTTCACATATAGATACCTTTTTTAATATAATGTTTGAATATGGGGTTAAAAATCTATAAAAAAAAATTAATATTCAAATTTTTTTTAAAAAAAAATATGTAGTTGGGATTGTGATTCGATGCTAATTCCTTCTTCCACCATCTTCTTAAGGGGAGGTGGAGCACTTAGACCTAGATGAAGGTTACGAGTTGAATTGTGTGATTTTTTTATATAATTTGATTTTCATTTTTGTATACACTTTTAGTAGTTGAATTGAATCCCATCATTGCAAATAATTTTTATATTTATATCAAATAATTTTTTATATAATTTGATTTTCATTTTTGTATACACTTTTAGTAGTTGAATTGAATCCCATCATTGCAAATAATTTTTATATTTATATCAAACATCTTTAATTGTTTATCCTTCATTTATTTCCTTGCATCTTTAAGATCCCATAGTTTATATTTTAATTAATATTATTTAATCTTTATTTTTTAACTTCGAATTAAACAGTCGAACAAGGATAAAATGATATCTTGGTCATACCTAATGGCATAATTAGTAAGGTCTTTTAACATGTCTTTTGGTATTTTAATGAGTAGCAATCCAGGCTAGTCTCTAATAGATATGATATGTGATAAAAAGTTTGAGATATACATAATAGATCTCGAGTTTAAGTTAGAATGTGTATCTCTTATGAGAGTTTATGACATTTGGAGTTTCATTTGTTCATCTAAATTTATAAAATACGTTTTTCGAGAGATAAAATTTCTCAAACCTAAAAACCTAGACTCGTTAGTATTTATAACAAGAGTCTTATCTTCCATCATATTTTAATGAGGGACAATCCAGGCTAGTCTCTAATAGATATGATATGTGATAAAAAGTTTGAGATATACATAATAGATCTCGAATTTAAGTTAGAATGTGTATTTCTTGTGAGAGTTTATGACATTTGGAGTTTTATTTGTTCATCTAAATTTATCAAATACATTTTTCGAGAGATAAAATTTCCTCAGATCCAAAAAAAAAAACTAGACTCGTTATATTTATAACAATAGTGTTATCTTCCATCATATTTTAAACACCGCCTCTTATCATGTTTTGTAATAATTATGAGCTAGATTAATTTGATGATGAAGTAGGTTGATTACATTGCTCTTATCTCAATCATGCATCATTTAAATAATGTTTATATCTCCTAATCCTTACATGTTTAAATTCAAATGGGAGACGATCAAAATCAAGCTAAAGGAACAATAGCAGCTCGTCACCCAAGAATTCAACACAGGAGGGATGAATAAATAACCTCGTAACCTCTTCCTCTTGTTGATGAAAGTTGCGGGAATAAGAACTAGTTGATGAAAAAAAAGATCATGGTGCCTTTTAGCTTGGCTCTCCCATTCATCATATATGATATGAAGTTTTTAAAGTGATGATAAATGACTTGTGATATGCACAATAAGTTTTAAATTTGAATTAGGATGTGCATTCTCTATAAAAATCTGTGACAATCGAAATTTTACTCGTTCAACTGGATCTACAAAGTACACTTTCCGGATGGTAGAGTTTACAAACATTATATACTAGACCATGTCGCAGCTTCGCCATGGAATCACATATTTTTTTCAATGTAAAAATATTAATTATGTGAATTTTTTTATTATAATATAAATTTAGGTAAAATAATAAATCATGCAGAATTCATGTCAAGTGCAAGTTTTCTATAAAATATATGAATTTAAAATTGATATAAAGTTAAATAAAAAGCATAAATTTATCATCACCATTAAAAAGCAAGAAAACTCGGATATCTGAATTATTCGATTCATCGTATTAAGATCAGTTCATTTTATAATTTAATTTAAATAAAACAAAATTACAATTTAAATTGTTAAAATACCCACATAATAAAATTAACAATTAATTTTTTTATTTTTATTTTATATTTTAAATTAAAAAAAATGATGTTTTTTTAATGTAAAAAATAATTTTAAAAAATAAAAATAAAATATTATAATACTTTTCTTACCAAAAACAATTTAAAAAACAAACTCAATTGTACTTAAACAAAAGATTTATAAAAGAAAGTAATAAAAAATCAATAACTAAAATTATCATTATCATTATGTAAATAGTAAAATCATAAAAAAACAATAAGTAAAGGGAAAAAGGAAGCTATATTAATTTTAAAATATCTACCAATTTAAATTAAGATCTGAACTGATAAAAAAAATCCCAACAAAAAAACCTATAAAAAAACTAAAAGTATAGATGTATAAATACGAATAAAAAATATACATAGTCTAAGACTTTTATAAAAAAACTAAATGAATCAATATAAAAAACCCTCGAATAATCAAATAAAAAATAAATAGTTGAGTTTCTATCGTAAAGAGTATTAAAATAAATACTTTTTAAAACAAATTTATAATATTATTTGTATTATATAATTACACACAAATTGTTTATGCGGTAATATTATACAAATTTATCGTAAAGAGAGTTATATATATATATATATATACATATATATTGTCATGGGAAAGCTACATGTATTTTCCTCACGTCTAATTATATATAGTAATATACCATTTGCTTAATCTGGATCTACAAAATATCTCTGTCTATTATATATTAGTAATATACTTCACATTAACTGGATCTACAAAATATGCTTTCGGATGGTAGAGTTTACAAACATTATATATATATATATATATATATATATATATATATATATATTGTCATTAAATAGATTATCGGGCAGTTTATGTGTTTGTTGTCATTAAATAGATTATCAGGCAGTTTATGTGTTGTTATTACTGTGTATATATATATATATATTGTCATTTATATAATATATATATATATTGATCATTAAAATAGATTATCAGAGGCAGTTTATGATGTTGTTATTACTGTCACATATATATATATATTGTCAATTTAAATAGATTATCTGGCGGTTTATGTTGCTATTACTGATTCTATTTTTGATCGGAGAAAAGAGGAGGTCATGGTTGTAGGGGTTGCAATTCAGCTGGGTTTTGGTGGCATCAATGTTGATCATCGGTGGAAAAGAGGTGAAGAAGAAGAAAGGGGAATGCTTTAAATGTATATAATTATAAAGTTGTCATTTTTATTATGTGATGTTTTTGTTATTTTAATGCACCGAGAATTTTTTAGTTATTAGATGAAATATAATAACTATCTTATAATTTATTTAGTTTGCCTTGCAAAGTATTATAAACATGTAAAATTCATGATATTTTCTGTATTTTTCAAAGCTATAGAAATAAAATGTAAAATGAATAAACTATACAATACGTTATTTTTTAAAATCACGCAGGTAGATCTTCAAAATTAATGAAATTACTATTATTGAATTTATACAAACCTATCATACGTTGCCATGTCATTCAATATCACCCAATCATTTATGAGACAAGATAGCCACCATCTAGGACTAACGATAACTTCCTTTCGACTGGATTTGGCAAGATTCAAAATACCCCGTTGCGCAGTCGTTTATGAAAATAAATAAAAAAGGTAATTAATAAATGCATTAATAATAAATAAATAAATTTATTTAGTTTTAAAATAGTCAATTAATCCCTTGATTAAAGTTCATCATACTTAATTATATATATATATATATATATATATTGTTTTGTTTTGTTTTAGAAAAATATTTTATTTTATTTTTTCACCACTCTTTTCATACTCTGTTTATTTTTTAAAATAAAAATAGAATAAAAAAAATATGAAATAAGGGAAAAAATCAAGTTACAAACAAAATTAAGAATATAGAGATTGGCTAATTATTTTCAAAATTAGAGAAATTATTTAACTGATTCTATAAAACCAGGGACTAATTAATAATTTATGTACTCAAGAGTGAAAGACAGCCAATCAATATCAAGGTTAAACAACTTGTTCTCAACCTGTGTGGCTCAAAAACTTGAAAAATCGCCACCTTTTAAGCAAGAGCCCTGAAGCCACAAGAAGTACTCTCCCAGTGAATTTAGCCGAGAAAAGGGTACTATCAGCGAGTCTAGTACAGAAATGGCGACGGCTAGAGTGATGTCTGCTGCAACCAACACATCAGTATCCTGTTTGCTCCTTAAAAAACCGTTCTTCAGCTTAAATAAAAAAACTCCCAGCTGTAACAACCTCTGCTTCAACAACACCACGAAAAGAGTTTCAAAGAGGTTGTTTTCTTGCAAGTCTATTTACAACCCTGGATTTCAAATCAAGGAAGAAGGCCAGCCTGAAACCCTTGATTACCGTGTCTACTTCCTTGACAGTTCTGACAAAAAGGTTATGACTTTCACTTTCTATCGATTAAAAATCTTCTCTTATGCAATCTGTTTTGTTTGGTGATAAAATGCGAGGAATCAAAGTAATATGGTAAACCCAGAAGGAAGCTCTTTCGAAAACTAACTCCTGTCTCGAATGACATTGATTTCAGTGTATATCTGTGCTTAAACTTATTTATGTTTGTTTCGGAAAATAAGTATACATTATTTTCGATAGTTGAATTTTTCTTGCGAGGATTAATGTTAGTATCTGGTGTTTCTATGTTTTACTTTTTTGAGGTCTCAGTGTTTATTTTTAGTTCAGGCCATCTGAATTAGAAACTTGAAATGAAAGGTTTTTATAGTGAAGATAAGATTATGTATACCCCTTTTTGCATTGCAGAAGACTTGGTCTTCCATATGCCAGAAACCAGGTCATCTGTTAGTTCCTTAAGAAAATTGACATGCTGCTCCCTTACAGACCACCTCTTACTCGGATTTTCTTCAACCGTTCAGAACAGCGCACTTTTGGTTTTGTATCTGCTTACTGGTAATGTAAGTGTTGTTTGGTATTACAGATTTCTCCCTGGCATGACATACCATTGCACTTGGGAGACGGGACATTCAACTTCATTGTTGAAATTCCAAAAGAATCAAGTGCAAAGATGGAGGTTGCTACCGATGAGCAATTCACTCCCATTAAGCAAGATACTAAAAAGGGGAAGCTAAGATACTATCCGTAAGATTTGCTAGTTTCTTCCTTTATGATCCGTTCATTGGATTCTTACGGATACTTTAATTTATTCTCTCGGCATATGCACTTTTAGTGTTAGCCCATTGTAGTTAAACATTCAGTTCCATTTCCCCTGCTTATATCATCACCTGAGAGTGTTGTATTGGATTTTAACTCGTTTGTCTGCCTTATCTTCAGCTACAATATAAACTGGAACTATGGATTGCTTCCACAAACATGGGAAGACCCATCTCTAGCAAATGCTGAAGTTGACGGAGCATTTGGAGATAATGATCCTGGTATTTATCAACATATATTCTATTTTGGCACTTGCCTTTTTCGTGGATTCTAGCATTTGCTTGTTCCAGGTAAGCAGCATTTCAATTGTGTAAAATGGTTGTCTCTGTTTGTAGTTGATGTCGTTGAGATTGGTGAAAGACGGGGGAAAGTTGGTGAAATTCTTAAGATCAAGCCCTTGGCTGCTTTGGCCATGATTGATGAAGGGGAACTTGACTGGAAAATTGTTGCAATCTCTTTGGATGATCCACGAGCATCTCTTGTAAATGATATTGATGACGTAGAGAAACATTTCCCTGTAAGTCCCTCTATCACCAAGCAGCCAAACAATACTGCACCACAATCACTTCTCAACTCCATTACATGTTCCTTTACCAGCTAATAAGAAATGTGCTATTAAATAGTTAGGTTGTGTTCACAAAAGATAAGGGTGTACTTGTGCCTTCTCTTAATCAGAATAAAGGGATGCAGATGATTAAATAGTTGTAAGCATTTAAGTGCTAATCTATTGTAATAAGCAAACAAAATTTGTGAAAAATCTGGAATGCTAAGTTAGGGATATGGAATCGCCAAAGATGTTGGTCATGTATCACACCCAATATCGCTGACATTGTAATAGACGATTAATGGTATGGATTTTGGAAAAGCTAGGGTGTGATGGAAGTACTTTTTGCTAGGATTTTTTGGTGGACATTGAATTAACTGGATAATATTGTATCTGAAAATTATGTTAATACCAACATGCAAATAGCAGAATATTTTTATTTTATTTTTAATTTGGAAATGAAAGAATGTAATATAAACAGGAATACATAGACTAAGTATCTGGTGGTTATCTTCAGGGCACTCTCACTGCAATCAGGGATTGGTTCAGAGACTATAAGATCCCTGATGGGAAACCTGCCAACAAGTTTGGTCTTGGCAACAAAGCAGCAAACAAGGTATTTTATTATTTGTACAAAAAAAAGGTAATTTATTTAATAGAATCTTCACATGTATGTTACAGCTTTGTTGGGTGTTAATTTTGCCTCATTTTCTCTTCTTTTTTTCCTGTTGCGAATTGTGGGTTTGGCTAAACATGCTGTAAAAGGTTCCTGCGCAGAAAAAGGATTGCATTATGTAGATACACAACCATCGACGACATAATTTTATTCTGAGTGCATTTGACTGCATAAGGTGATAAATGAATTGAATGCCATAATTCTTCAACAATGTACAGATATCAATTTTACCGTTAGTGGCGGTTACTTTAGTGAGGGCTTTTATGGTCATGTGGCAGAACACCATGGACAGCATTGTCATTGATGGATAATTGAATAAATTGATAACCATCCTTGTTCTATTCCGATTCTCTGATAGCCAGTTCCAATTTGGTATAATAACATAGAACAGCATGCCTTATATATATATATATATATATATATATATATATATGATTACTGCTACTTGTTTCTATTCTATAATCTTCCGTGTCTTCTGTGATGGATAGGATTATGCTCTCAAAGTCATCATGGAGACCAATGAATCTTGGGCTAAACTCGTCAAGAGATCTATCCCTGCTGGAGAGCTTTCTCTTGTATAAAAGCCACTGGTAGACTAGCGTCGGAGCTGAAAGTATTATTATTGAGATGGAGCTGGAAGTAGTATTTTTTTGGCCTTACTTGCCCGGATTTTAACTTCCGGCAAGCAAGCCCTGCGTTGTCTTATACATTGATTGATGACATTTTTTCCTCGGCAATGAGTTTGAATAATCCGTTGTTCGTGTTTCTTTGTGAGATTCAGAATACATTTCTGGTACCTGTGAATGGGTGGTGTAAGAAGCCAAGGCTATATAATCAATTAAAAACTTGACATTCCTGTTATCATATGGACAGTTTCACTGTAATAAAGGTTGGTGGTTGGCATATAATCCTCACCTTTTCACCCTTCAATTTCGAAGTAGCAAACACTAAACATAACCTTTTCTGCATCAAATAACTAGAAATTCTCCCTCCATACTGTAGAGGTGAATGGATGGGGTGAGCATATTAAAAAATTCCATCACCTTCAACAACACATAGGATGGGCAAAGTTGGGGTTCGGCCATTGAACTGTATAAACCATAATATGCGTACGGAGTCAAAGGAGCTGGATTTATTATACTAACAACCGATTGATCATTGATGGTAAGATGGTGAACCTTGGATGTGCTTGGTTGTTGAGTTCATTTATCCAGAATTGATTAAAACCCAACATTTGATCAAAGCAACAGGCCCCTACTGATTCTCCCATTTGATCAAAGTAAAATCCATTCAAAGCCATTGCAAACAGCTATATACAGGTGGTTTTCATTACAGTGGTTGAAAATAAAGAAGAGAATAGTAAAAAGCGCAAAACCATGCAGCCCCATCCTAGCACCAGCAGCTGCGTTCAAGCGCTTCTTCAAACCTCTTTACCTTGTCAGAATCATTAGCAGGAGAAGAAGGACCAGCCATGAAAGACTCTTTACCCTGAGATCTTCCTTTGAGGATTGGTTTGTCTTGCCGAACCCATGTCATTACAGAAAACTTGGCCCCAAAAAAAGAAGTGGGTGAGGGTGCTGAAGACAGAGGAGATGGTGGAGACGAAGATTTGTTATGGTAGGGAAGTAGAAGCATCGAAGCTGTAGGAGCCATGGTGGAAAAGAAATGCAGACAAGGTCCTGATGGTTAAAGGGTGTTTATATATAGCGAATAGCGCAGGGGTAGGTTTGCCTAAAACAGGCAAACGAAAACTGTGGGCCTTAAACAACGAGCCAAGAATAGGTGTAGAATGCTCAGCAGCTGACTGAAGTTGACAACGTTTTTCTTTTACACGCACACGTGGTGTGTGTTGTGTATATATATATATATATATATATGTATGTATGACTGTATGTATATATTAAAGAGTGACATGACATCAATCTTAATAGGTGTTATTATATTTATTAAGGTTGATGTTGTGTTTTAAAATTGTTTTGAAAAACTTATTTATTTCATTTAAAATTATTAGCTGTTCTAACTAGTTGGAAACTTGGAACAACCCAAAATCTGAAACTGAAATAGTATCTTATACAGCAATGTAATTTTTAATTTGCATTAAACCTCAGCATTGCTGTTCTAATTTCTTAGGGAAAGAGTTTTCATTATACGTAGCTTGATTTTGGCCCGGAGAATACTGGGTACTGAATCATGAGTCAAAGACGGGGCGGGATTAGCGAACAGAAGAAAAACCTGCTCCACGAATGAGTACTTAAATAATCAAGTGGAGTGATAATTTAGTGATTGGTCTGACAAATTAAATTTGAGTAAATAATAATTTTAGAGCCCGAGTGAAAGAATATATAGACTATTGAGCCCAAAATATATTGGAAAACATGTGTTTCACAGATAGATTATCAGGTTCGAGATTTTATCAAAACACTAAACGAAATAATTTTTCCAAATAAACGACTCGTATTCATTGAAGTTGATGTTTTAAAATGGAACTTCGGCTGCGAAAAAGGTGGGCTGGAAGCATAAAGTGCACAGACACAGCAAGGATATTGTCTCAGGCAAACGGTTTCTCGGAAGTTCGAACCCACGTGCCGGCCCTCGACGAGTTGCATCGGCAAAGTCGTGTAGAATTTTCCTTTCAGTGAAGAATATCGGGTTGAATTCCGAGGATTGCTCGTAGAGCGAAGAACCGGACGATTACGAGAAAAAGCCAGGCTTTTTACCCGGTAGCAAATTACCGGGTCACACCAGCATTGACACCATGAAAGAAAATTCAACCAGAGACAATGAAAAAGGCTGTGGAGATGAAATTTTGCATATTCCGGAGCTTCAATTGACAAAATAAATCATGTCTTAAAAACAAAAGTAGACATCATCCTTGATAAACCTAAGGAAATCAAAATCCATAACTTGTAGAAGATGGCTGGGATTAGATTAAATGTAGGATAGGTGGGGACCACTCTAGCAGATGCTGCTGCTGCTTCACAGTAGTGCTGGGGTTTAGTCGACCTCCTCCATCTTGCTGCCCTCATCGTCGGCGGCAGCATCTTCCAACGGAGGCATGTCATTGTCAGCGCCAGCACTGTCGTCCTCATCAATGCTCAGTCCTAATTTCAGCATCCTGTGGATGCGACTGCCGAAGGTGCTAGGATCATCCAGGCTGAATCCAGATGTTAGCAAAGCAGTCTCGAATAGCAGGAGGACCAGGTCCTTCACTGACTTGTCGTTCTTGTCGGCGTCGGCCCTCTTCCTCAGCTCGTCCATGATCGCGTTCTCCGGGTTAATCTCCATTGTTTTCTTGCTTGACATGTACCCGGCCATGCTGCTATCCCTCAGTGCCTGTGCCTTCATGATTCTCTCCATGTTCGCACTCCAGCCATACTCGCCGGTGACCAGGCAGCAGGGAGAGTCCACCACACGATCAGATACCACGACCTTCTCCACCTTGTCACCGAGCACATCCTTGATCACCTTGCACAGGCCCTCGAATTTCTCCTTCAACTCTTCTTGCTTCTTCTTCTCGTCCTCGGTCTCCTCAATCTTGAGACCTTCCTTGGTTGCAGACACCAATTTCTTTCCTTCAAATTCCTTTAGTTGTCCCACGGCATATTCATCGATTGCATCGACCATGTACAGAACCTCGTACCCCTTCTTCTTCAGCTTCTCAAGGAACGGGGAGTTCTCTACAGCCTTCTTGCTCTCTCCTGTGATGTAATAGATATCACTCTGGCCCTCCTTCATCCTGGTCACGTAATCCTTCAGGCTGGTCAACTCCTCGCCACTCTTGGTTGAGTGGTATCGAAGTAACTCGGCAATCTTGGTTTTGTTCTGGGAATCCTCGTGAATACCTAGCTTCAAATTCTTAGAGAATGCCTCGTAGAATTTGTCATAATCTTCCTTGTTCTCGGCAATCTCGAAGAAGAGCTCAATGCACTTCTTGACCAAGTTCTTGCGGATAACCTTGAGGATCTTGTTCTGCTGGAGCATCTCTCTTGAAATATTGAGAGGAAGATCCTCAGAATCCACTATACCCTTCACAAAGCTCAAGTATTCAGGCATCAACTCCTCACAGTTGTCCATGATGAAGACACGGCGGACATAGAGCTTGATGTTGTTCTGCTTCTTCTTGTTGTCAAAAAGGTCGAATGGAGCCCTCTTAGGGACGAAGAGGACAGCTTTGAACTCGAGCTGGCCCTCGACTGAGAAGTGCTTCACCGCAAGGTGCTCCTCCCAGTCATTGGTAAGGCTCTTGTAAAAGGCACCGTACTCCTCTTTAGTGATCTCATCTGGTTTCCTCATCCAGATGGGCTTCTGCTTGTTCACCAAAGACCACTCGTGTGAAATCTCCTTGATCTTCTTCTTTTTCTTCTCTTCCTTTTCCTTCTCCTCGTCAACATCCTCTACTTTACCCTCCTCGTCCTTCTTATCTTCCTCATCCTCGTCATCAGAAATCTCCTTCTCGGTGGTCTTCTCGATCCAGAGGGAAATCGGATAGCTAATGAACTCAGAATGTTTCTTAATCAGATCCTTGAGACGACGCTCCTCAAGGTACTCCAATTGGTCTTCCTTGAGGAAGAGCGTGATCTTAGTACCTCTGCCGAGGTTCTCACCAGAGTTATCCCTGGTGACAGTGAATGAACCACCAGCCTGAGACTCCCACACATACTGCTCATCATCATTGTGTTTGGTGGTAACAATCACCTTGTCAGCAACCAAGTAAGCCGAGTAGAACCCCACACCAAACTGCCCAATCATGCTAACATCAGCGCCAGCGGAAACGGCTTCCATGAATTCCTTGGTTCCAGACCTTGCAATGGTGCCGAGGTTGTTCACCAAGTCTGGTAAAAACACGAAAACAAAAGTAGAATCAGATATCAATCAAAAACAGAATCATAATTAACAAATGCAACAAAATTCAAACATGAATAGTTTAAAAAAAAAACAGATGCTTACCAGACTTGGTCATTCCAATACCACTATCAATAATAGTGAGGGTATTGCTGGCCTTGTCAGGAATAATGTGAATGAAAAGCTCGGGTTGGGCATCGAGCTTGCTCTTGTCGGTCAAGCTATCAAATCGAATCTTATCCAGAGCCTACAAAGCACAGAAACACCATAACATCATAAGCTATTGCTACCATCTGCTGGCGCACACACATTGACTCTACCATTCGAATCAACAGATACCACAATGCACGCAATGTTTTTAACATAACTAAAACATTACAGCAAGAAAGTTCATCAAACAAAGAATCAAAGGCTTAAAACTCAGCTGAAACACATTTATACACGAATTACCCTATTTATACATAAAACGAGATATAAAAAAGAAAATAAAAATAAATTAGATCTTCAACATGATTAAAACAGAGCAACAAGGGGTTTATCAAACAAAACATCAAAGCCCCAACACTCAGCTAAGAACATACATGTTAATTACTCTATTGAAACGCGTAACCACGAGACAAAAAGATAATAACAGAAGCAGAAAATTAGATTTAATGAGACATACATCAGAGGAATTGCTGATGAGTTCACGAAGAAATATCTCTTTGTTGCTGTAGAAAGTGTTGATAATCAAACTCAGCAGCTGATTGATCTCAGCTTGGAAAGCAAACGTCTCCGCATCCGCCATTGTTTTTGCTGTGCTCACGGAGAAGGAAACCGAAGCAACACGGCAACACAAGAGAACGTAGTAAAGGGAGATCTAGGGTTTTGGAAGAAATTGGAGCGGTATGCAAAGGCGGAGCCTTGAGTGAGGTTATATAGAGAGAGAGAGAGAAAAAAGAAGGAAGGTGTTTATTTGTTCTAGATCCTTCTTCTCAGTGTTGACATTGACATTCTCGAATCTTCTAACGAAGCCGTCTATCTTCTTTTTTTCGTATTTACTTACTATTTAGTAATGGTAGTGTACATACTTTTCAAATGCGCCCTTGCTTTTCTTATTTTTCTTTTCTTTTTCATCCTCACAACTCGGATTGCCCGTTAGTTCCATGTTTATGCGTTGATATAAAATATAGAAAATGATAAGTATTTTTAAAAATAATATATATATATATATTTTATATATAGAGTATAGCTATGCTATTAGCAAAAAACAAATGATAAGTATTTTCTTGTAGTCGCGTTGTATAATGTACAATGCTGTTGTGGGCTTGTGGCTACCCATTTTCTCCCTTCGGATTTGTGCGGTGGGCTGGACTGGGATGGGCTGGGCTTATTCAGAAGATTCTATGACCGCGTGGAGAATATGCCAGCTTGTACAACCAAGTTGTTTGTTTTGTTTTTTTAATTGGAATAAAATGTTTTAATTTTGAAATATTTAGGTAATTTATTTTGAAGTTGTACTGTTTATATATATATATATAATTAAATATATTAATTCAAAAAAATTAATTCAAATCCAAAAATAAAATTATTATGAATTAAAAAAAATTAGAGATGAACTGATATAACTCAACTGATTTGATTAGTTCAAACATAACATGAAAAATATAATAAAACATAGTTTAACTATAAAAAATCAAGTTGATATCTTAAAAAATATTGAAAAAATAATATATAAAATCAACTTGGACTAACTTGTTATGAATTATCTCTAGGTCGTGAGACCAAAATAACATAATAAAAAAATAAACAAAACAAATCATAAAATGTAATTTTAAATCAAATGATATAATTAAAAAACAATTATTTAAAGAAATCCGAGAAAAGAGTTAATTCGACAAACAAAAATTGATAACTTCATAAGAAAATAAATTTAGTTTAAAAAAGAAAATTAAAAAAAAATGATTTTAATAAAAGTGGTTTGTGAGGGTGGGTTAGAAAATCATTATGTTCATACAAGTTAGTGAAATAGATGATAACAAATTTTTTTGAAACCATCAAACCCGGATACGAGGCCATGCGATTAGTTATTTAAAAATTATTTTTGACATCGATACATCAAAATGATCTAAAATCACCAAAATATATTTATTTAAAATGAAAAAAAAAAAATTTCGACAAAACACCGGTTGAAACGCAGAGCCAAACGGGCTCTAAAAACCTTGACACGACGTTCATTCTTATTTTGGATGACACTCCCAGCATTACACATTTTGTTAGAATCTGCCAAGGATTACTTAGAGGCATTGAATTAAAGATAATCAATTCCTATCCGCAGTAGGAAGATTATATACACCAGAAAAACTTAGGTTTGCACGTGGACAAGCTCAGAAATAGTGCAGAAAACAAAATAACAATTCCTGTGAAACCTTTATGGTTCAGCCGAAGTTTCTGCTGTTCCTGCTGCCTTCCTATCAAGCAAAGGCGCTGTATCAGAACTGTCACTTGTAGTCACTTCAGGATGCTCGCTTTCTTCATTAAATCTATCCACGCTGTGCATAAATATTCCTGTAGCAGAGCAAAATGATGAGTTTATGCAACTCTGATATACCATTGAGGAATTGCTGTGAAAAACTTACCTATAAACCATATCGCTGCTGCTGGAAACAAAATGGAAGTCAGAATAAGAGCAGTCTTCCTCCAGCTGTTAATTTGATCCTGCAAGATATTTTTCAAAGTTGAGGAACTAAAATTATCATCACCTATGCATGCATAAGAAAAAATATTCAATCCAATCTTAACCATGTGAAAGTTAAACTTCATTGGTTGATGCTGGGAAGGCATGAACTATAACAATCAGGTGTTATTGTGATAGCTGGATAACCCCAGATTCGAATGAATTCTCTCTCTCTCTGCTTGTAATCTCATATTAAAACAGCTTCATTGATCCAGATTTATTAAAGGCCAATTACTCTTCAAGATTGATTTTTAAAAAAGAAGCTACACTCCACACAAAATCCATGTGTCCCGTTCAGGTCTGCATAACGTATTCAGAATGTTGCGGGTGACGAATTCTGTTCAACGATATTTTCGTTGTCATTTTTCTTTCACTGGATTATTCTGTACTTCAAGAAATATGCTCACGGGAAAGAAATAGGACCATGCTTCCTTTTCTTCTTTAAGATTCATGAAAATCCTACATTTTCTTTACATTTTTTGGGAGGATAACAGGTGTATGTCTATCTTTTCCAAACAAAAAACATCAGTTCAGCAAAGGCACATCGTTCAAACAAAAAAGCATTGAAGCTTTGAAGGCAAACCTGGAGAGCACCAACAAGCGGCGAGGAAGGCACATCTCCAAAGAGGTGAATTGCAACAGTTGACATAGCCATAGATAGTGGTCTCAAACTTGGTTTAACACAGTGAAGACATATGTAATTTACAGGAGCCTGGAAATGAACACAGATACTTGGTACAATGAAAAACTAGTGCAATAAATGCTAAACCACGTTCAAAAAATGCTAACAGCAAGATCTAGTACCTGAGTTGCAAAGACAAATAGTTCACCAATCGCAAAAAGAGCAAGGAAGACGTACATGCTCTTAAAACAGAAGGCACTGAAACAAAATACTGCCCCAACAAATGTAACTGCTGAAAGAAGCTGCAAGGAGTTCAACAATTTGAGAAGAAAAAAGATTTCAGTAATTTTAGAGACATAAACTAATTCAAAGCCAGATATTTAAATAGCCTAGAGCTATTTTGACAATACTGAGTCTCGTTAATACCAAAAGTAAGCGTAAGTTGTTTTCAATCAGCTGTAAATTATTCTTCTCCTGGGTATAATTTATGATCATCCAATTAAAATTACTAGATCTTGAGCGCAAGGATTGAAAATAGTGGATGAACAAGAGGGTATTAGTTGAGAAAAGGAGTTCACTAGAAAAGGAAAGGAAAAAAAATGAAGAAATACCAAACACCATTTAGCAATTAAACAAGGCAAAATAGTGGATAGCAGCTCAAGTTGTAAAAATAATTGCAATGGGCACTTGAACATATCTTAGAACATTCCCTTTATATGCAAGACTACGTACCTTAAAAGCATTAGGAATTGTGGAATTAATGGAATCCAGAGCATAACCCCCTGCTAGTGTGCCAACTATACCACAAAATATGGTAATTCCTCCGAATATCATATCTGCATTAGTCTGCAAGAAGACCAATTCAAATAGACTAAATACAGCATAAACTCTCACCCTCAACTTTTTGCGATAGTTTATTTTGAAAAGCTTTTAACTTTAATATGACAGTAATGAGATAGAAAGAAAAAGGAACATCATTGGTACGTGTTATCAGTCGTTTTAAACTTAATGCCGTTGCCATATCAAATCTGAAAGCTTACCATGTTATAAATGCTATAACCTGCTTTAGGTCCCCAATATGAATATGCACCAAGGACGAAATTGTATGTTATGTAACCTAATAAAAAGAGCGAGATACTGTTCAGGCAATTAGTTTACAGAGATGTAGCAAATCAGCATGATTTCAGAGATGGTAAAATTGCATATGTCCAGGAAAGTACTCATAATGAGCAAACTTTCCAGAAACTAGCTGAGTGTTGATTATCAAGGCAGACATTGAACTAAATAAGACCAGAAAAGACAGTAGGAGCACAAGAAATTAGTTTTCACCTGACATATTGGTCTGCGTAAAGAAAAGAGTAGCTGAAAAGTTGATGGTTAACAGAAAGCAGTGTGAAAAAGAATACCTATAACATTCACTACAAAAACCTTCTCAAGCAAAAGCACTTTCAAGTCTTTCATAAATCTTGAGACTTCCTTCAAATCAACAAATGCACATTTTGACCTGCAACAGATTTAAATCCAACAAATCACCAAGATATCCCAACTTGGATATGCATGTGCACACGAGCACACACGCAATATATCTATTACAGGATGCAATCTATACCGCACATGTTATGAGCTAAGGACAGTTAAGCTCACTTGGAAGATTTCATTGAGCCTTTGACAACAGAAACATCTGAATCTGCTTTCAGCATGTAAACACGGTTAATATAATACAAGAAAAGGTCTTTAATTTATAAGAAACTAAAGAACAGAACATAGTGGCACATTAAAAATCCCAAAAGAAAGGGCCTTTGAAAAAGAAATAGATGATAAATCAGTCCACTTGTACTTCTGTCATGAAACTTTAATTGGTGTTGTATAAGGCTGTACTTGGATGCCTAGAGTGATAGATAACATTAAATTTTTATCCATCCTATCGTTCCTTTTTTAATCCATCACAGTATTAACGTTTTCATCTATTTCTGTTGCTTCTCTCCAAATTCATGGTTGTCTAGCCACATGCTTCAAGCAAGTGTTTAAAAACCTCATTCAATTGCATTTCTTTAGAATTCATTATTTTCTGTGAGATTTTAAGAAATCAAGTGGAAGTGATCAGATGAGATGGCTTCAAATTTTGACTTATTCATCCATCTCTTTAAAATCAGAAAACATATAGATTATACAAAATAACGAGATTCCATATTATCATTACTCAAAGCACCTTGAACTTCCAGAGAAGCTATCTCCATGGATGTCAGCGCCTTTTTAGATTCAGCAGGAGAAAAACCTGTATCAGTAATTATTTAGGAACAGCTGGAATTATCTTCCACTCAAAAAACCAGGATGTAACGATCTTTCACCTTTCAACTGCAAAGGTTTTATAACAAAACCTAAAATAGCAAATGGAAGCATCAAAACCGCTTCTCCAAAGAAAGCGTAGCGCCAATTGAAATGGTCACCGACCTATTTAAGAATAAGAGAATACAGTTTCAGTGCAGATGAAATACACCATAAATTTTATGAACTACTAAGCGCCGGTCCTTTCCTCAGAGTAATTATATTCTATTCTGAGCATGTAAGTGAGATTTTCTATGACAAAAAGGGATCTTAACAATCATATAATAAGCTTACCAGTCCACCGTATACATAGCCAGCAGCGTATCCAGTTGGTATAAACATGTAAAACATTCCAAGCCATAAAGTTTTCTGACAAAAAAACAGGATGTAAGACACAGGGTTAGTGTGGCTGAAAGTTGATGGAATATAACAGCACAAGAAGGAATTATATTACAAATTAAAAGAAATTATCAACTCTGAATACCAATAAACACATAATATGAGGACCAAAAAAAACAATAAGCAAAGAAAAAAAAAGGTCAAAAGGGAAAAAATATAGATTACTGTTGTAACCCACAATGCTAATGGGTGCATTGAAACGATGTTTTCTTCACATCTTTTAACTTTAATTATAAAATGTACTTTCTAATAAATTCTAAAGAACCACCTAAGTCAACCGAGTTTTTCACTTCAGTCTTCTTTATTTCAATTCAACCTTCCCTAATAAAAACATGAAATTGGTGCTTCAAAGAGCTTGATTGTGCAAAAGAAAATTGAGAATCCAAATACAAAATTATATATATAAAAAATACTATTATAATCCACGGTTAATTGTGAGAGAGTGAACAACAAGAAAGTTAGAGTCACATTGTTTATATTATAGGCAATTTCCTACACTTTTTTTTTTATTTTGTTAGCTCAAACAAACGATAATAAAAAAAACATTAAATTGATTTAATAAAATAAAAATAGGACGCATGACTATATATTAGAAAACATTATCTAAAAGTAAAAATTCTTTATTTTTAAAAATATAGTTTATGTACTCAAAACATAAAAAAAGTATCCATCTATATATAATTTTTTTTATATAAAAAAAGGGTTGAGTGCTGTTAGCACGAGTCTACCACGCAAAACTCGCGTGCCCGGGCCTTTTTTTTCATTATACTCGGGGTGGGCGATGTGTTGTCTGTTCTTACCTAAATTCCGGCCACAATAGTGGCTGAAAAATAAGGGCTTAAGAATTTTTGAGCTAAAAACCTGTTCTTAACCCAAAATACCATCAAAACACTTTAAATATTGTAATGAAACTATAAATGGTTTCAAAAAACCAAAATAAATCTCCTAAACAAACAAAATCAACATGAAACCAAAAATCAACTCGAGCTCAGTTTTGTTTTTTATGAACTGTAAAGGTAAAAAAAAAAAACCTTATATGAACTCCCCTACTCCAATGGAACAATTTGACACAAATTTCATTTCTTTTGGTGGCTTAAATCGGTTAACCACTGGATTCCAATGATATTTCTCTTTCCTCTCTCAACAAGAGACTAAAAAATAACAAAAAAAAACTTTCATATCAAAAGTGAACTTGAAAAATATTGAGGTACCAAAATTATATAATGTGCATCATTTTGAAATTTTGAGGACTAAACTGAACATAGTTCTAAACTCACAGCACACCACTAATGTTTGATGTTTATTTTTACATTTCGATCTCACCCTTTCTTAAAAATCGAAATTAATTGGTCCTCAATTAGGATGAAATTGGGGGTTAATTTTGGAATTTATGGTTTATCAATTTGATGTACTATCTATCTACACCTTTTGCACAAAATCAATGTTCATCAAACTTAATTTCTATTCATTTGAACTTTTTTTATTGTGAAATATTAAAGCCAGTTTGAAATTAATTTTTTTTTTATAACAACCTTTTCTAAACTTAGAGGGGCTAACCTAATAAATTTAACATGTATATTTTAGAAATTAATTATTGCTCATACAATATGTATGTGTATTTGCCTTGTCAATATAATTTTAATAACCAACAATCAACATAGAACAAATAATTTTGTAACCATGTAAAAACAAATAAAGAAAAATTCCAAGCACTACTTTTAACATGTCATTTGCCATAACAGACTTAACTTCACAGCCTTGTGTCTAATAAAATTAAGGAATTCTATTTATTTTTTATGTGCATAATTAAATTTCATAAAATTTCAACAGTAAAGGGAGTTGACAAAAAATAAAAATTAAAACATACTTCATAAGTGGACATGCAGCAATGCATGGACTTCTTGCTAGTGTCTAAATGAATTAGAAGACGGTTTGCCAGTATATGTGTATAACAAATCCAACTCACACATTACAGAGAACAATTCCAGCGAAGAAATCAATGCAAAGTTAACAGTTATAAAACATAATCATCAATAATACATATTTGGCATGATCTAAAAGAAAGAAATGACACCTTAGCAACAGGAGCATTATCATCGATAAAAGGGGCTGCAAGACTTATAAATGAAGCCTCACCAACACCGACAAGCCTAAAAAAATAACAAAACACCAGAACTAGTGAGCGTCATATAGCAGCTTATTATTGACCTGCGCATAAACTGCTCTTCCCTTGTATAAGGGTGTGTGTGTGTGTAAAGGAGATGTATATTATTGAATTGTTTAGTGAAACAATATTACGTAAGAACAGCACAAGATAGTTAATGTACTTACATGCGGCAGATTGTAATGCTCCAGAAATTAATTGAAAAACCACAACCAACTACTGCAACCGTCCAAACTGATAATCCAACTCCAATGAGCCTAAATGGATTCACTCTGCAGATTTTCATGAAAGCATAAGGGCTCAGCAGAAAATTAAATCAATGAGAATTAAATCATAATCTAACTTCTGTGCCAATAATTATAAAAGAGACTAAGAAGTCAAATACTCTTTCCTTTAGTTCTTTGTGATTGCCAATGCAACAACAATGCATAAATGCAGGTAACTTGCTCCATTACATCATATCAAGAAACAAGAAAATGAACTGTCCACACTGCCCACTTGACTACAAAATGCCAAACCAGTACTTCAACGCTACAAGATGATAGTTCCGTATCCATTGAAGCCCTAGAAGAAATTTGTTTTGTGTTTTTTATGCATATTTTGTTCTTATAGGATGACTGTTGGGAGATCTTTCAAATTATGAGGAAAGATACTTTTGGCAAGACAATTTACCAAACCCGCACTTTAGCAATAAAGTTACATAAACGAAACATGCATCAGGTAAGGTTTCTGGCCAGTGGTTTGGTCAGTTAGTTTTTCTTCTAACTTAGATCAGCTTGCCCTTCCCTTTCTCCACTTCCAAAACCCTATTTTATAATCTGATGAACTGGCAAACAACTTTTGATGCATATTTCTTGATCCAACTCCATGAAATCTACATGACATTTTGAACTTTAACATGACGTACCAAGGAAGGCACCTTCTATTAAATGAGAATTCTTAAGCATAGCATAATTGCTGCTTCATAGGGCATTGGTGCTTATGAACATCACAAATAGGGACATTATTTGTAGCTTATACATCCCGAGTTATTATGATGGCTATCCCTACACAAATAAAGTAAACTACTTGCAGCACAAATGTTTCAAGCATGCTTATTTGAGGTCCCCCGTTGCCATTCTAGGACCTGTCATCAACATATTTGAAGCAAAGCCTATCCACCAGTGCATTTTACTCATGGGCCATTATATCAATTAAATGTTAGTGTCTCCGATAATTGACCATATTTTCATTTGAAAATTAGTAACCTTTAGTGGCCCTTTCTTTTCTGCACCATCCATCTTCCTAGAATCATATACATTGAAATTCTACCTCCAACAATAGTAATTCATCATAAGCTAAGATGAAAGAACTAGAAGCTCATTACCTCTTTGCTAATGATGCAAATATAGGGCATGCCACAAGAAGTCCAACCATGAAAGCTGAGGATAAAACTCCATCTTCAAAATCGTTCAGGTTAAAATCTCCTCTATGAAAACCAAGTAACTAAAATTAGTCAGAATGGTTTTTTTATTCCAGCAAAATAATGTCTATGCTTGCTATTTCCATCAACAGGAAGTTACAGGTAAGGTGAGCACAGATACGATGTATACAAGGAATAAAGCAGAATGCATTGCAGTTTGACGACCCGCCGCTTAACAGCGGAAGTGAAAGGACACAATTCAGAATCTGGTTTCTCAGTCTTTAAAACTTTCACCTTACAAGTTAAATAAGTAGCAAATTTAGCACCCTAGTCTTGTTACTAATACTTTTACCTTTATGGTTTTATACAAAATGCAAATATAATCATCAGATGCTTATACACGTGTTACCTTGAAGGATCTTTACTTTGAGGGAACGGACAGGCACTTTCTTTGTTGAAGTAAAAAATAATGGAATGCTAACATTTTAAATAAACTTACAATTTCCAATCTGTTTCTACTAAAGAGCATATTTCAAAATGGATGATTCGCCATTATGTAAAATTAGCATTTCTTCCCCCCAAAACAAGAATGGAAACAGTGGTCGCGATCATGAAATCCTCAAAAAATATAAAAAAATAAATAAATTATATCAGGCTCAAACAAAAGCATCCAAGTAAATCTTACTGTATTCCTCTGCCGGATGTGCATGTACCACTTTTTGAGCAACTTCCACGACTCCCATTGACACCATTGCTTGCAATCGCTCCTCTATCCACATAATTGATCAAGTTGATCGCACAAAAGATAACTAGCAGCCTGTAAAGCAAAAATTGTCGCGTTCATTAGGCCTAATTTAACAGCTAGAAAGCAAAATACTTCAGAATTGGGCCACAAAATTTGCAATTTATCCTGGAACAACTTTCCCCCAATCTCGGAACGACCATTGAAATTTAGATTTAAAAAACACAAGCAAAATATCAATGTCCCTCAAATCAGCAGCCTATCTGGGTTCAAGGTCCCTCGTTACGAATAACATGGCATATTAACTTATCCTATAACTAAAACAAAAGGGGTTAAAAATCAATAGCGGTGTCATGTTTTTAGCAAGACTTTTCCTAAAAATACAAAAATGTTGAAATTCAATTGCATAATTTGCCAATATTTTCCTCATGATGTATAAAAAAACTAAATAGGCATCACCCCAACAACTACAAAAACCTTAATCCAATTTAAGCTTCTTTAAAAAAAACAAAAAAAAAATAATACTAAACACAAACCTAAAAAATCAATCTTTAAATTCCCAAAATATCCATCCATTCATGCATATACATACCCAGAATAAGATTTTTTTTATCTTATTCTAAATATCCAAGATAACCCAGAACCCAGAACCAAAAACTGAAACTAAAAATCCAATTCAGGCCTAAACCTTTCCAAAACCCATAAAAAAGGTACCTTTCTGGAGTGAACCATGAAGGTTTAGAAGGTGATAAGTCAGCAGAACTACTTTCCATTTCTATGACCAGAGTTCGGTTTTTCCTCTGCTGATGCTCTTGTTTCTTGGACTTCGTCTTTGGGCCATAAACTTGGAGGATTGAATAACAAGCTCGATGGCGCGGAAAGCTAGTTTATTTTCAACGATGATTACGACACGAGCACATAAAATAATTTGACCTGATAAGTTGAAGGAAATTACTTTCCCTGCCAGTGTTTCGGTCCCTTAACACGAATGCTTTTTCGTGTAAAGAAACCAAACAAAGAATATAATAAAGAGGTAAAGAGGTGGTAGGTACCATGACTCTTCTCTTGAATGGTAGTTAGAGAAAGCAAGTAAGAGAGAGAGAGACCCCTCTGTCCCTCCCTTTCTCTAATAAAAATTAAGTCGGATTACTTTTTATTTTATTTTTCATTTGGTGTTATGTTTGAAAAGTAATTTAAAAAAAAGATATTTTAATTTAAACTATATTTATTTTTATTTTAAGTTAATTTTTATATATGGTGTTAATGTGTTGAGGTTAAAATAATTTTTAAAAATATATAATATTTATTAATTTAATATATTTTAAATAAAAAAATACTTTAATTTACCACCATTAAACAGGCTTTTAAATTAGAAAGGGGGGATTTAGTAAATTAACATAACTTTGTCCCAACACTAACGGCTAACTGGGCTAAGGCTTTGGCTTCAAGCGATGAGAAAAGCTGATCGCATAACCGATACGAATCTGGAATCTGTTAATTTATTCCTTGATTTTTTTTGGGTTTGGATCTTCTGTGACGCCTTACTTGTGTGCCTTGATTTCCTTGCCAATGATGGCAGTCAGGATTGACACGTCAACAGGTATTATGATCTCGTGGGTATTTACTGAAAGTTAACGTGAGGCTGGGTCATTACATAGCACAGGATCGAGGCTCTAGAATGCTCTAGAATTCTTGTCTTTTTGCATAGAAGTTAAATCTGACCGACAGATTTCCACCCAAAAAGAAAAAAAATCTGCTTAATTAAAATTAATTAACTAGCAATACACGCTGTTAAATTACTGCAACACTGCTCATGAGATTTATTTTTTCGATAACATTTTTTAAATTGTTTTTCGTTTTCTAGAAATTACTATTCATGTGTCTCACACTCCTAGATTTTTATAATTAAATATATATATATATATATAAATCAAAAAGTTTATGCATGGGTGTAATAAAAAAAACTAAAAATCATGCGTGGTAATAAATAAATAAAAAGTGTGGACAATATCTAAAAATAAAACTTGAAAAATCAAGAGACTGATATAAATCAAAATATTTAATCTCACAAAACATGATATTTACTCGGTTATATTTGTTGAGTTTTATTTGTCACAATATTATTTGTATTCGATCAAACAATAATATAAATAGACAAACATATTAATTTAATAGAGAAAAAAAATATCATATGTTTGTTTATTTCTATTATTGTTTGGTTGAATAAATATATTATACAAGGCTACACAAATTATAAATATTATTTAAAAATATATTTTTTTCAAAAATATAGTTCGTTTATATATATATATATATAAACAAAACTATAGAAAAATCACAAGAACAAAATTAAATATTAAACACATAATAAAAAATAATATTATTTACAATAAAACTTAGATTGTTTTTACACTCAAACCTATTTTTAAACTCCTTGTCGACTCTAAACACTTTAAGAACCATGGTAAACATATCCATGAATAAAAAAATACATTTTAAAAAACAATATCAACCATAAACGAAAAATCAATTTGAACTCAAATTTGTTTTTTAATGAACTTTAATAATAAAAAAAAACATTTAATATTAGCTTTCATCGTCAAAATAAGAAACTTGACACAAATATAAATTGTCTTAATGGATCAAATTAATGGCAACACCATGTTCGTTTTCTCTATTGCTGGAATACAACTGCCTCTATCTTTACTCCCTCAGCCATACACTTCAAAAAAAAAAAAAAATTGTGTCAAATATAATTTGATTTTTTTATTTTTATTTTAAATTAAAAAAATTAGTGTTTTTAGATTATTTTGATGTATTGATGTCAAAATATTTTTTAAAAATTATTATTTGGATACATTTCTAAACAAAAACACTTTGAAAAATAACCACAATGGTTATTCCTGAACAAGCACTAAATCATCGTGGGGAAAGATAGAGGATCAAATAAAAAAAATTCCTTGCACGATCCATTCGTAGAGTAATACGTGGAGACAAGTTCATCTGGGTTAACTCAGAGTTTTTTTTTTATATATATTTATTTTTAGTATTATCGTTTGATACTATCTGGAGAGATGAAATTATCATTATGTTATTTCGATAAATAATATTTGAAATTGGAAGCTAAAATAATTTTACCAATTGGTTGTTGATTGCATAGATCAATTGATAAAAACCATGACATTCAAGGGCTGATAAAGAGAGAAGTGCTAGAATTGCATGATTGAGTCATTAAAGATCATCTACTCTTCAAACAAGTAATGACAATGGATACTATCTCAAACATGTGAAACAGATATATATATATATATTTAATTCATACGCTTCCCTGTCTAGGAAATGTCTTTATCAGCCAGCTGGGGACCCGATTTCCAGTCAGTTTTTAAAACGGAAAGAAAATGTTCCGTTGCCGGGACTTGAACCCGGGTCTCTCGGGTGAGAGCCGAGTATCCTGACCAACTAGACTACAACGGATTGATGGTAAACATCTTACAGATAAATATAAAACCCTTATGTATTGATGCGTTGAATTATTTTTCTAACTAATTGAGTAACAAAAACATTAAACAAAATTAATCTAAAACTAAAAAAAATATTCGATTTTTTTTTTGAAATTAAGCTTAACAGTAATGTCAAATAAAGCTTCGATGCATGATGTTACAGCGAATCTTTCAGGCACCTGTGGCTGCAACTTATTATCCCAACCCCGTCACAAGGTATTAATAATCTTTATTTCAAATTATAAAATAATATAGACCTGCTCTATATAAGATCCGAGGAGGTTAAAGATAGGAATTTGCGTGCTTTTAGAGAATTAGTAATAGGGTGAAAATGCCAGGATCGACTGGGGACCCATCACATACGGATAATAATAATAATAATAATAATAATAATAATAATAATAATAATAAAGTAGAAAGACTCGAATTATTGACTCAATTAATAAAGAGCGATGAACACAGCTAACTTGCTTAATAATGTCTCTTCATCACTACATTTCAAAAACAATTTTTTATTTTAAATTTAATTTTTGATATTATTAGAGTATTTTTAATATACCAATATTAAAAATAATTTTTAAAAATATCATTTTAATATATATATATATATATATATATATATATATATATATATATAAAAAACACTTTAAAAAACAATATTTTATTTAGCAGTTCATCTTGTCAAGCAAACTCTATTCATATTCCACGCAGGAAGAAGGGGAGGCCACACATCTCCCCCAATGTCTCATCTTCATACACAATAAGCACATTGGCAGAATAACAGCATTCTCTTTATCCCAGGATTTCCATGGACACAGGCAGAGCGAGAGTACAGAAAATAGTAATTTTGCCGGTTTTTATTTGGCTAAACACGCCATTATTGCCATGTTTTATACAGAGCCAGTGGTATCGATCAAGTTTGACAATGAAATAACCACGCCATGAGGTTTTACAGGGAAGGATTCGCCGGAGCAAACTTGAGTGATATACTATTGACACAATGGCGTTCATCTGTAGGAGTTGGATAACCTTCGCCTTTAAATACATGGCCCAGGTGTCCACCACAGGCAGTGCATGTGATTTCAATCCTCCTACCATCTGGATCCGGCTGATAACAAATGCCAACCTTGTTAGCATGTCACGAAATAAATTGCTGTAAAATGGTCAAAGAAGAAGGGCAAACTAGCAGAGCAAATGAGCTCACATTGCTATTTATGGCTCCAGGAAGACCCTCGTAGAAAGCTGGCCAACCACAACCGGAATTGAATTTGGTTGTCGACCTGTAGAGAGGTGCTCCGCATCCTGCACAACTGTAGACGCCCTCTTCGAAAAACTTGTCATATTCTCCTGTGCCAGGAAACCTGCATGGCACACAAACAATGTGAAAAATCACTATGAATAATACACAAACTCCACCGAGTTTTCTTGAGAAACATCCACAGAATTCATTCAAGAGCACTTGACCATTATGCACCTCTTCTATTAGTAGAAATTTCATATTACCAGATTAGGCAGATTGTACATGATCTCGCAACATGGTGCAAAATAATCCATATTTGGGGATTCTAATGTTCGTCTCTAGTCCTTTGTTTCAATTTTGAAGAATTAAGGCAGAAGAAAGGAAAATTTGAGATCTTTCTAACAGTCAATTCAACCCCATCCAGCAATATATTCTAATCTACTAATATTATCCTGACTAACATCCATCTTCTGCCTCTCATCCACCTTCATGTAGGTACCCTACTCCTTCCCTCTTGCTCTTGCCTCTGGAAGTCATGGCAATCAGCATGACATCCAGCTACGTTAACAACACCCAAGTCTATAATTTCAGCATTGCCACTTCACCAAATCTATGATCAACCTGACAACAGTTTGTAAACTGGATACTAAATAGCCACTTGTCCAACTAAAAGACAGCCATAAAAGCAACATGCTAGTTGGCAAGGCGTAAATATTTTACTCTCAACCAAAGCTAGGGATCACTGGCTTCGGCAAATCACAGAAAAGAGCATAGCTATTCTCTAGCGTTACATTCAATTTGCTACTACTACAACCCGCACCTTATTGACTAAAGAAAAAAATGTGAAGAGATTCTTCTAACCAGTCCTAACCAATAGGCTATACTTCTATTGCTCCAGGGTTTTGTTGCTGTAAAGGAACTCAGTTTGATACACAGTACCTTAGTGTGTGAGAAAGAACTGCAAAAAAGATTTCTCTAACCAGTAGACTATATAATATTGTTATTGCTACAGGATTTTTTTTTACTGCAGTTGGAATTCCATACAGATTAATTCTTTAGATAAAACTTGTTTCCTTCACAATCTCTCACCTGCAAAACAAAATTGCATGCATACCCTTTGTTCCTCAAAATTCAATTCTCACAGCTATTTCCCTACAAACTCCTGAATCCCAGGTTATATTAAACACTGTATGCCCAGAAGTGGCAACATCATTGCAAGTTTCTTAAAACCGAACAGCATGAAGCCACATAACGAAACACCAGATCCAACGATATTCAATAGACCATGAAGCCACCCACCACATAAGGTGAAAACCAGATGCACTCTTACGATATATCCTCAGAATTCTCCTTGCAAACAAGATTTTACATGCATTTCGATAAGGATAGCAATCAATGGGTCTCTAATTGAGATAATTTCAAGTGAATTACTTAAAAACAAGCAGAATTCAAATGAATTACTTGAGTTTTACTTGTTGATAAGTGAATCAGAATCCAAAAGCAGGACAAAACAATAAGAAAGAAAAACAGAAACCAAGAATTCCTGAAATGTAACCGACAACATCAAGCCAGAAAAACAAAGTAGAAAAAAAGATGCAACATTTAGTTACAAATAAGAATCTTACTCTGTGCCTTTCTGTCTCAAGATCCGAAACTGCTCTGGGGACAAAACAGCCCGCCACTCCTCCTCGGACTTCTGGACGGATCCAGGGGCAGCCATGACTATGACCCCACCACCACGAAACTGACGCTTGGTGTGGTAGATTGATCCAATAAAACCAGCGACTGAGATGGAGTGGGCAGTAGGTTTTGGAGATGAAAAGTTGAAGCGGGTTTTGGTGAAGGAGTTGGGAGTAGATTGGAGTGCAGAGACAAATTTGGGGGAAGTGGGTTTGGTGTAGAGAACTGTTTCGGTGGAAGGGGGTGGTGATGTTGTGAGGATGTTAAAGCTCATTTGAGAGAGTCTCGGAGTGATATAAGGTTTTGTTTGGATATTGTTTTTGACCAGCCCGGTGTTTTGTAATTTTCTTCCAAAGAAAAAATAAAAGTGTTAGGAAATGGACTTGGAACAGGTTATAGATAGGACTTGCCTGTTTTTATAAAGAGGATGCAAAAATATCTCGGCACTGTTTTAAATTATTTATAAAATGTTTTTCAAATAATTATTTTTATTTTTTATTTTAAATCAATTTTTAAACCACATTTCATATTTTCAAACAGTATTGAATACAACCACATATCCCATTCTAATATTAAATTCCAAGTAACCAGACTCGAGTAAAGGGACTAAAATTTATTCTCATCCATTATTACATTGACATATTATACAATAAATATATTGTTTACATTAACATATTTTATAATAAATATATTTATTACATGTGAAGGTGGATCTCGTATCTTATCTTACTTGACCTGAATGGAATCTTACGTTATTAGAAACAAAAACGCAAGCCATGTATAGTTGACAAATAAAGGCCGATGAATGATTAAAAACACATCCATGGTGGCTATACAAAAATTATACAGCTGACTTTTTTATTATCCTGTCTGGTCCACGGTGTGCTCGTGGATAAAATAAATATTTTATTTTATTATTATGGTAATGATTGTTTTCTACATAGTTTTTTAAATATAAAAATTATCGGACTGAAAAAAAAAAGGGAGTAAGAGTCATGAATGGATAGGTAGTGGTTGGAAGTTGTAACCTCAAAAGTCAAACGATACCAGCCCAACGTGCCTAATAAATAACACGGTTGTTTTTCTTCATTTTATTTATTAATTAATTAATTAATATGAACATTTAAGTTAAGTTCCGTGTATTTTAATTAATTTTATAAATTCTAAAGATAACAATTATATAAACCTCCCATAATTTTTTTCATAATAGTAATCACATAACTCATCGAATTGGACACAGAGGAGAGCAAACTCATATCAATCTCTTGTTACTAAACCAATAAATGATTTCAGTTTTTTTTAGGAGGTGGTTGTTAATGCTGTTATACTATATTTATAAAAAAACTTTTTTTTTAATTTTAAAATATTTTTTTATATGTTTTAATATAATAATATAGAGAAATAATTTTGAAAAATAAAAAATATTTTAAATAAAAAAATCGAAAAAAAGAAGAATATAAGGCAGAAACTTTCTCACCGAACCGAACCTCTCCCTCCCTCACCCAACATATATAAAACTTGAAATTTTTATTCCTTTCTTCCCCACCTCTCTTCTCCTCTCCTTACTCAGGATCAAATTTTACAATCTCTCTTGTCGCCGCCCCCAGCTCCTTCTTCACCGATGGAGGCGGCGGCCGGTCTCGCAACCTCTTTTGCTTATTCTACACAATCAAATGGTAACCTGCGCTCACAAGCCGTGCCTTGTCCTCAGATCCGATCGCATACCTTCTATAAACAGTTGAACAATAGAAGGGTACCGGCTTCAAACCAAAGACTTTGTTTGAAATGTGACAGTGCGAGTCAGAGTTTGAATTCAATCGATAAAGAAGAATCGAAGAGATCGAATGTTATCGCTCTTGAGCAACTCAAGGCCTCTGCAATTGACAGTGAGTTTGCCCTTTTTGTTCAATTTTGAGCTTTGATTATATAAAATTGGATAGCGCGCGAGCGGGCATTTTATTATGTGGTCCACAACGGCCGTTTTTGTAGCTTGCAAAAACCCACTTTCTATTTAGAAACATGGACTTGAAACCTTGTAAAAGTAGTGGAATGAAGCACTATTAGAGGAGAAAGAAATAATATCGTTGGTGATTTGAATATTGTGCAGTACGAATAATGAAGTGGAAGGATCTTAAATTGATTTGATGCCACAAGAAAGTTTTAATGTTGTTGTTGTGGATCATGGCGTATGTTTTTTTTGGTTCAAAAATTTATTTAACTTGAAAGGATTACTTGATTCTGTATGTCATTAACTAGCAAAAAAAGGTTCTACCAATTTAGAAAAAAGCAGAATCTTGTGACGCCCAAGCGCTGAAGTCGTTGATAGTTGATGCCAACCTTCTTGGTTGTGCTGGCGTGCTTTAATGGTCATGATTAAACATCTAATTTCCTTTATCTGTAGCTATTGTTTCAGTTTTTTCTGTTTTTATTTTCTTGCTCTTACCTGCCTCCTTGCCAAACCTACCTGGCAACTGTTCATCGATGCTAGTTGCTGAAACGTTAATGCCTAATATCAGGATATACAAAGGAAAAGAGCAGCATTATTGTCATTGGACTTAACGTACACACAGCACCAGTTGATGTACGCGAGAAACTTGCCATCCCAGAAGCCCAGTGGCCTCAAGCCATTAGTGATCTCTGTGCTTTAAATCATATAGAAGAGGCTGCTGTTCTTAGCACTTGTAACAGAATGGAAATATATGCCGTGGCTCTGTCCCGACACCGTGGAGTTAAAGAAGTGACTGAATGGATGTCTAAGGTACTCATTTGCCCTCTTTTGTGCACCTTAAGAATTTTCAAATAGAGTGAGAGAGAGGGACAAGATACCCTTAAGTCGTGTCTTTTTTTTCAGAGCATGCTTTTGAACTTACCAGGCTCATTCTGCTCCCAATCCGCCTAGCCTGCTAGTATTGAAATATTCCTAGGCGTTTCTTACTGTATATAGACTTCTGAAATTCTTTGAAAATTTATTTGCTATCAATTCTGCCAAAATTAACCGTGAATACTGGTCTGCATGTATTTGGTCAAAACATCTATTGAATAAGGATACATCCTTAGGAAAAAATCATATCAAATTGTTTATATTAGAAATAATTTTAAAAGCAATGTTAACCACGGTCTAATTAACAATTTTTCTTTCAACAGATTAGCGGGGTTCCTGTTTCAGAGCTTTGCCAGCACCGATTTATGTTGTATAATAAAGATGCCACAAGACACCTTTTTGAAGTAGCTTCTGGACTTGACTCTATTGTTCTAGGAGAGGGTCAAATCCTTGCTCAGGTGAAGCAAGTAAAAAAACTTGGACAAGGAGTTGCTGGCTTTAATAGGAAAATTGGTGGGTTGTTTGAGCATGCAATCATTACTGGGAAACGGGTCAGAACTGAAACCAGCATTTCCTCGGGGTCAGTTTCTGTCAGTTCAGCTGCTGTAGAGCTTGCATTAACAAAGCTTCCAGATTCTTCATATGCTACTGTTAGGGTATTAGTAATTGGAGCTGGCAAAATGGGGAAGCTTGTGATTAAACACTTGGCTGCCAATGGGTGCAAAGAAATGGTGGTTGTGAATAGAACTGAGGAGAAAGTTGCTGTAATCCGTGAAGAGCTCAAGGATATTCAGATTGTCTATAAGCCACTATCAGAAATGATGGGATGTGCTGCTGAAGCAGATGTAATTTTCACAAGCACTGCATCAGAGACCCCGCTGTTCCTGAAAGAGCACGTGCAAACACTCCCTGCAGACACAGAAATGGCAAGACGGCTTTTCATTGACATTTCAGTTCCCAGGAATGTAGAACCATGTGTCTCAGATCTTGGAACAGCAGAAGTCTACAACGTGGACAATCTCAAGGATGTCGTGGCAGCCAATAAGGAGGATCGCCTCCGGAAAGCTATGGAAGCACAAACTATTATCTCCAAGGAGTTGCAGAACTTTGAAGCATGGAAGGATTCCCTTGATGCCGTTCCCACCATCAAAAAGCTACGCGCTTATCTTGAAAGAATTAGAGCTTCCGAACTAGACAAGTGTTTGTCAAAGATGGGTGATATTACAGATAAACAGAAGAAAACCATTTATGATCTTAGCATGGGTATGATGAAGAAGTTCCTCCATGGTCCAATGCAGCAACTAAGATGTGATGGGAGGAGTGACTGTCAAAAACCAGAAGAGATGCTTGAGATTATGCATGCTGTCAATAGAATGTTTGACCTGGAGACAGAGATAATTTTGGAGACAGTTCGAACAAAAATGGAAAGAACCAAGAAGTGATCTCTTCATTAAAGGGTACAGTTCCATTTTACTGCTCCAAAGAGACGTTCCTTTCGAGTTCTTGCTGTGCTCCTTTACATTCAAATAGTATAATAGATTCTTTGGACACCGATTTCCGGGGAGGAAAAAGAAGCGCCGCCGCCCTCAATTGTAGCTCACCATAATTTTTTGGTGCTATGAGCCCTGTAGTAATCTAGAGTCCGGATAGCGAGGATTTAGTTGCATATTTTGTAGCAATGGATTGTCCTAGTTGTCGAGGAATGAGAAGCGTGATTCTGTGTTCTTGTGTAATTATTCACAGATTTTACTCTTTCTTTCGAGATGTCATCCTAGGAGTTGTCTTCCAAGGTTTTACTGTTCCGATGCGAGGACAGCTGCTGGCAGTCTAAAATTGGAATAATTGTACTAGCAGTACACCAACTTTGCATTTTTTTTCTCAATTGAATTTATGAAATTTAATTCTTTTTGTTTATGAGTACTCTGATTTTTCATAAATTGCAATCAATTTTCTCATCGACTCTTTATTTGATGACATGTAACATCTCTGTTTACCCTCCTGTTTTATTAAGTCTTGCAATCATGTCAATAAAATAATAATTAAACAACTTGCATATGAGTGTAATCAAAATTGTTTTAAAATTATTTTTGTTTATAATACTTTCAAATATTAAATATTTTTATTTTTAATATTATCATAGAAAATGATTTAAAATATTAAAAAAATAATTTACAATAAAAATAAAAAAATATAATTTTATAAATTGTTTCAAAAATATTTTAGATACACAACACAAAATATTAATTGAAAAGGTGAAAACCCAGGTGGGTATAAAAGGTAAATAAGAAATAAATGAAGGGTGATGTCCTTCAAAAGAAACATTAACTCACACGTGTTTAGTCCTACTACGAGGTTTCCTTCTCGATTACCACGCTCCCTGGCAGTCTCCTTTCCCCTCAGGTTAGGCAACCGTTTTCCATCCCCTCCACCTTTTGAATCTTTATCGAAATACAAATTTGATTATGATTTTGGGCAATTGCAAGATTTGATTTTAAGTAACCGTGATCCGTTGCCAATATCTCACTCGCATAGCTGTTAGCTATATTTTCTTTCTTGAAACTCGCGTTGATATAGCAGTCAGTTACAGTTTCTTTCTTGAAACTTGCTTCCTTTTTCTCTTATTCCAATAGGTAAAAGCTTGCCTTTTCTTTTTCCATTTCTTTAATTTCCAAATGAAACCTTCATAACAACAACAAGTGTCCGGAGAGACTCAATTGAGTGTGTATTATGTTAGGTTATGCCTTTTGTATTAATCTATAAGCGTATGTGTGTTGTTGTTTTTGGTTACCTAGCGTGAGGTTTTGGTTTTGCTGTGATCGTGTGATGACTAAGAAAGGTATTTCTCCTTTTGGTTAAGTGTTTTATTTTGATTGCAGAGGGTAAGTTCCTGTTTTTTCGAGGACTAAGAGAGGTATTTCTCCTTGTTTTGTTGGTTTTCTGGCTTCTGAGAGTGGAGGGAGTCCTATGATTGTTCGCATGATTTCGTTATCACTGATCGCTGTAATTGATGATTAAATTATCTCACCATGGATTGTAGTTGCTGCTGTTGCTGCTGCTTATTGTATCTTAAACTTCTCGTTGTTAATGGTGGATGTGGCTGTTATGCATTTCTACATGCCGGCTGCTTTGAACTTTTGTAGCCTTAAAACGGGTGGATGATTGTTTCATTTGGTAGTCCTTTTGAGCAACCGACTATAGCACCCCTCTGCTTGGCCCACTTCAAACAACTCCCTCTTCGTGTTCTGGTGTGCTACTTATTAAATTGAACTTACACAAGTCGTTCCATTGATATACCGTTAGAGATATAAAGCTTTTAAAAATGAACAGAAACAGGAAAAGAAGGTCCCAAGGTGTTATTTCAGTCGAGTTTCCAAAATTTACCTCAGCCCAGAATTGGCAGCTCTTTGTTGCTTGTCAGTGTCTCATGTTGTGTATTTTTTGTTATCATGTGAGTTTAGAAGGAGAAAAAAATGAAAAGAAACAGGAAGAGAGTCTTACAGTGTTATATTAGCCGTGTTTCCCAAACAATGCCTCCATTCAGAATCGATAACTTCTATTACTTGTCAGTGTATCCTCTGTTTTGTATTTATTGTTACCATGTAAGTCTTATCCACTTGGATGATCTTGTAATGCTTTCTATGACTTGTGTCCTCACAGCATTTAAAGGCTTGATCTCCTAGCTGTTTATTATTTGTAACCCTTGTTCTTCTTTTCTTCTTCCTTTGGTTTTTTTTAGAAGGATATACGTCCTGTATTAACACAAAAGCTGGAAAAATGATTGTGCTGAATGGCTAGTGCAATCATTGTTTTGATTGATTGACATCAGAGATGAATGTCATTTTTTTCCCTCTGTTAAATTTCCTTTCTATTGTATCTTATTGCTGCTTAAAGTTTGCTGTTCTGCCTGCTCATATCTATGTGGTGCTCAAAAATTTATTGGCATTACCTATGACGGGGTATCTGTTATTATTTAGCAATTGTGATTAATAATTTTTATGTTATTCTACTATATTAAGTAAAGTCAGTACTCATTGATTGTTGTATTTGGGATGGGTGATGTTATTGGGTTTCCTTTGTCTACAGGAATGGAACTAAGTAATGTCAAAGATGCATTTGATCGTGTTGGTAAGAAGCAAAAATTGTCATTTTCTAAATCTCATGAAGTAATCAATCAAGTGAGCCATGAAATTGAGCAGGCATTGGTAAAAATCCAGTCAGATGAAGATCCCATGTCTCCCATTGATCAGAAATCAATCCTTACAGAACTAAAGCACAAGCTTATCACAATTGCACCACTCAAGCAATTAGAAGGGTCACAGAAAGAATTGAATTTAAATCTTAGCAAGTTGCCTAAGCTCCTTGAAAAATCATTTCCTGACATATCCATGGCATACAGAAATGTTGACTTTGACTTCCATATCGTGAATCAAATAATAGCTAGTCATTTTTACCATCAAGGCTTGTTTGATCTTGGAGATTGCCTAATAAATGAAGCTGGAGAACCAGAAGCAGCTGCTCTAAGATATCATCTCTTGGAACTACATCAAATACTCGAGGCAATGAGGATTAAAAATATTGAGCCAGCTCTGAAGTGGGTCTCTACCAACCGTGAAAAACTAATTCAGATTGGTTCAAACCTTGGGCTGAAACTTCACCAGATGCAGTTTGTGGAGATTCTGAAGAGAGGGAGTCGTGCTGATGCCCTCAACTATACCAAAACTCACCTTGCTTCTTTTGCTTCTAGTCACAGGAAAGAGTTTCAGAAGCTAACAGTTTGCATTATGTGGATAGGCAGACTTGAAAAATGTCCTCACTCTGAACTGTTTGCTCCAGTTTGCTGGGAGAAGTTGACTGAGGAGCTGAGTCGGGATTTCTGCAACCTCATTGGCCTGTCCCTTCAGAGTCCATTGAGTGTGGTAATAGCAGCTGGGATTGAAGGGCTGCCAACTCTCTTGAAGCTGGTGAATGTAATGGCTGCAAAGAAGCAAGAGTGGCTGGCTCTGAAACAGTTGCCAGTGCCAGTAGAGCTGGGAAAGGAATTTCAGTTCCATTCTATTTTTGTCTGTCCTGTAAGTCGGGATCAAGGCAGCGAGGAGAATCCGCCAATGCTGCTGCCATGCCTCCATGTTCTCTGCAAGCATTCGATCATGAAGCTATCAAAAGGCAGCTCCCGGACATTCAAGTGTCCTTACTGTCCAGCTGAGGCCTCAGCTGTGGTGTGCAGGCAGCTATATTTCTGAGGGGGTTGAGGGTGAGAATAAGTTTTTGCTCGTGGCTTACTGTGTATAAACATTCTTTTCAAATTTATGTTTTGTTTTTCAGACTTGTCAGTTGCTGTAATCCCACGTATACGGATGTAAATACATAAAAACAAGGTGATTGCCATTGTTTCACTCTTATCATGATTCTGGCGTCAGGCGTCATCATTCAGGTGATATTTGTGTCCAGTGACCATGTTCAGTGAATTGAGGTTAACTTTTCATTGCTTTATAACCCTGTTCAGTTGTACTGTACAAGTTGAGTTAAAAAAGATTATGGAGAATATTATATATGCCGACAATAACCCAACCCCCAGATCTGACTGGTTATTCACTTCTTCCAAAATCATAGGGTTATTAACGCGAGTACAGTAATCTTGAGGTTAGTGTGTTCAGGTTCAGGTATCACTGCTCGTTATATGTAAAAGGTGGGCGGCTTTACCGGATTCAGAGGGGCTCTGAAGCTCTCTGGTCAAAAATCGGAAAGGAATTTAGATGAATTTGCACAACAGATGTTTAAGACATCATTTCTATTCTAATAACCCTGGCAATTTGTGTCTACCATGATTTTTCCACCAATGATAAATTAAAAAGAACATCGGAGCAACTTTCAGGGGAAAAATAATTATCATACACATTAATAAAAAGCTTTCACTGATCAATCTTTCTGTTTCTATAAATTCATCAAACTTTACTGGTAAAAAAGAAGCCGAACTCGATTATAAACAATATCCAGCATTTAGCAACAAACAACAAACCGACATTCCGATTAAGTTTCTATCACTACATGACACATCTCGTACGTTTGAACTTACTGAGAAAATCCCATTATACTCTTCAAACCTGGAAACAGCATGGAACCAGAAGAATTTGAAGGTGGCTTCCCTTCATGTAGATACACTTCAATCATTTCCTTGGCAGACCTGGCAGATAAAGGGTGAAAATTGACACCCCATTCATCAACAAACCCTTTAATCAAAACCCTTTTATCCTCTTGATCCATTTTGCTCCATTTCCGCTTCACTTCCTCTTTATCCAAAGCCAAGTACTTGCAAAGCTCAGCGAAAAGTAGTTCTCTGCTTTTCTTCAAGGCCTCTTCTCGTTGCACCAAATGGATGTTTATTTTTGCTACTTCTGATGCCAACTCTGATGCAAGATCAGCATCACTTCTGCGTTTTTTGAGGGTGCATAGGATTCGGGTTCTGAAATGGGTTGTGGTGGGGAAAGGACAAAAGTGGGAATTCGGACGTTGAAGAAGGGTGTTTGGAAAAAACAGATTCGTTCTTAGGGCCATTTTTTGAGGTTTTGAATCAACAGGTCGGTTGGGATTTTGGAGAAATTGAGGCTTTTAGGGTTTGGTCGTTAAAGAAGATTTTGTTAGAGGACTCCCCAGCGTTTGGAATTGGTTCAGCTATAGCTTTTATTGAAGTTGTGACGGCAACATCATACGACACCGTCTGATTCATAAATGAATCATGATCACGGATGAAAGAAATGGTATGCTATCCAAATTAGTTTTACCCACGTTGGTCCACTGGTTAAATTCGGTTCTGAGCAGGGTTGTGATGGAGAGGAACACAAGTAGAATTTCGGGGGTTGGAAAAAAGAATTTGAAAACGTTTGCTTCAGAGTACAAGGTAGGAACATGTAAGAAACTAAAAAAATCGTGTTAATTTGACTAGCCGAGACAAGGAACACCAAGTTTGAAGATCGTTTACAGATGCATGAGAAAATACTGTAAATTTCATGGCTGGGAAGAAGATACAACCGCTTGATCAAGATGAAGCGCTCACCCATCGCCATTATATTTATAGCCTGGGCAAGACTTCCACGGAACAGCTCTCCGACAAGATCATGTTGCCCATCAAGATTCTGCTGTCCAGCATAAGATACAAGCCCGACAAATCTTCAGAGGGTTCACGATCAAATAATGCACAGGTTAATCGGTTCTATCCTCATATTCATCTGCAAATGATAGCTTACATGAGTCCAGAAGTATTATATTCCAAAACAAAATCCTTGAATTGGAACTGAAGAACTTTACTTAACCGAAGTAAATCTAAACCTCAAAATTAAATCGATCCTTAAACGCATCAATATTTTTGTCCAAATCTTTTCCCAGCAAGACACCATTGCTATGTAGTGTCTGAGCAGACACGTTATGGATTAGCTTCTTCCCACTGGTGCTAGTTACAGTCCCAGCGATTTTGTTTTTGTAATTCGGATATTTGATTCAGTTTCAAGCATTCTCGATTACATTACATTCTTTCTACACCAGATTACATGACCCCGATAAAATATAATTAATAAAATTCAAACCTTAAATCTTGTAAAAAAAATGCCTCTCGGCCTAAAATCTTTACTTAAACTAACCTCTTAGGTTGTCCCAGTTATAATGTTTCAATGCAATCAGATCCAAACTCAAGTATTTGATTTAATTTCTAACAACATATTTAAATCAAAGAATAGGATTTTGAGAATCCTTAATTAGCTTATCGCACTTCGTGGGAGCCAAAAAATCCTTAACAATCCTTATCAACCAGAGTCGTACAGCACCTTATCACAAAATTTATGTAAGATCATCCAATTTTTATGCGAGAGGGATGAATACAAGCTAATACTATTTCATCATAGGACATGACTGAAACGATAAAAGTTGCGTGTCACATGCAAGTAGAGGCAGTGCAGCTTGTGGATTTTGGTTTGCACAAGTTTTATTGAAGTTTTGACTTCTTCACCATCAGAAATCGTGTGATTTATAAAGATGAATCATGGAATTATGGAACTGGAATACCCTTCTAATTACAATGGACCCACATCAGTAAACTAGTTTAAATTGGACCTTGAAGGTAGGAATGGAGGCGATACCCCTCCAACAACTCCTTTGTATAAACCAAGGTACATTAAACTTTCCAACCAATAAAAAAAAGTTTGAACCGATAGGTCACGTGAGCTAGTTTAGAATTGGAACCGAAGATCAGCAATTGCTGTGCTCGACAAACAGCATGCTAGAAAAGAAAAACTATTTGGAGAAAGAAATCAAATATGCCACATTTCATCATGAACCAAACGCTTAAACTTGAGGAAAAAGGAACCTGAGAACTCAAAGCAGTGAGGTTCCACAGAGAACAGAATTTGTGACCAGGTTAGGGTCAAATTATATACGTTTAAAAGAAGAAAAAAAGAATAAAATGAACTGGATAAAAAAGAAAAGACATGAATGATGGCATAAAGATGACTTTCTAAGTTAAAAACCTGTTAGATCTAGTGGAAACATGATGCAATATTAAGCCTGCCTCAGAACCACCTTCCCCACCTGCAAAAAGAATTTCCTATGGTTTCTCTCTTCTTCCCTTCATCTCTCTCCTTCTCTTTTACAACGTGAATCAATTCAAAAATTCTGTGAAAGAATAGAGCAGCAACCTTTGTCCATCAGCATATATATCCATGAAGACTTGTCTTTAGCCTGGTATGTCGATAAACAGATTCTAACAACCTGGTCTCCATGATATTGCAGCAGCCACTAAGCTTAAGTGGGTCACATAAATATTTGCACGAGGAAATCTGAGATTTTACAATATCATCTGCATGCTATTGTGCATCAGCCCTGAGAATATATCAACCCATGTGTCCGGGACACCAGGGAGGCACCAATGCATGCAGTCCTGACCCCATATTGCCACAGCATCCTTCTTTCCTAGCCAAATCGCTGGGTGGGCATCTGCCCTAAACTCACTCAAATGAGTAAGGTCCAGCAATCGGATATCTGTACCTTGCAGCGTCTCTTCAATCATGTGATTTATCTTTCTTGCCTCTTTATTCACTCCATTGTTGCTGGGATCAAACCACAAGTCCAGCTGTGCAGATATCAGTATCAAAATCTCTTGAACAAGGAAATAACGAGGGGGGGGGATAAAAATATGGAAACATGTCAGAAGCTAAAGGTGTCAGGAGAAACTTTTCATCCCAGAATATCCAGTTCAAAATTTGAACAACTGTCATAACATCTTGATGAAAGACTCTAAGCTTGATTTGGATAAAGGGCCACAGACAAAAATTAATCATCATCAAAATGACATGGGAATGAAATGTAAAGAGTAAATAGCTGTCATCAATGTATTACCTCATGTTCCTTAAGGGGCTCATTAAGCAAGCAACTGCCATTTTGATTCCAATCACCACCATAAAAATGGCGTGGCGATTGCAACCGCCAAAACTTGAGTGTATTGCGAGGAATTTCTCTTTCAATGTATGAGACCATACTCTCAAGAACAACTTTAAATCCATCAAACAATCCAAGGGGAGGAAGTATTGGTTGCCCAGCACGATAGAAAACAAGAGGTGTCTCTTTTGGGAACTTGTCATAACCCCACCTTGCAAGACCAGACCAAATGTTAAAGATACAACAATAAAAATAGTACTAGCTAACAAATGAAAGCATCAAAATTAATGTAAAGGAAGAAGGTTGACAGTAAACAAGCTGCCAGAATAACCTTCACATGTTTTGCTTTCTGTGAAGATTATTCTGTGCCACAGCAAGATTAAGACCTCAAAAGCCTCTCTTTTTTTCTGTGACCCCCCAAAATATTAGGTTTTGGGAAAACCAAAATGCCTTTTTTATTCAATTAACCAAGCTTCTTTTAAATCCAAATCATGCGTATATAATGTCAAAGCATTACAGGATGAAAATATCAATTCATTTCCAATGTTTTCCTAAATTTCAGAGAGGAGAAGGAAATTACCAATGACCAGTATTAAAGATGAGAACATCATAGTAGTCGGTGATGGTGGCCCAATCTTCTGCAGGTATATCAACATCTACACGATAAATTCCCTTCTGTCCATCATTCATAGTAGGCTGTTTTGGCTGCCACCTTTATTTGATCAGTTATGAGCAAGTGAGGTCATCATTTTCAAACTTTCCAAAAATGATAAGGAGCCATTTAAAGATTAAGGTATAGCGACATGACTTGTATGACTATCAACAAAACAGAACCAAAGCAAGAGAATACCACGACTAGATAAGAAGAAAAAATCACTGTTCACTTACGAGGCTGTTAACATCCCCACAAACATGAAATATGAGTTCAAACAAATATAGTATGAACAAATCAAACTGTCAAGCCCAGTTCAATCCCAAGTTAAATCAATGGAAAATCCACTGCAATAAGGGACAGAAAATAAACTGATATAGGTTGCACCAATGGTTTCCAGCATAAGTTGCATTCTCCTTGAACTATTCTCACAGAGTGATTTCGATATATTTTGAAAATCCCAAGTATCCAATTCTTTAGTGATGAACTGTATCTCATAGAGACTTTAGCAGCTCTCGATAAGCAAACATGGATATTGCAATTATAGGATAGCGCTGCTTTGAGCAACAGATTGGGACACCAAACAATTTCATCAATAACAACCAGTAACCCATCAGGGTACTTGATCAAAATATGTATGAAACCTGTGAAGCTAAATATGTTTTCCCGGAATCCAAATTAGGACATTTGACAATAGAACAGTGTTGTTTATCAAAATACCATTTGACGCGCCTTTCATTAATCTTGGTCTCGATAACCAACATTATGCAAATCAATCTCACTAGTTTTATAGCATGCAAAGTTTAGTTTTTTAATTGACGTAAATCCATTCTTCCCCTGCATCGGCCTAAAACTCAACACCCTGTTTCATTCTATCTAGACGATATATATGGCTACAGTGCATTATCAACCACCACGCAGTAAAACCAAATGACAAAGTAAACAGAACAGGCATTTAAGAAGCCTTACTCATATTTGGCAAGCAAAACAGCCCGGTGATAAGAAACAGTGACATTGAACTTAGGGAAATAAGCACCTCTCCAAGCTCCTTTCCTTTTCCACTTCTTAGCACTGCCATCAGCAACTCTAAGAATACACAAGAAAGAAACCAAAAAATTCTCATTCAAAGAATCTCCAACTAATCCGATATTCCTATTCCTCATCAACTCAAGAAACCTCTCAGGATCAATCTTTGGCAATTCACAATCTTTAGGTACCCATCTCCAAGAATTAATCAAACCCATATTTTCTCTTTGGTTTCTAAGGCAATTCCATGCATTTCTGTGAAATGGGCAGGACTCATCGTAAAGCGGTTTTGCGGACTTGGTGCGGTCTAGGATCCAGTTGCCTTCGAAGAAATTACAGGAAGTTGTTCTCGTTTTTGTTGTTGTTGTTGTGGTGGTGGTGGTGGTGGTGGAGGGGGAGGGGTGCGGGAGTAGAGAGGTGGAGTAGAAGTAGAAGAAGAGGAAGGAGAGGAGGATCAAGAGTGGGAGTGCTGGTGGGAGTTTTGGTGGCATTTTGGATCCACCACCGTCGATAGGTTTTTGTAAAAAGAAAGGTTGTTCTTTTCAGATTTCACTCTGCCTTCCATCTCAAAGCTCTGTTTTTTTAAAATGAAACCGACATGTAGCTTCGTGGTCAGTGACACGACGTTTCATCGCGAACGATCTGTCACTCTTCTCCTGAATATTACACCTTGTTTGAACGAAATCATACGTTGTATTGAAAAGAAAAAAATTATTGACCCGCGCTTCGTTGAACAAAAAGAAATTTGAGAGAGAAAAATGCACCATCTACATAAGCATGATTTAAATAGAGAAACAATTTCATATTGAATATGAAAATTTAATATTAACTGATAAAATAAGAAAATAAAAATTATCAATCGTTGTTGAGTTATTAATTTCATGACCCATGTCATTTAAATAAAAAACACCAAATATATATATAAAAATAAATTCTAATTTTCAACTAATTAAATGTTCAAGAATATTTTTTTTTAAAAAATCAATCATACAACAACAAGAACAATTATAAGCCTAAAAAAGCTTGATTCCACCCGAGTTATGATATAAGAATAACCTTATATAAATAGAAACAAAGAAAATCAAGAGACCTATATTTTATTTTATTTTAAATAAAATATTTAACTTATAAAATTCATGACCCGATCCATTGATCAAAAACACTAAAAATAATATAAATAAATCAATAAATTTAATTCTCAATAAATCAAATATTGAATGATAAAAATTTAAAAAAAGATTAACCACACAAAATGATAAAAAAAAGAGAATAATTAAAAGAGAAAAAAGTGCAAGCCCGCCTGGGTGAACCCGTAAAAACCACGAGTCAGGTAGATAACTCGATAAAAATAAAAATAAAACACATAGCCTATTTTGTAGAAAAAAAACATAAATGTCAAGAAATTAAATTAAAAAAAAAACAAGTAAAAAAGAAGATGTCAACTTGTGCTCGCTAATAATACATGCGACCTAAACCATTTGATTAGGAACACAAGAATTGAAAAAAACCGTGAAACTCATATTTTATTAAATTAAATATCAAATTAAAAAATTAAAAAGAAAAATAACTATAAATTTTTGTTTTTTAAAAGTAATTAAAAAAACGAGAAAATGAAAGTTTATAAAGGGGGGCAAAATAAAGTAAGAGATAAAAATAATCATGAAAAAAAATATAATAAGTCTAGATTGAATGTTGAAATTAAAAAAAAAACTACAAAAAATATCAAGAATAAAAATCACAAATAAAAACAAAAGAGCCTTGATACTCAAATACACGCAACTAAGAAAATTATTCTAAAATTTTAAATGCACAAAATGAATTTAAAAAAATAATATAAGCGACAATCCATAAAAAATCAGTCAACATGCTCAACTTATAAAGTAATAAAATGACATGGAGAATCCAGTGACATGCTGAGGGTAATGATGCTATTGACATGTGCAATTACCTAAAGAGCTAAAACAAGTGGGAAATGCACTCGTACACGCACACTGAATAAACTGTTCACTGACAATTTCTCTCGCTGCTTCACGCGAGTTGGTGCTCTTTTTTTTTTTAATAATGACATATTTTTAGTACTTTTTATGATGAGAATAAACACTTGAATGGGTTTGGCCGAGAGGTTTATGCGCGCCGCAAAACAAATGCAGCGCACAGGGTTCGAATCTGTCGGCAGCAATTAGGTAATGTTTTTTTTCCTTTGTTTTAAAATTTCTTTAAACTGTTGTTTTCCCCTCCTAACGTGCTTTCTTCTTTTGCTTTCTTTTTTACTACTTCTTTTGCTTTCTTTTTTATTACTTTTTATTACAATGTTTTCTTTTCTTCCACTGTCGTTTCCAGCTTATTGTTTCCAGGTTGCTTCTTTTTAATTTTTTTTCCTTATTATTCTTATTATTTTTTAAATTTACACTGCATGGAAAAATAGTTTTCTCTTTTTTATATTTAAATTTGTATTATTTTTTTATATATAATTTTTATTTTTATCAATTGTATAAACTAGAATAATAGTTGCTGCAACCTTTTCCTAGACAAGTTGATTGACGCACACAGTGCAACCGACATGCTCTTTCGTTGTTGCCAACCGACATTCATTTTAAAAATGAAACAAAACAGACCCTTGCAATACCTTTTCAAATTTTCAATTTCTCGCAGAAGTGCTGTCATGCTTTTGCAACTAGGGAGCTGCACTTCTGATTTTATAGTGTGTGAAAGAAATTGAGCCACATGTGCACGTTAAACATCTCACAAAAACGCTGAGTGCTGCGTGATTTCCACTTTCATAATCAGAGAAGAAACACTGAGTGATGCGTGCTTTCCACTTTCATAATCAGAGAAGAAAAGAAATGCGTGATGTACAAATTCAGCTCATGCATTGCGTGATTCTATATTTCCACATTTTAAGCACACTGTTGTTCCTTTAATTGTGCAGCTACGATATCTCTTTTTCAAACACACATTAACTCCACCACATTGATGTTAAATGCATCTCATTATTGATTATGGATTCAATAAAAAAAACAGCTCATCGTGATAAAAATAAAAATCTTCTCTTGACGCCGCCTTAAATTCTTCACAGATGCCACTTCAAGCCACCTCATACAGTTTTTATGCCACCTCTTGTATAACTCTTTGTAAAATTAACTCCTGCATGCCTAGATCGTCTTATTTCTCCTCTGCATAACTCTTTCGTTTTTTCACATTTCTTTACTTATTTCTTGCTTTCTCTGTGAGCGTGATCTTCTTTCGCCAGTCTTCATCCTTCGGTTAATGGATTGACAGTAAGTTATTTGCCTTTTCATTTATTGTTGCATGTTCAGCTTCCACAATTTTATGCCTTCCGCATGGCCATAATTTCATTAACAACGTTGTTGTCAATGTTTAGCTTGCATTGTTGCGTGATGGGATAAAATCTTCATCTTTTTATTCCTCCATTAACTGTTAGTTATTTGTTTACCCTCATTGTTTCATGTTCATGTTCATCTTACATTGTTTATTCTCTTTCCATGCCTCAGTATACTTGGCCATTATTTCATTCACAGTATCGTTGTCTATATTCACCTTGCATTATTGTGTTATGAGATGAATAAGTTTCACTTCTTTAATACAATTATTTGCTCTGTCTTGCCTTGTTCTATGTTTACTTCCATATGTCTTTCCATTAATGTTCTAATTTATCATTTTGTTGCAAATGTTATTGTTCTATCGATGCTGTTTAATTCGTTTTCTTATTTTTTGTTTGGCAAATTATCTCATCGTTACCACTTTTCAACAATTATTTTACAATTTCATGTTGATTCTTTAAGTTTTGAAATTTAATTGTTGATTTCTGTTCATGAAGATGACATAGAAAATTAATTTTTACGTAATTGTTTACAACTTCATTTAAACAATTTAATTCTTGCACTTAGCTAAAACGAGTGGAAAATGAAGATGACATAGAAACATTGTTTAAATGAAGTAATTTATTTATTTATTTATAACTTGGTTTGATATTAATAACAATATTAAAATGATGAGTTGTGATTAAATTAATTATTTTTATTATGAATATAATAATTAAAAGAAACTCATTTGACAATCTATCGTAACCTTGATGCATGTTTTGATGAATCAAGTAAATAAAAAAGGCGGTCAAGAGATTAGGTTGTGATTTCTAAAACGAAAGGGGATAAGTTTTTATAGAACTAAGACAATAGGGACTAAATAAATTATTTGACAATTACATTTAAAATTTCAATTAGTCAAATAAATCAAAATAGCAAGAGAAAAATTTCAAAATAAGTAATCGAAATAAAAATTGTCAACAAACATCAATTTCAAAGGTATTAAGAGCAAAACATCAATTAAACCGACAATTAAAATCGAAACCAAAACAAAGAACAAAAATCCAAACAACAACAAGCTGAACAAAAATGTTAGAACTCTTTAACCAAAATTGCTCTTCAAGTATAGCAAACAAAGCATGAAATAAGTTATTGGAATAACAAATTAAAAATAAAGTTCAACTTCAAATAAACTTTTAACTTGCTAATGACTTCTTAAAATATGTTTAGCTTTGATAAAAATATTTGTAATGAATCTTTAACCTATCAAATTAGTTGTTAAATAAGAATTCAAATAAAAAATTCAAAAGGATCATTAACCTCAAAGATACCAGGAGCAAAACAGAAAATAAATCAAATATTAAATCGCTATTTTTTAATATGTTTAGATCAATTGTTCGCAACAGTAACTAAACAGTCATCGAAACAGCAATTCAAATAGCAAACATCAAATAATTAACTTAAACAAGAAATTGAAAATAAACCTCAACTTCAAAAGTATCAAAAGCAAATCAGCAATTCAATGAATAATTAAAATCAAGAACCAAATCAGCAACACAAATCCAAACAACAACCAACGGAAAAAAATTTAAAACTCTCTAACCACAATAGATCTTTAACATAATAATCTAACTATGAGTTAAGTAATTAAGATAAGAAATTGACAATAAACTTCAACTTCAAATGTATCGAGATGTTAATATCAATTACATTGAAAATTACATTTAAAAATTCAATTAGTAAAATAAATCAAAATAACACTTAGCAAGAGAAAAATTTCAAAACTCTTTAACCCAAATTAATGTTCACCAAAAGAACAACCAACGAGAAAATATTTAAAAACTCTTTAACCCAAATTAATCTTCGATGTAATAATCCAACTATGAAATAAGTCATTTAAATAAGAAATTTAAAATAAACCTCCGCTTCAAAAGTATTAATGGCAAAACAACAATTAAATGAAAAATTAAAATTACAAACTTAAGCAACAAAATAAACAAAAATAACACTCACTACAGGAAAATTTAAGAATAAGTAACTAAATGAATAAATTGCAAATCAACCTTAATTTCGCACCAAAAGCAACACATCAATTAAATGCACAATTAAAATCAAGAACCAAAACAACAACACAAATCCAAATGAAAATCAACGACAAAAATGAAATAATTCTTTAACCAAAATTTATCTTCGATTGTAATAATCCAACTATTAAATAAGTTATTCAAATAAGAGAATGAAATTAAACCTCGATTTCAAAAGTATTAATAGCAAAACAACAATTAAATGGGAAATAAAATAAAAACTTGAGCACCAATTAGTAAAAGAAAAATTTCAGAATAAGTAATCGAAAGAAAAATTGAAAATTAGCATTAATTTCAAAAGTATCAACATAGAAACAACTCTTCAATGAACAATTTAAATCATGAATCAAACAACAACACAAATTCAAATAACAATGAGCAAGAAAAAATTGTAGAATGTTTTAACTGAAATTAATCTTCAACGTAACAAACCAACTATGTAATAAGTTACTCGAAATAACAAATTGAAAATAAAGTACTTCAAAAGTATCAAAAGCAAAACAACAAGGAAATTAACAACTAAAACCAGGAACCAAAACAGCAACACAAATCCAAATAAATAATAAAAATATGGAATAATATCATAATATATAATTAGTCGCTCCTATTTGGTAAGGAAATAGACCCAAAATAATACATACAAAAAGTTAAAAACATTAACAAATTGTTACATGTTAAAAAATTGGTACCAATTGTGACAAAATACAAGACAATTTTTATTTTATTATTGCAAATAAGTGTTCACAAGTTTTTATGTTTTTACTGTCGTTTCATTTCCTATTATTTGTTCAACAAGTCATTCCATCATTCACACTTTTTCTTGGTATTAGCTATTTGTTAGCTATCTGCGGTTAAGTCGCTTCTTCGTTATCGTTGAGGTTTGCTAAATTTCATTTTGTTTTTTCCTACTAATTTTTCTTAAATTATCAGCTACAATTGATTTTGCCCTATTCAACTTGCTTGGTGCGATCGGATATTACTATAATTGATTTCTGGTATGTCTTGAGCTTTAGTATATTTGCCTTTACTATTTGCATTCCTCTTGATTTAATATGCTCTATTATTGGCTTCACATATTTTTCTAAGGTTTGATACTCCATCAAGCACATTGGTTTTTAACACATTGGTTGTTTCATCTTTGTTACCTTTTGCTACAATTAATATTTTTTCTTTCACGTCCATTCTTTGTCAATTAATTCATTTATTGTTAGCTTACAATAATATATTCTTGTAAATTGCTTGCAATTATTATTAGACGCTTTAATATTCTCAAATTGAGACGTATCAATGCTTCTACGTTTACAAATGATCAACAAATATGTTTAGTTGTTTTATATTTATATCATCATTTTCAACCCCCTTCAATAGTTTATTGCACTAACATAATAATAATAATTATCTATTTCATCCTCATATGAACAAATAGCTTTACTCACCATTGTGCAATGTTTCTTCCTTTTATCTTAGCTTTTCTTGGAAATAAACATAGTTCTGCTGTCCATTTCATTTGAATTATTTTTGCAATATTTTATCTCTCCAGTCTCAATACATACACTAATGAGTAGCAAACGACAACGCTTGCAAGGATCACATATATTTTCTAATGAAGACGATTCTTCATTTGACACACCACAACTAGAGAATGAAGCTCCTTCATACTCATTTGGTGTGCCAGCACAATCTTCAAGGTTTAATCTGAATTATAATCATTTCCCCGCTAATAGTCAAAGCTTCCGATTATATCACGGCGAGGCTTCTTCCTCTAATGCAGTCATTATCCCTCGGAATAAGCATAATCATTGCTTGCCTTCTATAACAAGCAATCAATGTTGCACATCAAATTCATCGTCTCTATTGTTTCTTCAAGATCATGTTGCATCAGAGTCAACCTCTTACAATCATGATAGATGTTCTATCAATGACTACGAACCAATCAGGCGGAGCTTCATATCAAAGAAAAGAGGAAGTTAGTTCAATATTTATTTTCCTTATTTTAAATTTTTCTTTCATTTTTAATCCAATATATTTATAATCCAAGATTTATATGCCCGAGAATTTCACTTCATTACATTGACTTTGGGGACAAAACATTCAAGTGTTGTCATTGCATGGCTCTTTTTTGGGTCAGTGAGCGTCTCGCAAGTTCAATCCAGCGCAATCCGAGATTCTCTCTTTGTTGTCTAGGAGGAAAAATTAATCTTCCGCGACCACCACCAACACCTCATCCTCTTGATGACTTGCTAAATAATGTATTGGGTCAGAAATCCAAGATGTTTCGTAGGAGTATTCGTGCCTACAATTCTATGTTTGCTTTTACATCTATGGGAGCAAATATTGATCAATCAGTTAATCGTCATTCTGACCCATATGTATTTAAGATAAATGGCCATTGTCATCATCTTATGGGATCTTTATTACCTTCTAATGATAATGCTCCAAAATTTGCACAACTTTATATTTATGATGTGGCGAATGAAGTTTCAAATCGGATGTCGCAATTTCCACATTCAACCTCTGATTCATGTTTGGATGAAACTATTGTTACTGGAATTATTGCAATGCTTGCCTCAACTAATTGTCTGGTCAACTTATTTCGTTATGCATCACAAAAACTCTCAGAACCTGGCAATCCTGGATATAAACTACAATTATTGTCCAAAAGAACAAATGACACCGAACAATATAATGATGCAACTTCAGATGATATTGGTGGCTTAATTGTTGGCGATATTGGTGATTATCGTTCTGAACGAGATATAATTATTGAAAGTTGTTCAAACACTTTCCAAAGAATCTCGAAGCTACATCCAAAGTTTATGGCCTTACAATATCCTCTTTTATTTCCATTTGGTGAAGACGGTTATCGAACTAATATTAGTTTTGCAAATCATGGAAATTATATCTCCGGGAAACGTCAACGAGTCCCCATGAGAGCTTTCTATGCTTATCTTATTCAAGAAAGAGAATATAGTGAAGACACTCTTATAAAAGGTGGTCGTCTATACCAGTAATTTTTAGTTGATGCTTTCACAACTATTAAAGAAGATAGGCTTGACTACATCGGAATGAGTCAAGATGATCTCCGATCTGAGCTATATCATAATATTAGTGAAGCTGTGCTTAAAGGAGATGCACAAGGATCATCAACTGGAAAAATTATCCTTCCATCTTCTTTGACTGGTAGCCCACGATATATGATTAATAATTACCAAGATGCCATGGCAATTTGTAGAGCCTATAGAAATCCTGATCTTTTCATTATATTCACATGCAACACAAATTGGCCTGAAATCCAGAGAGAACTCAATAAAAGCAGAGCCTATAAGCCTGAAGACAAGCCTGATATTGTTACATGAGTTTTTAGGACAAAACTCCTTGATATGTTGAGGTTCAACAAATCGGTGCCCCTTTGGCACAACAATTGCTTGTAATGCAATCATCACCATTTTTTTACTTGCACACTGCTATTTATAAAATAAACTAATTTCTTTGAACAATTTTGTAGATGTTCATGCCATAGAGTTTCAAAAAAGAGGCCTTCCACATACACATATCTTGGTTTGGCTTGCCTCAGATTTCAAATTCAAAAATTCTGATGATGTTGACTCAGTTGTCTCAGCGGAGATACCAGACAAAAACATCGATCCTTTGTGTCATGAAATTGTCTCTAAATTCATGATACATGGTCCATGTGGTGTTGCAAGACCAAGTGCGCAATGCATGTCAAAAGATGTTTGTACCAAGTCGTTTCCAAAAAAATTCAGAAGCTCAACCACTTTAGATGAAAATGGATTTGTCTATTATAGAAGACGTCACTTCTGTGATAATTTTGTAATCAAAAATGGAATTATGTTGTTCAATGACTATGTTGTCCCTTACAACAAAGAACTTTTGATGAATTATAATGCCCATATAAATGTTGAGATATGTTGTCAGTCAATGCTCATCAAGTATTTATTCAAATATGTCAGCAAAAGCCCTGATAGATGTCGTGCCGTAATACAGCATGACAGAAATGACGAAATACAAACATATCTTAATTGTCGCTTCATCTATCCTTATGAAGCTGTATGGCGAATTTTTCAGCTTCCAATTCACTCAAGATATCCTCCAGTTGAAAGGCTTCAGATTCATCTTCCTTTTCAGCAAAATATTGTTTTCTCGGGCAGGCAGTCTTTTCAATCTGTTCTTAGAAGGCCAGGTATCAGGCAAACAATACTTACAAAATGGTTTGAATGCAACAAATAATTTTCTGGTGCACGAGAGCTTTATTACTCTAAATTTCCAAACAAATATGTTTGGGATCCTACACAAAAAAGTGGACTATGAGATCTAAAGGAATAAGCCTTGGGCGTATACCATATGTGCACCCTGCTGCTGGAGAACTTTATTTCTTAAGATTGCTGTTAAACCATATTAAAGGACCAACTAGCTTTGAAGAATTAAGAAGTGTTAATGGAATTGTTTATCCAACATTTCAGCTTGCCTGCAAAGCACATGGACTTACGGGAGATGATACGAGAATGGTCCGAAGCTTTACGTGAGGCAATTGCAATCTGCATCGTCACCGCAACTTAGACAACTTTTTGTTAGTATTATATTATTCATCAGAGTTCGTTGACCCTTTAATACTATTCAACCGATTCGGCACTCAATGCATGATGACATCCTCTACAAGTTAAGAATATCTTTTAAAATGTCAAACCTTATTTTGGCTAATGATGACTGAAAAATTATGTGCTATATGAGCTTGAGCAAGTTTTCAATGCTTCGCGAACAACGCTTCAAGATCACAGCTTGCCCATGCCTAATGGACAACTCCTTAAAGAAATTGCAAACAAGCTTCTAAGAGAGGAGCTTAATTATGATTTGGCTGAGCTTAGAAATCATCATTCCTTCAATTTTGCTTCTCTCAACCATGGGCAAAGAGTTATATATGATTCAATTATTGCAGCCATCTTTGCTAAAAAGCAAGCTTTGGTTTTTGTGCATGGCCATGGAGGAACTGGCAAAACTTTTTTATGGCACACAATTATAAATCGTGTTAGATCTGAGTCCTTGATCGTCCTTGCAGTAGCATCATCTGGCATTGCATCTGTTCTTCTTCCAAATGGTCGCACTGCCCATTCAAGATTCAAAATCTCACTTTCTATTGATGAATCATCAACATGTGCCATTAAGAAAAATACACATCTTTCCAGTCTTCTTCAAAAAACATCTCTTATAGTTTAGGATGAGGCACCAATGATTCACAGATGTTGTTTTGAAGCTTTTGATCGTTCAATGTGTGATATTCTTTCAGAAGATGGCAACCACAACAAAGATCTCCCCTTTGGTGGAAAAACCATTTTACTTGGTGGTGATTTTCAACAGATATTACCAGTTATTCCCGGTGGAACAAAAGAGCAAATAATCAATGCTTCTTTAACCAGCTCAAGTTTATGGCCCAAATTTACTGTATTAACTCTTACAGAAAACATGCGTCTCTCTACAGATGGTTTGACTTCAGAAGAAAAGGCTGAAATTAGAGAGTTCTCTGAATGGATTCTAAATGTTGGTGATGGCCAAATTTCTGATTTGCCTTCTATTGACGGAGCTGATGATTCTTTTGTCACTATTCCTTTCGATCTTCTCCTTGAAACTTCATGTGATCCAATTTCAACAATTGTTTCAACAATTTATCCAAATATTTGTGATGCTCAAGTTCACCCTGGCTATTTTAGAGAAAGAGCTATAGTCACAACAAAAACACAACGATTCTTTGAAATTAATGATTTTGTACTTCGCATCACACCTGGAGAAAAACGCCTATTTCTCAGCGTTGATTCTATTACCACATCTTCAATAGAGAGTGATGATGCAGATTCATTATATCCCATTGAATACATAAATCAATTGGAATTCAATGGGGTCCCATCTCATGAACTTGCTCTCAAAGTTGGGACACCAATAATGTTGCTTAGAAATATCAGCTCATATATAGGTCTATGCAATGGGACTAGACTTATCATTACACAGCTTTCGTCAAAAGTTATTCAAGCAGAAATAATAACTGGATCTCACATTGGCAATCAAGTGTTCATACCAAGAATCATCTTTCCCATCAATGAAATCAGATGTCCTTTTACAATTAAAAGACGTCAATTTCCTTTAAGACCATGTTACGCTATGACAATAAATAAAATTCAAGGGCAATCTTTGAAAATTGTCGGTGTTTTACTGAAAGACCAAGTCTTTACCCATGGTCAACTTTATGTTGCTCTCTCAAGAGTCACTTCCAGAAAAGGCTTAAAGATTATTTCATGTGATAATGAAGGGCGTTCTTCTACCTATGCAAAAAATATTATCTACAAAGACATTATAAGCACAATTCCTAGAGGTTTATCTTTTTCTTTTTTCAATATTTTACAAATTTAATTGTTATTTCCTCATCAGTATTTTGCAGATTACCATCACTACTATTTGGTTACATGACTGCTTATTTTGTTTGGTTCATGCATTACAATGTTCATCAACCTTATTAATTATTTAGTCAAATTTTCATCAACCTTATATATATTTCTAATAGTTAATGTTTCTTTATATATTATGAGTTACATTTCTTTACTCATTTATAACTATTAATTCTTATATTCTACTGTTTATTTCTTTACTCTCAGGGTAATGGCGTTGTCAATCAAAAGCATAAAAAAGTACAACTTCTAC
>CM063603.1:20277537-20300512 GCA_032356905.1 Salix exigua | reverse complement strand
TGTTAATTTTACGTTACTGTAATGATTTCTATTTCGAAATCTATCCCAAATACATCAATAGATCATTTGATCCCACAAGACAATTATATTGATGATAATTCTTGCAAATATAATACAATACAAAATTTAGAACTCACCTTCCATTTTGTTCTTGAATTGTTGCATTCAATTCTCTCCTTTCTTCTTATTTTCTGCAAACTTTTATTTTGTTGATCTTCTCCTCTATACCTTAACCTTTTCTTGATCCCTTGATGGAGAGGGATCTTCTTTCCTTTCTATTCTCTTCACACTCTTTTCTGCAAAAACCAACAGACCCACACCTCTTCTATTTCTTCCTCTCGGCGGAATGAAGAGCCAGCTTCACTCCCCCTCCTTCCTTTCTTTCTTATCCCCACTAAATGAGTGGGAAATAAAAAATCCATCATGGAAGAGCCACCTTCTCTTTTCTTTATATTGCAACCACCACTTCTTCCATTTGTTTTAATGCCCACCAAAATGGGTGGAAGAAACCGAATGGGTGGAAGAAAAATAGAAAAGGAATGGAGTTGTGTCTTTTAATTAAATGACATTAAAAGACATTGCTTTAATTCCATAACTTTATTTTATACACTTACATATATTTAAAACCATCAATATATGTATGTATACAACCTTATGAGAATATATGTTCTTTTATGGTTAGAGGAGAGGGTTTCAACGTACCCATTCTAATACTTGTTTATTGAGACCGATCCATCACGGTTTCACTTTAACATATTAGAATCTGTAGACTTTACAAAGAACTTGAACTTTAATAATTGGACCGTTAATACATCGACCACTCTACAGGAAATATTCTTACATTCTCCCACTTGGCCGTTGTGTTAACGTTATAGTCCAATTCCCTTTTATGCGCATCTTTACATCAAGTTCAATATTCAAGTAAGTACCATAAAGCTAGAGTTAGCCGAGTCATGGCGGTTGCCCATCATTTACTGCGATGGGGTCCCTTCCAAGCACCACACACCAACTCTAACTTTACTACTTCTTTTCTATTGAGATTTCACTATAATTCTCAAAACTTTATGTCGAGAGAAACCATAATTCTCAACTTTATATGTTATCTACAAAACAAACTTTATATGCATAACTATTATGATAACATTCTTTAATTACGAAAAAAAAACACAATCTTTAATGACATCATCTTTGAGCAATAACTTTACATGAGCACAAACTATCATAACAAGGTCTTATCTATTATGCCCATTTTCTCTACATGGCCAATAAATATACTCAGGCGGTAATCCTTTCAGTCAAAGGATCCGCCAACATCATGTTTGTCCTTATATGCTCAAAAGTCACTCTGTGTTCTGCATTTCTTCCTTCTGAGATAAGTATTTAATTTCCAAGTGCTTAGCACCTTTCGAATACTTGTCATTCTTTGAGAAGAATATCTGCTGCGGAATTATCACGATGAAATTCTCGCGGCTTGGCTATCTTGTCAACAATTCCAAGCCCTGAAATAAAGTTTCGAGCCACTGATGCTTGAACCGTGGCTTCAAAGCATGCCACGAATTCGGTCTCCATAGTGGAAGTAGCAATGACAGACTGCTTTCCACACTTCCATGAGACTGCTCCCCAGCTAAAAGGAACAGATAGCCAAACGTCGACTTCCTACTGTCGACGCAGCCGGCATAGTCTGAATCTGAGTATCTGACGATTTCTATATTGTCGGATCTACTGTATGTAAGCATGTACTCTTTGGTGCCTTGCAAGTACCTGAGAACTTTCTTTGCAGCTTTCCAGTGATCCATTCCGGGATTACTTTGATACCGGCCCAACATACCAACAACAAAACTGATATCTGACCGAGTACATGTTTGAACATAGTTCAAACTCCCAACCACTGAAGCATACAGAATTCTTTCCATTTCTTTACATTCCAATTCATTTTTCGGGCATTGCATTTTGCTGAATTGATCCCCTTTCTGAATTGGAGCCTTTCCAATAGAACATTTATCCATCCCATATCTCTTTAGAACTTTATTTATGTATCCTTTCTGAGACAAACTTAACCGTCCTTGTGATCTATCACAGATTATTTCTATCCCGATCACAAAAGATGCCTCACCCATATCTTTCATTTCGAAGTTACTAGAGAGATATTTCTTTACGTCACTTAACATTCCCATGCCATTCGCAGCTATTAATATGTCGTCAACATATAATACCAGAATGGCAAACTTGCTCCCACTAACCTTCATGTAGATACATCGATCAACGATGATCTCTACAAAACCATATGACAATATGGTATCATTAAATTTTATATACCATTGTCTGGAAGCTTGTTTCAGCCCATATATTGACTTCCTTAGCCTACACACAAGATTTTCTTTTCCTGTGGCCACAAAACCTTCAGGTTGGTCCATATAAATTTCTTCCTCAAGCTCTCCATTCAGAAAGGCAGTTTTAACATCCATTTGGTGAAGCTCTAAATCATAATGAGCCACCAATGCCAAAACAATTCTTAAGGAATCCTTTGAAACTGGAGAGAAGGTTTCCGTATAGTCAATGCCATCTTTCTGAGTGAAACCTTTAGCAACAAGGCGAGCCTTGTACCTTTCTAAGTTACTTGTAGAATCCCGTTTGATCGTAAAGATCCATTTACACCCAACAGTTTTGAAACCATCAGGCAATTTTACTAGGTCCCACACTCTGTTGACATTCATAGAAGAAACTTCTTCTTTTACAGCATTAGACCACTTTTCAGAATTTTCACTTTCCATGGCTTTTCTGAATGTTTTCGGTTCTTCATTAAGACTAAGGTCGCATTCACTTTCAACATCGTAAACCATATAGTCATCTGTAATGGCGGATCTCCTTTCCCTTATAGATCGCCTCAATGGTACTTCTGGCACGATGTTACGTTCTTGAATTGCGATAGGTTCATTTTCGATTTCCTGGTTTAGTGGGACCGTATGTTCCTCATTCCGTTGTTCTTTTCAGTATTTGGTTGTACACCAACAACAGGAATAACTACTTGAGTCGAACTACGGGTGAAGAATCTTCTACCCGAATTTCTTTTATGTTCACTCCCCTAGATTCGGAACTCCCACTAGTTTCACCATTTTCAATGAACCTAGCATTACCCGTCTCAACAATTCTCGTACTATGACTAGGACAGTAAAATACAAATCCCTTAGACTTTTCCGGATAGCCAATAAAATATCCACTGACCGTCCTTGAGTCTAATTTCTTTTCATGTGGGTTATACCACTTTACTTCACTGGACATCCCCAAATACGTAAATGTCTTAAATCGGGTTTCCTTCCTTTAAATAGTTCAAATGGTGTCATTGGAACCGCTTTACTAGGAACCCGGTTTAATATATACGTCATGATCTTTAATGCATATATCCACAACGACATGGGAAGTTTGCAATTACTTAACATACTCCTAACCATTTCCATTAATGTACGGTTACGCCTTTCAGCTACACCATTCTGCTGAGGTGTTCCCGGCATTGTGTATTGCGCACAAATGCCTTTACTTTCTAGAAGTTTTGCAAATGGACCTGGACATTGTCCATTTTCTGTGAATCTACCGTAAAACTCACCACCTCTATCTGATCTCACTACTTTCACTTTCTTTTCTAATTGCCTTTCCACTTCATCAATGAATAATTTCAGTACATTCACCGAATCAACTTTATCATGCAATAAATAAGTGTATCCATAACGTGAGTAATCGTCAATAAAAGTGATAAAGTATTTTTCACCACTCCATGACGGAGCATCAAATGGGCCACAAATATCCGTGTGTATCAACTCTAAAAGTTGACTACTTCTTGTGGCAGGTTTCTTTGTGATGTGTTTGGTTTGCTTTCCTTTAATGCATTCTATACACACATCTAAGTCACTAAAATCTAATGGAGGTAATAATTCTTTCTTTATTAACCTCATCATCCTTTCTTTAGATATGTGACCTAATCTTTTATGCCACAAGAGTGCTGATTTTTCATTTGATGCACTACGTTTAATTCCTTGATTCTCAACATTAAACAAGGATTCAGAAAAACTTTTATCAAGATTAAACCTGTACAGTGAATCAACCAAAGTACCATTACCATAAAAGTAGTCTTTTCGGTACAAAGAAAATACACCATGTCCAATCTTAAAGTCAAATCCTAAATCGTCCAACCTACTTTACTGAAACAAGATTTCTGGCACATTCAGGTACAAAGAGACAATTTTCAAGATCTATAAAACAACCAGTGTCAAAGATCAATCTGTACGTCCCAATGCCTACTATTCGCGCCTTCATCCTGTTTCCCATGACCAAATACCTTTCAGTTCCATTTAAAGGCTGGATCGCATCGGAATCCTCGTTCAATATGAGATACATGAGTAGATGCACCGAATCAAGCCACCAAGTATTTCTAGGCACTTCTACAAGATTTAATTCGGAACAAACAAATAAATGTTGTGTACCTTTCTTTTCAAACCATGCCTTCCTTCTAGGACAGTCTTTCTTTATGTGTCCCTCCTTCTTGCAGAAGAAACACTTGACCACTTTATGGATTTTACTTTCAGGTCCTTTAAAGAAACCCTTATCCTTCTTTTTGTCCTTCATACTTGGTTTCTTAAAGCTACTACCGGCTTTGTTTAGTCCAACGATGAGTGCAACTTGATTTTTCAGTTTCTTTAACCTTGCCTCCTCCTGTATGAGCATGACCTTCAATTCCTGAAAGTTCCATTTATCCTTTATGGTGTTATAATTCACCTGGAACTGGCCATACTCTTGAGGCACAGAGTTAATGATAAACTGAACCAAGAAAGATTCATGCACCTCCATCCCCATGGACGTCAACCGTGATGCCAGATTAGACATGTGCGTGACATGTTCATGGATTGTCTGAGACCAATCGAACCTCTTCGTAGTCAGCTCGCTCATTAGGCTGCCTACAATCGATTTGTCAGCCACATCCGATTGGGATTGTTCCTTTATTTTCAGAATGAATTCCCTTGCTTTCTCTGTTTTAGGCATAGATGGCTTTATATTTTCTGCCATCGACATCCTCATTAAGTTCAGGCACGCTAGGTTAGAGCGCTCCCATATCTCATAACGAGACTTTTCCAATTCGAGCTCTCATTCGTAATGGTCTGCGGCTCATCATCCATGAGTATGGCTTGGTCTAGGGACATTACTCCCAAAGAAAACCTTATCCTGCTCAGCACCATTCCTCATAGTTGAGTCCATTAAACTTTACCACGAGTTTGCAGAGGCAAACAAACTTGATGAAGTCGCAAAATTTTCAACGTGCTTACCATTAATGCTTTGAAACTTTAATAGATTCATCAACCAATAAAATCTAAACACTTTACTTGTATGTATTTAAGCAACCTGTGGGCAATACATTAAATACATACACTTTACATGATGCTTGTTTAGATTTTCTTTAATAATTAATCAAGTCATACATACAATCAATAACAATGCTACCTGTGGGTATACACATTATCGACCGTAGCATAAATGATTAATACTTTAGGCGTTACTTATTACACCCAATGATCCACCTGTGGGTGATCTCCTAGGATATATTAAGTAATCAATTGATCAATCGAAACCTTTCATGTCATTTAAGCATCATTTAATCATGATCAATTATGAATCTTTACCTTACCGTCACATTAAATATAACTAGATCACTGTGGTGATTAACAAGTTATACGTAATATGAACTCCTTTTAATAAGCTTTAAATTTTATATGTATTAACATTTCATAATACATTAGCTTAATTACTTTACGGTTTGCAGCGGAAACATTTTTAACCCTTGGGTTTCTGCATGAACCGGTCGACCGCTTGGGTTACCAAGTGAACCGGTCGACCGCTTGGGCTGAACCGGTCGACCGCTTGGGCTTTACCAAGTGAACCGGTCGACCTCTTGGCCTTTTCCAACTGAACCGGTCGACCGGTTGGTCTGAACCGGTCGACCGGTTGGACTGACGGTTACAGTTCAGCATCATCCAGAAATTTTCAAAAAATCATAACTTTTGATCTACTTAATGGATTTTAACTTATAATATACCGTTGGAAAGATAATTTCAGTCTCTACACATTGATATAATTGTTTTTCATATATTTCAATTTATCAATGTTTGATAAGATTAAATAAAAAAGCAGAATTTATCACCAATCCTTTAATGGGAGATCAATGGGTTCTATTGAGGCTCTGATACCACATGTTAATTTTCAGTTCTGTAATGATTTCTATTTCCGAAATCTATCCCAAATATATCAATAGATCATTTGATCCCACAAGACAATTATATTGATGATAATTCTTGCAAATATAATACAATACAAAATTTAGAACTTACCTTCCATTTTGTTCTTGAATTGTTGCATTCAATTCTCTCCTTTCTTCTTGTTTTCTGCAGACTTTTATTTTGTTGATCTTCTCCTCTATACCTTAACCTTTTCTTGATCCCTTGATGGAGAGGGATCTTCTTTCCTTTCTATTCTCTTCACACTCTTTTCTGCAAAAACCAACGACCCACACCTCTTCTATTTCTTCCTCTCGGCAGAATGAAGAGCCAGCCTTCACTCCCCTCTTTCCTTTCTTTCTTATCCCCACTCAATGAGTGGGAAATAAAATCCATCATGGAAGAGCCACCTTCTCTTTTCTTTATTTTGCAACCACCACCTCTTCCATTTGTTTTAATGCCCACCAAATGGGTGGAAGAAACCGAATGGGTGGAAGAAAAAATAGAAAAGGAATGGAGTTGTGTCTTTTAATTAAATGACATTAAAAGACATTGCTTTAATTCCATAACTTTATTTTATACACTTACATATATTTAAAACCATCAATATATGTATGTATACAACCTTATGAGAATATATGTTCTTTTATGGTTAGAGGAGAGGGTTTCAACGTACTCATTCTAATACTCGTTTATTGAGACCGATCCATCACGGTTTCACTTTAACATATTAGAATCCGTGAGACTTTACAAAGAACTTGAACTTTAATAATCGGACCGTTAATACATCGGCCACTTTACAGGAAATATTCTTACAGCTAGATCTTCCAAGCAAACATAACAAAATAAGATACATACAAAACAAACGAAAATGAACAACAAAAACCTTGTGGAGGATATTCAGGTCTGTACATAGGCGCTTCCGGTATCACAGTATTCTGCAGCAGCTGACATTAACAGACAAGGAAACATTTGGAGCACTTTTGATCAACTGTCTTCTTCATGACACAAAAATTAACATAATACTTTGAAGAAAAAAAAAGAAACAGACCTCAATTATCTTGTTCTCCTTCTTCAAATGTGATATAATCAGAGGACCAATTAGCGGAGTCTCAAGTAACTTTACAAACAGCTTAGATGTCAATCCAGTCAAATGCGGGGCTGTGAATTATTTTATTTTACAAAAACACAAATAAATTCATGATATTCAGAAGTAAATAAAATTCATTAGAAAAATGCAAAGAAAACCTTGGATCGCTTCATTTTGGTACTTGACAGCGGACAAGTCAACGTCCGCAGCCGGCACCATTACACGTTTCTTTCCCATTCCTTATGGAAATCAAAACAGGATTGTTCTATCGATGATTAATCGAATAGAGAAATTGAGTGATAATTTTGATCAGTAAACTTGAACTGCTTTCTGTATATAACAAGGTCAACAACACTCGAACCGTGTTTGGTTTCTCAAGCTCTGGATAGATTGACAAACACGAAGATGCTTCTGATTTGGGCGTGGAATTCTATGGGAGGAGAGAAAAAGGAGCGAGGAGAGTAGTGATTTGTATACATCCCTCTTTATTGGAGGTGGACCTGGCCGCTATTCAACTCGGTAACCAGCTGATTTTCTGGCAAGTTATGAATGCTGCCTGTCTCCATTTGCGTAATGCTCAACTGCCCGCTCCTTCACCCCCCCTCTCCCGCCCTACTATTTTTTATTCTTCTTTTGAGTGATTTGCTTAGTCCCTAGAGTTTGAACTCGATTACATTTTAGACCCTTAACTCTTCTTGACCACTTGTCTTATTAAAATTAGCTTTGATTTTTCTTTAAACTGCCAAACACATTAATTGCCCACCGGGTTTTGTTATCTTCCGACAGGGTGGCATGTCAGGTGCGGGGTAGGAATTGACATGGAGGCTATCTTCTTCAACTGCCCCTAATCAATTCGCATGGCCTACTAGGCTACTACTACTGTTTTTCTTTCACAGAACGCGGTTACAGAATATTCAAAAAAAAAAAATTATTAAAATATTTTTTTATCAGTTTATAAAAATATCCAATTATAACAAAAAACAAATTAATTTAAAAAAAATAAAAAATTATATTTTAAAAACAATTTTAAAACACATCGTTAAACATGATCTGTGAGATATATTGCCATCTCTGCACTCTTGCCTTTGTTCAAAAAACAATAATAAATAAGTAGTCGGTGCATTGACTTTTCACGGGCAAGTGCTTGGACATAGATAGCTCGGATGGCTACTTAGTTGAGGCTAATCCTTGTTATTTTTGTGAATGTTGAACTGAATAACTTTTTTTGATGTTCTGTTCAGATAGAAACTGACGAGGATGTGCTGTGGAAGGCCGATGTGAGAGAGACAACTGAAGAACTGGCTGCAAGGGGATCGAAGTTCTTAAACTGGTGAATACTTGCTCTCCATTGATACGGCATTGTTTCTGTATAGGCTCTTGCGTTTTATCTACACTTCATTGCTTTCTGGGTTTTGCTTGATAACATCTGTAGTCATCATGTCCGTGTGGTGTGATGAAAAAAAACTTGTGATTTGTGTAATGATTTTACAAGTATATGGAATAAATGCAGGTTTTATTGGAGTTTAATCGTATCCAAAAAATAATAAAAAATTGTAGTCGTCATCTATCTATTGAGTTTGCTTTCATGAGGCATTGAACTTCTAATTTCAGATGATATTGTTGTTTTGATCTTGCACTAAAATCTCCGCAAAAAACATAAATAAAAAAGCTTGTGTATTCCCGTGTGGGATTTGTTGTAGATTTATCTAACATGTGCCATGGGCCCCGACCATTAACTTGTCAGGCTGTGGACAAGGAAAGAGAAGGAGATAGCCATTGTTAGCATAGTGGGTTTCTGGTACATACATTAACTCCCTTTGGAAATGACTGTCATCCATCAGTGAAGAACGAAATGGGCACACGGTAAGCTACCTGCTATTTTAGCTTCTGCATATAAATGGCATTCTTTAATCACGAGATTCTTAGCCTGCTAAGTGCGCATGCCACTGGAGAATTTGGAGTTAACTTTTAGCAAATTTGAGCCGAAAACCTTTATCTTCCCAATTGTGCCCTAATGACCATATTTCTTGTGTTCTAACTTCTAATATGATATGCGCTGCAGTTAGGGCAGGAACTTTGTTGCGGTGTTTGACTGGACTGCTCTTGATGTCAAATTAAATGTCTTTTAACGCACAATCCTTTCCTGAAACAAGAAATGACTTCTTTCACTTGCAGCTTTGCGAACTGTGAGCTTCGATCTATGGTCATTGTTGACAGAAGGTGAGCTGGTAATCTGTAATAAAGTTTAATGAATCGTGTTATCTTTACTGCTTCTTTAATGAGTGTGTGTTCTTTCTCCAGCATGATTGGATCGGATGTTTCAGCTACCAACTATCCTGGAAAGATTCCCTCTGGGCTGGATCGCCTTGCGGAGGAGGAAGCACCCATTTCGATCTAGGCGATGAACAGATAGATATTGATTTTTTTCAGCATTATAAATTAAATGTTTGGCCTTCTCGGAAAACTTCGGCTCTTGATCTGTTCACCCCTGTTACCTGGGAGTCATGTTATTTGAAACATATGGGAAATAGTAGACAAAGACTAGGTTGCATTCCGGCATGGCAGGGGACACTGAAATAATTTACACACTCATGGGATTTGAGTTAAGTTGATGTTTGATAATATATTACAAATATATTTTTGAAAAAAATTAAAAAAAAAATATTTTCATTTTAAATTAAAAAAATATATTTTAATATGATAATATCATAAATGATTTTTAAAAAAACAAAAAAAAATATTATTTTAATACATTTCCAAATAAAAATCATTTTTATAAGATCACAATCCACCATCACTGAAAAGAAAACTCAAATCTGGGCCTGGAACTACCCCGCGATCAGGGAATCGTGGGAAGGGAGGGCAGGGAATCGAAGGAAGATGCAGTGTTTCATTTGGTCTTCAAAACATCATAAAATGACGCGGGCCGCTTCTTAGGTTTAGCATATAGTTCCTGAAAACATAAGAAAAATATTATATTGAACGACTATTTCTATCACGATGCAATGTAGATGGCTGTTACTTTTCAGGCCTCGAGAAATGATACCTCTACCGCAGAAGCTAAACGCAACAGTGTTGCTTCACCCCATGGCCTGCCAATCAGTTGCAACCCGATCGGAAGCCCTTGTTTATCATAACCAACCTGAAAATTGACCGTATTGATCGTGTAACATTTCCATTTCTAAGGAACTGAAAAATATTTTGAAAAATAACTGCTATCACACTCTTCAAAACAAAGTAATATGTATATACATTGATGTTTTTGTTTGCTTCTATTGTCCTTGTTTCAGATATTAACCAAATGCATTTGAATTTTAGGGTAGCAAAGAGACCATAAACTACTAGAAATAATGAAGTAGATGGGATATGGAATGAATGTGTAGAATGGAAATAAAAATAAAAACGATTCACGATATTTTTCCGGGGAAAAGAACAACTCACAGGTATAGAAATGGCAGGGAAACCAAGAAGATTTGCAGCAATTACAAAGCGCATAAGGTAACCTGAATGCAAGAATTCATTCATTAATATAGAAAACTAGTTGTATGCCCCCCTGTTGCGGGGTGCTCCAGTTTTTGTTGTTCAATTATTCATAAATATTCAATTGTAAAGTAAAGACAAATAGCTGGTTGTTCATAATGCATCTTTAATGTTAAGGACATGGCATTTGAATCAGTTATCTCCATCTGATTAAGAAACGGTCAAGTTCAGAGATTTGTAAATGTCACCGTGTTCGCAAATTAGTGCAAGGAAATTACAAATAGATAAGCATCATGGACAAACCTGAAGTCTGCAAATCTGTCTCTCCATAGCTAAGAGCACTAGAACGTATTTTGGGTGCTGTCATGCTGTTAATCCCAAAGAAAAAGAAGATCTCATTTCAACTTAAACACAACATGCGGAGGTTCCGAATAATTTGTGCATAATCAACAGTATAAGCGGTGCACAATCAACAATTGCATTGAACTTGTGGTAACTACTCAATTTTGAACGAAAATGACATTCTTTTCCCATCATGTAAAGTATTATAGTGAATCAGGAAATCAATATGCAAGTCAATGCTAATGTAAATCACTCAAGTTCAGAGTAGAGATCTCTTATGGAAATAGTAATACTATACAAAATAACAATAATAAAACAAAGAAAACTGAAACTCAAATGTTTAATGGATAGAAGTAACATCTAGGTTCATTGATTGGGTTAGCAAATAATGACTTCATTGTGAAAGAACAATACACTCTAGGTAATGGTAAGAACTTGCATACCCAGTTGTTGGTGTCACTATGACATCAACCTTTTTGAAAATTTCCATATGATGGTGCATTAGTCTTCGCCTGATGGAAACAAATTAAAAGGTAAGAGATGCATCCAACTTACAATTTAGAAAATAACAACACATATAACATGATTTGCCGGAACTACTAAACTCAGATATCACATGTCACTTATTCAGATTAAAGATAAAACTGTCTCATCAAGTAATTGCAATACTAGACCCTAAATATGAAGAACATAGGAAAGGGAATGAGGAAAGACAACAATGAGAATCAATTTCTATTTGTTTAGGAATTCTGATATGTAACATTGCTCTAGAGTTAGACGAGTTTTTAGAAAATGTTATTATCTACTATTTGAAAGTTTACAAGAAACCATAGTACAAGAGACCACGCAGCTGGTATAGAAATGCTTCTGATGCATCTTCAAGTATGTCGTACCAATAATTGGTTGCTTAGTTTACTTTAGAGGATGGAGAACACCAGTTATGAATATGAGTTCCGCAACTATATACATCTAGACTTGAATGTGAAGTGGGACAACAAGAAATGGAGAGAGAAGAGAAGCAAGAGGAATTCTCCGTCAGAATGCAACCATGTATGAAAAGGCAAAGTGCAATATGGGAGCACCCTGTACCAAAGCATATTCACAAATGAAGGGGGCAAGGTTTCCTTTCTTGAGGGCTCATATGCATGCCATGAAGGAAAGCTACTTCCTCTTTATGAAGCATAATGAACATTAAGGATTCTTTGCATTTTAGTTAGATACAATTAGTCATGTGATACCTGTAATGGATGTAGACCTACAGAAACTCGAGCTATAAAATTAGAAACTTCAAAAGTATCAACAGCATATGTATTGACTTTGTATCTCAAATGAAAATCTAGTGATTGTTCTTGTTATCTATCCTCACCTAAGACACTGGGCAGCAATGTAGTCTGATGCACCGAATGATCTAAAAAGTCCAACACTAGTGCGGGAATCGTAGTTCAACCTCACACCTTTACTGCAAAAGAATAAGAACAGGAAATCACTATTAATCCAAAACTTCTTTCATGTATAAATTAAGCAATGACAATGATCTTCTCGAGTGGTTCTAATTATGCATTTGATGAATTCTCAAATGAATTTTAATCCTGTTGTCAATCTATTACTGTACTCTTCAGGAGAGGCAAGGGACTTACCCATCCTCAATATCAGGAATCAGCGAATTTATAAATTCAGATCCAATTGAAACAAGATGAGCAGTGCGCATCTCTTGCAACTCAGGTATGACAATCTCTACCATCTTGAACCATATTCCAAGAAAAAAATCGTTCTAAACAGTTATTCCAGTCAGATTATATGGTAAGAATAGATTTGAAACGGAGCATATTATGTGGACTTACTTCACACCCATGTGTTCTGGATAGAAGGTTAAGCATATCCTCACAGGTATCAGAGACATCTGTTGACTGTACATCATTAAACCACTGCAGGGTAATCATAATTTTACTCAAAACTACTCTTTTGATTGTTAAAACATTGAATTGATCCACTTAAAATTAAAAGATAAATGAAATCACCGCAGTATATTTTCCCAGACGCAATGATCCTAGAGCATCTGCACTGTCACGTGATGCCAAATTTGGCAAACAAGGGGGTGACTACAAAGGACATGCGCAGCATTATAAAGAAAGTAGATAGCAAGAAAACTGCATCCTAACAAGTAGTTAGAAGTTCCAAGGAATCATTAGCCTCAGTCAAAAGTCTGAAATATGTGAAAGCTGTGCAAGGATGTAACAACTGTGTCAGAAATATGTGCTTGGAACATTAAAGTTTCCCACAAGATGCATGGAGTGAAGATGAACAACAATACATGACAGAATAGTCAAACGAGTCTCATGAATCTTAATAACAGGCAGAAAGCAGAGTGAATTATAACATCAATGAACACCAATGTGTGGATTTAGACACAGACAGCAATGACAATGAACTCAACATCTCTACTAGTTTCAGAAATAAAAAGCTTGTCAGCTCATGAAGCACGAAACCACAGAAACTAATAGAGATGTGTTGTTTGTGGTGAAAGGAGTTGAACTTCAAAATGGATCAAGGGGGAGGTGGTAGAGTAACAAGAGTAATATTTTATTTTTAGACAGATGATGATTATTACGAACTTACCGGATTCAAACTGATCCTTTCTGCAGGTCTGGAGCCCAAAATTGCTGCATACCTGATAAATCAACAGATTGTAAGGTGATTTTTTTTTTAACAGAGCAAACATTGAAATCAACTATTCATTTCATCAAAAACGCAAACATCCACTATGTCCATGTCTTGACTTAAGCTAGTATAATGAATGTAACCACAAATTAAACCAAGTATTCAAACAGTGTATTTTCTCTCCCCCTCTTTTTCATTTTTATCAGCTGGCATATCTTCTAATGAGTAAGGGTAGCAGACTAGTAATGAACATGTTCAGCAATGGATTAGTATAATGAATGTAACCACAAATTAAACCAAGTATTCAAACAGTGTATTTTCTCTCCCCCTCTTTTTCATTTTTATCAGCTGGCATATCTTCTAATGAGTAAGGGTAGCAGACTAGTAATGAACATGTTCAGCAATGGATTATATCTCTTTCTATATAGAATACATGCATTTAGCAAACATTTTGAAGCCATGCAGACAATGAGAAAGACAGTCTGTGTCATCTAAGTGAAGTTTCGGCAGAAAAAAATACTCCAGCTTGCTCAACTACAATACAGATATAGATGATCTGGCTGCTTAGGGATAACTCCCTAGCCAGTGAAATCCATTAACAAGATTGAAATACTTACACAAGCATGACATCTTCCACAGAAGATGCAATTGGTCCGGTAACTTCCACCGTCCCAAAATCATATAAGGAACTACATCATTATAGCACCAAGAAAGAGTTAGAGTTAAAGAAATCTCTAGTGTCTGGAAACTAAACTTTTCATAACAAGTCATCAAGGCATTTTGCCCTTTTTTTTAATCAAGTCTTAAAAGAGTACTGTTAAGAAACCCAGGAACACCAAAGATGGTAATAACTTGGAACAATGGAACGATCATAAAGAAGCTTACCCTGTTATGTTTGTCCGACCAAATGTTGTTTTCAAACCCACTACACCACAAAGAGAAGAGGGAATACGGATTGAACCTGCATTTCATTCATTAAATCAAGCGTGCACAATTAGTGTATTGTTAAAACCAATCACAAGCTACACCAACAAATATCTGCACAACCTCCACCATCAGTTCCCAAGGCAGCAGAGCATAGACCAGAGGCTACAATTGCTGCTGGGCCTGAGGAAGATCCGCCTGTGTACCTATCCACTGCATGAGGGTTTCTTGTTGTTCTGCACGATAAAATAGTAATTACAAACTAAATACTAAAACAAGCTAGTCATGCAATAATGAATAACATCATTAAGAAGTTTAATGAACTGACCCATAATTTGGATTGTTCCCAGTAGTACCCATTCCAAACTCATGCATATTTGCCTTTCCTACAAATATCACTCCACAGCTACGCAGTCTAGCAACACTAACCGCATCTTCTTTCACAGGGCGGACCTCATGCATCCATGTTGTCGCACCTGTCATCAAAGATCAAGTCTTACCTTGACTTCAAAGAATCTTTACAAAATATGTCAAGAAATCAGGGAAAGAGGTGCCATCATGTACCCTTGGATGGATGCGGATACAAATCTATATCATCCTTGATTGCGATGAAAATGCCATCCAGGATGGATATCGGACTTCCTACACAGTCAGCAACCCACAAAGCACATAATATGATTAGTTGCAGTTTAGGTTTTACCACAGCTTATCTGTAAATCCAAAACTCTACCACATTGTATCTGGAAACCAGTATATATTATCAAATGTAATTTAGCAAGACCTTCCTCAAATCTCTTTGTAGAAGCTGCAGCTTGTTCCCTGACTTCTTCAGCATCAAAAGAAATCAATAACGGCATTGGGGGATCCTTTTTGTTGAATTCTTCTATAACTGGGATGATTTGCTCAGCAACCTGCAAGATAAATATGAGATCCTCTGAAATCTGTTCAAAGAGGAAAAAAAAAGATCGAAACTGAACCTTAAGCCACTCACCATAGATGGAGTAACAAACTTAGACCGATAAGCATGTGCATAATCACGTATCTTCCAATACCTAAATGATGAAGCGAAGTCCTCGTTCCAGCTGCTGGCAGCATTATAAGGAGGAAGGCACTTCATAGCTAACTCTACCCGGTCTTCTGGTTTTCCATCTTCATCCACAACGACAACGCCAGTTTCTGACTCTGTGAGCGCATTCATACTAACAACATCAGTGCCACATGTATGGACTAACAAATTTATTAAGCATCAGTAAATAGATAGTGAAAAACGTAGGTTCTGTTTTCCATTCAAGTTTTCCAGGTTCATGAACAAATTGTTTTCTATCTGAAACACTTAATTCACCTCCAGTTTTATGCTAAAATCGAGAGGGTTGCTCGCAAATAAAGAGCACCTTACTTGATTAACGAAATGGCAAACGGTCAACACACACGCACACGGACAAGCAAAGACCAACTGACTTCTTCCAATTTATTTCAAATGGCATACTGCTAGATCTTCCAAGCAAACATAACAAAATAAGATACATACAAAACAAACGAAAATGAACAACAAAAACCTTGTGGAGGATATTCAGGTCTGTACATAGGCGCTTCCGGTATCACAGTATTCTGCAGCAGCTGACATTAACAAACAAGGAAACATTTGAAGCACTTTTAATCAACTGTCTTCTTCATGACACAAAAATTAACCTAATACTTTGAAGAAAAAAAAGAAACAGACCTCAATCATCTTGTTCTCCTTCTTCAAATGTGATATAATCAGAGGACCAATAAGCGGAGTCTCAAGTAACTTTACAAACAGCTTAAATGTCAATCCAGTCAAATGCGGGGCTGTGATTTAATTTATTTTAAAAAACACAAATAAATTCATAATATTCACAAATAAATAAAATTCATTAGAAAAATGCAAAGAAAACCTTGGATTGCTTCATTTTGGTACTTGACAGCGGACAAGTCAACGTCCGCAGCCGGCACCATTACACGTTTCTTTCCCATTCCTTATGGAAATCAAAACAGGATTGTTCTATCGATGATTAATCGAATAGAGAAATTGAGTGATAATTTTGATCAGTAAACTTGAACTGCTTCTGTATATAACAAAGTCAACAACACTCGAACCGTTTTTGGTTTCTCAAGCTCTGGATAGATTGACAAACACGAAGATGCTTCCGATTTGGGCGCGGAATTCTATGAGAGGAGAGAAAAGGACTGAGGAGAACAGTGATTTGTCAAATACATGCCTTTGTATTGGAGGTGGACTGGCCGCTATTCTACTCGGTTACCAGCTGATTTGCTGGCAACTTATAAATGCTGCCTGTCTCCATTTGCGTAATGCTCAACTGGCCGCTCCGTCACCCCCCAACCCCCCCACGCGCGCGCGCTCTCTCTCTCCCCCTACTAGTTTTTCATTAGTCCCTGGATTTTGAACTCTATTACATTTTAGACCTCTAACTCTTCTTGACCACTTGTCTTAATAAAATCAACTTGGATTTTTCTTTAAACCCCACCGAAAAGGAAAACAAAATATTAACACGTGAGATTAGGTTAGAGGTTTTCCAACATAGAGAGCTAAATTGTAACATATTTATTTTTACAATTCAATCCAATCCAACGTAATCAAGAGAAATATATTTAAATAGATAAATAAAAATAAACTGAAAAGTAAGAATCCTTATCGCCGAGCATAAAGAGGGTATTAGAGACAAAAAATTTAAGATTTATTTTCGTAGATTTTAGATTCGAGTTAAAATATGATTATTTTATGAAAATCCAGTATAACTAGGATTTTACTTGACTAACACTGGCCCGCAAAGAGCATTTAAAGTGGGTGGAGTTTTTTCAAATACAGAAGAAAAAAAAAGAAATTATTATGATGCAATAGTTTTCATATGGGTAGTAGCAAGCATTCATAATATTTTTCAATCTGTAGAGAGCAGCCATTTATTGATAAAATAAAAGATTTTCTTTCTCAAAAATGAAAGGAAATGCTTGAACCTCACGAGGGATCTTGAAATGAGTTGACAGAAGAAAAAAAATGCAGCTTCTTATTTTGTCTTCAGAAAACGACGCAGGCTAGCTAACTAATGTTGTCTTTTCTTTTTTTCTCTCCCGATTTGCTGCCTAACACATCAATTCCCACCGGTCTTTGTTATCTTTCGAGTGACAGGGTGGCAGGTGCGGGGTAGGAATTGACGTCACCAAGAAAAATAGCGTGGGAGACGCTATCCCCTTCAACTACCCTTAATATCCAACCTTAATATTCAAGGAGTCTTTGAGTGGAGGAGATATTCTTGTCATTTAAATAAGATAAGTATTTCAATCTCTTCTCTTGTATGGAGCTGGTTATTAGGGGAGCAATTTTATTTTTTTGGAGCCCACTCGGTGTGAACGTGGATTAGTTTAGGTCAACATCTGGGACACCGCGTGATTTATACAAAAAAAAAATTACTCATAATCAATTCAAGATAAATATATTTATATTTATATTTATATTTAATCCATCAATATAAATAAAAGATTAATACATACATACATATATATATATATATATATATATTACAAAGAAAATAAACCGCGTGCCGAAAATACTGTAGCGCCTCTCACATTACACTGTGGATTCGCACAGTGCAGAGGCGATTTTGTCCCTGGGTCGCGCGGCGTGAGGGGCGCGGGAGGCGGGGGTAATTTCGGCTTTTCCAGCTGTATTTTCTTTTTTAAAAAAAATATTCAGAAGTGCACAGTGCACTGACGATTTCGTCCCTGATAATAACGACAAAAACAGGCTTCTGCATGAGGGACACGAACGTAATTGCGCGCGGTTGGACCGGTCCGGTCCGGTCCGCCGCAACTTTTTAATATTTAATTATTTTCTGAAATGGCTAAAGACGGGTTTAGCCTCTAATGAGACAAAAACACTGAATTGGGTTAAGGGACAGAACCGTAATTGACCCTGTTTAAAAAATAAAATATCTTGCGTCTGACATGACATCATCCACACGCGCCAGGGGTTTTGCGCCTCACGCCCTCTTCGGGAGGCGTGTGCGGCGTCCTCCGATCACCGGAAATTTTCTACCGAATGACAGAACGATGCGCCGCCGTGTGGTCTTCCTCCCGCGGTGGCGCGTGTAGCGTAAAAAAGTCTGTGGCCGCCTCCAAATCCGGTGAAAGAAGCCGGCCACGTTTCTCTCTCCCCTTGGTGACAAACGTTCACTTTGGTCCTCCTACTTTCAATTTTCGGTAGATTTGTTGATAACGCAATTGATTCGGTACAGAAGTTCCAATTTGTGTAATTTCGTCCCCTGATTTGAATTAATAATAAATGTAAGTTGCATTTCAGCCCTTGGACTTTTAATTGTTTAATTGAATCCCTTTATAACAACAACAACAACAACAACAACAACAATAATAATATAAGTGTTTGTAACACAATAAAAAATAATAATGATGATGATGATAATATACACAATAATAATAATAATAATAATAATAATAATGATTTAATTATTTTTCATTCTTTTTTTTTCTCTCCCAATAATTTGATTAATTTTTTTTTTGCCAATAATATTCATTATAATTTTATTTTTATTTTTATATTTTGTTAAAGTTGCTAATATATTTTGAATTTTTCATTTATTTTTGTTTCTTTCATTACTAACATAATAATAATAATGATAATAATTATAATAGTGATTATGTATTCTATTATTATAATAATCGTGATTATGTATTTTTTCATAATATGAATAATAAGAATAAAAAAATTTAATTGGTTTTTCTTGCTTCCTGTTTTGTTTATGCTTTTCATTTTTTTCCTTCGGTATAATTTAATAATTTCTATTGTTTTTATTCTAGCCGCAATAATAATTTTAAATGTTAAGACTCTGATGTTGCTATGGTTATAATATTTTAAATTAGTATTGCTTCCTTTGCCTTTTTTTTTTTCCTTTTTTTGCTCTTTCTATTAATTGATTTTAATAATTTTATTTACTCTTTTTTCTAATGTTCGTGCGTTTATGAAGTCAAACTATATTCTGTTTACATAACAAACTCAACTCAAAATTTAAAATATTTTATCTTTTGATCTACAATTTTTATTTACTTATATCATATAAATTTATCATTATAGATTTAACTATGTTAAATTATATACAAAAAAACTACCCGCGGCAACGCGCGGGTAATTATCTAGTATATATATATTTGATATCATTAAAATGGAAGATAGCCTTTAAGAAATAAAAAATAAATAAAAGGTATATAAAAGTTTTAAAATTGGGAAGCTTTTAGGAGATGCTGAGCAGCGGTATAACGACCAAGTATCATAACCAGCTAAATAAAAAGACAACAAGGAATAAGTTTTCAATTCCACTGATAAATAAATTAATAAATTGCTGGGTGAGTTCCAAGGTTGAAACTTCTTTTCCAAGATAGAATCAATGTATATATAGAATAAGTTTGGTTTGGTTTGGTCTAATCAGTTTTATACTTTTAAAATCCATATTGAAATTGATACCAAACGGAATTTATTTTCTAATATGTTAATTTTTTTTTAGAGTTTTATTTTCTTGGTTCCATTAGATTTTTTACTGTTTTTTCTCATCTCTAATATTATGGCTTCTAAAAAAAACAATATTCCAAATAAATATATATTACCGAGTGCAAATTAAAAAAAATTCGAGTTTGGCCACCTTGTTATTACCATGTGAAACTTTTTTTTCCGAAGCAATAATTCTAGAGTTGTTTAATGATTTATTACATGAAAATCTGGATTTTCTCGGTTTTGGAAAGATTGTCTGGCCACTAGCAATCATCCACATGGATCATTAGTAGAAATCTCTTAAACCTTAAGAGGGAAAGGTGTTGACTCTTTATTTTATGATTTAGCATAGTTTTTCTATATAAAAATATATTTTAAAAAATAAAATGCATAACTTTATATTTACAGAGAATCTTAAGAATCCTATAAATACCAGAATATATATTTTCCCCTTGAATAAGATATATATATATATTTAGAAACTTCATCAATCAAGTCCCTGCTTTATTATTCTAGAACTAGAATTATATTTCCCAGGTTAAATACATTTTAGTGCTTAATTTTAAAAATTACTTCCAATCAAGTCACACTTGATTAAGTATCTCGATTTAATTTTTAACTAATGGTTCTTAACATGTACAACCCATCAGTTTTTTGTTATGTTAGTTCAAATATAAATGATAATTATAAATAAATAAAATAAATAAGTTAAATAATTTAATTTATTATCAATTATATAATTGAGTAATTTATATTTTAAGATCAAATGCATTAAATAATAATGTGTCATGATTCCCTAGATATTTGAAAAGTCACAGGTGATTTAATTTTTATATTTCAGTGACCAGTTTTTCAGTATAATTATTATCCCCTCGTCAAAAATATTTATGTTTATATATTTTAGCATGAAAGGTGTCTGCCATGTCAAATTATTAAACTTTGTGGAGTTAATAAATCTGTTTATGAGTTTAGTGGTGTAGCAAAATTATGTATATTATACGACACCTACGTCTTTTTTTATTTTCTTAATTCAACCCAGTTTTGTGATTTTTTTTTATCATGTAGTTAAATTTTTTTAACAAAAACATGTCATTAAATTTTAAAAATTCCATAGACTTGCTCACAAGTTAGACATGCTTTTTTTTTTTTTAATTTTATCGTTTGATATTGAGTTGATTGAGAATTGAGTTTTATAATTTGTTTCATATATTTTTTATTGATTGAGAATTAAGTTTTATAATTTGTTTAATATACTCTTTACCATTGAAATGCACATCAACTCAGAAGTCATTTACACACTATTCAAAGAGTCATTTTTATGATCCGGCTCTTCAAAATAGCTTTTGCCATTGGACTTGCCCCAAAGAAGATGAGAGGAGGACAAAAGCAAAACGACGAGATAAGGGATTTTTTGTTGTTGCATTTAAAAATGAAAAATTGTATTTTTTTAGTTTAAATTAATTTTTTAGTATTTTTAAATTGTATTTTAATATGTTAATGATAAAAATATTTTGTTAAAAATATTATGTTAATATATTTCTGAATGAAAAATATTTTCAAAAGCAATTTCAACCATACTACCAAACAAACACTTATTCACAATAATAGTTGTACATGTTACACATAAAAGTATTGCTTTACAGTGCAACCCCGACCATACTACCAAACAAACACTTATTCACAATAATAGTCGTACATGTTACACATAAAAGTATTGCTTTACAGTGCAACCCCGACCATACTACCAAACAAACACTTATTCACAATAATAGTCGTACATGTTACACATAAAAGTATTGCTTTAGAGTGCAACCCTGACCATACTACCAAACAAGCACTTATTAGTCTCACATGTTACACATAAAAGGATTGTTTAACCGTATGTTTCAAAAATATTTTTGAAAAAAAATAATTTTTAATTTAAATTTAAATTAAAAAAAATTAATTTTTTTATATCATTTATATCAAAACTAATTTTAAAAAACAAATAATATATTTTAAAAGAAAAAAACTTTCAAAAATAACATTAATTAAACTCTCAAACGCTTCCTTGATGCTTGCTTTCAAAAAGATACAAAAGAACACGCCATCAATATCAACTTTTACAATGTCTGTTGGGTTTTTTAAAAACATGATAATTTTTTTTTAAAAAAAATTAAAGCCTTCTTCAATTAGATTTTACACAAATCTCATAAACCTCTATTGAAGGATTAGTCTTTTATTTTGTGACTTGTGTAATTTTTGTATATAGCAAATACTTTTTTTTTATAAAAGACATAACTTTATATTTACAATGAATCTTAAAAACCCTATAAATAACAAAATATATATTTTTCCCTTGAATAAGATCTACATATTATTTAAGAATAATTTAAAAAAACTTTATCAATCAAGTCCCTGTTTAATTTCTCTAAAACTATGATTATAATTCCCGAATTAAATACATTATGGTGCTTAATTCTTAACATCACTCTCTACACGGTTTAATTATATAGTAATTACTAACGGAGGCGTGGGTCGGCTGGTAAGGGGTCGTCCCAGCTTAACCAAGGTCTTGAGTTCGAGCCTTGGATATGCAGCTGCTTTAAAACTTGTTTGGAAGAGCTTTACTGCCCATAAAGGTTCCACCCGATTCGAAATCCGGATTAGTCGGAAATAACCGGATTACCGGATGATTTATACAAAAAA
>CM063603.1:20046992-20277037 GCA_032356905.1 Salix exigua | reverse complement strand
ACATAATTAATTTTATACATTGACAAAAACTCGAGCAACGCTGCAGCATATGGCTCAGTAATTACGTATAGGACCAAGTTATGAAGGAAAAAAAAACATAAAGTCATGCTTTGAGAATTTTGATTATAAAGGCAATTAGATCACAACATTATGCTTACAAAAATAAAAACAAATACTCCTAAACCATGGCTATGTGTTTTTTTAAAAAAGATATTCAAGTAATTTCATTGTGCAAAAAATACACTAAGCTATTTCTTGACAATTATAGAATGAAAAATAAATCTCGTGAAAAAACTATTTTATATCTCATGACTAGATCACCAAATCTTTTTTTTTTTTACTAAATTCTTAATTTTGAAATAAACTCATAAACCACACAATTAAAATTAATTATATTATTTTAAATATTTATGGAAATAAATATAATTAGCTCTATTAAATACTTGACCTTGCATTAAAAAAAAAACACATTTATCCACATTACAAATACCATCTCGTATTAACCTCTCATCAAATGTTAGCTAAGACAGAAAAAAAAAAACTTTGGTCAAATTCATCCACAAACTATTTGCATTTGCAATGTGAAATGAGATAGACAAATCATGGGTTTCATGTACCAGAATCTGGGATGATAGAATATTTCAGTGATGAGAATCTGTGACAGCTAAAACTTTAGAAACTCTATTTCTTGGAAAATATATTATGTGGATATGGATAAAACCCGGTTCTTTCAAACTTTTATAAATGGTGTACATCTTGACTCGAATTCGAGACCTCTTTTGTATATCGGAAACTCTCTGCCATTATGCTCCACCACAGCCGAAACATTACTGGTTGTCAAGGATAATCGATTTTCCTGATAGAGTAGTAGCATGCTTTCTGGGATTAGCTTGGCATTTGGGTGGAGAAGATGTGGGATGCATCTGATGCCATTGTTTTTAGTGGGCAACTTGCTGGGTTATATAACTACTATACTATTCCCGGCGACGAGTGCCACCGGTTTCTCACCGGCCAGCAGGTTGAGAAATATTCTGAGAAATATTCGCAGTTGAACCTGAGAAGACCTTGCCTGCTGTCAACTTAGCGACGCAGGTTCTCCGATCCTTGGTATTTCAGCATAACTTCTTCTATCCCAAGGCATCCACTTTATTTATGGATCTGAGTATAAGCTTATATTATATTCTCACTTGCCAGAAAAAAACCCAGGAGTCTGAGGATAGAATGGATAAATATATACAGAAATTAATTAAAAGATCAAAACAGATTTAAAAGTGATGGACATGAATCAAGGTTCTTGCATTTCGAACATGTTTCTGTGAATTGCTTATCTTTTCATATTCTTTTGGTTTAGTAGATTTTTTAAAGTATTTTTTAAACTGTTTTTTACCTGAAATATATTAAATTTATTTTTTCATGGTTTTAATGAGTTAATAATAATAATAATAATAATAATAATATATTTTTAATTTAAAAAATACTCTTTCTAGAGTCAGTTTATTTTTTTCCTGCTTCTTTACTTGCTTATTATAGCAACTCACTCACTGTTTTGTTATTTCATGAAATTGAGATCTATTTTACTAATTTGTAAAATTAAGATCAAATATTTTTTAAAAAACTTCTTTATTGCAATTTATTTTAAAACAAAGTCTATAATAATAACATGGAAATTAAATGCACTCACTTGTTTTTTGGTAATACAATACAAGTAATCATATAAAAATATGGTGACTTGAAATATCTTTCATAATAATTTTGACAAAAATCATCCAAAAACAAAAAAAAAAAATCGAACTAAATTGAAATGCATTGCTAAATATAGAATTGGTATTTACGAACGATAATTCAACCCAAATTCAAAATAAAAAAAATAAGTTTTTTATTTGTAATAATTATCTTATTAAATAAACACTTGCCATCCCTCTGATTTTTCTGCCACGTCATCCAGAGACAAGTTGCACAGGAAAGAACCCTCATCCGGACATGAAAGGTCAGAAAGGGGGCATCCCGGTCAAAACAGATAGAATTAAAAAAAGAAAAGAAAAAACGAAGAAATTACTCTGTATTTAAGTTAGCGTCGACAGAGCGATGATTCGAGAGACATGATATCATTACAAGAACTCCAGTCAGGCAGTCAGACGTGCTGTTATCATTAACAAAAACGAAAAAGAAAAGGAAAGAAAGTGGCGTTAATCTTGTTTTTTTTAACAAGGTACGAATTAAGAACACAGCACTATCTTGCATATATCTATCTATTTATCTATCTATCTTGCATTTATTACTAGCCTGTTTCTTTCCTTTTCAAGTCATTAAATTTCCATCTCCTCCACTTCTAGCTTCTTTATTCGTCGTTCAGGTAAACGTGTGATGTTCTCTCTCTGCTCTTTTTCTTTGTTCTTTCTTTCTATAGAGAAATGCAGCCGTTCCTTTTCATTTAGCATGATTGCACGATATTATTTTCGTTCGTTATGAGGTAATGCTGATGAATTTACATTTGATTCGTGTTTCAGTTTTGAATCTGCTTACAGAAACTTCAACTTTACTTGCTCTTATGTTCTGTGCCTATTGCAGTTCATTTATGAGTTTTTACTTGGTTAAGTTGCAGGTAATATATGGATGGTGGTCCAGATCCAAGTTTGTATCCATTGCACCGCTGCAAAACAATTCATGTGGTTGGTATCGAGATTTTTGTTTCATAAATGATGTTACTGTGTCAATTATGGATATGAATCTGCTATATATTTCGTGGGTTTTGCGCTGAAATCAGGGCTTTGTGGCCTTACAAAACCTTGTATCCAGGTAAGGCATGCACAGGGATTGCATAATGTCGAGGGAGAAAAGAACTACAAAGCATACTTGAATCCCGAATATTTGGATGCTCCCCTCACACAGCTAGGCTGGCAGCAGGTAGCACGCCAAACAATCACATTTCATATGAGAGGAAACTCATTCGATTCGCGATCTTAAACTAGTCCTGAACTCATGACTTTTGTGCTAGAAAGGAAGATATCTCATAAAAGCTGCTTTTGCTTTTGTTATAGGTTGATTATTTGCGGAAGCATGTCCATGCATCTGGGCTCTCCAAGAGGGTTGAATTAGTTGTTACATCCCCATTGCTTAGGTAGTGATTTTAGTATGGATATATGGGATTTCTTTTGTTGATAATTTCTGGTCAAGATTGATCTTACGTCAAGTTCTTGATTAATCAAGCTTCTAACTATTAACGAGGGCAACTAATTTTCATTTACGCATGCAACTAGAAGCAATAGGCCTCGGAAGGGAGAATATATTCTCAATTTTTCTATGTGTATTCTTCTTTTCTTTGCTTTCGATCATCAGATAGTTCCTCATTCCCTTATTCTTCTTTTCCGGGATGAACTTTTGATCACTCTGGCATGCAGGACATTGCAAACAGCTGTTGGAGTTTTTGGCGGGGAGAGCTACATGAATGGGATGAATGCACTTCCACTAATGGCGGCAAATGTTGGAAACAGTGGGCGAGAATCAATTTCAAGTCTCAATTCGCCGCCATTCATTGCAGTAGAAGATTGTCGAGAACATTTTGTAAGTCTAATATACTATTTCAAAGTTCTGCAGAGGATCTGAAAATAATAACTGATGCTTTATTTGAGAAAAAACTGGGCATTGACGTTGATTCGAAAGTTCATTCACTTTCATGCATTACAAGAACACGCTGACCTGTTATAAACTTAGTTTTTAATGATTTCGTATTTATCACACGCAGCGGGAAACTAAAGAGTAATAAAGCATTTCTCTTATGTGTCCTATGGGTTGCAGGGTGTACATCCTTGTGACAAGAGACACAATGTCAGCGAGTATAGAGTTCTTTTCCCAGCAGTTGACTTTTCACTGGCAAGTGCTTGGACATATATAGCTCTGATGGCTACTTAGTTGAGGTTAAATCCTTGTTATTTTTGTGAATTTTGAACTAAATAACCTTCTGATGTTCTGTTCAGATAGAATCTGACGAGGATGTGCTGTGGAAGGCTGATGTGAGAGAGACAACTGAAGAACTGGCTGCAAGGGGATCGAAGTTCTTAAACTGGTGAATACTTGCTCTCCATTGATACGACATTGTTTCTGTATAGGCTCTTGCGTTTTATCTACGCTTCATCATTATCATCAGACTTTCTGGGTTTTGCTTGATATCATCTGTAGTCACCATCTCTCTATTCAATTTGCTTTCCTGTGCCATTTGAACTTCTAATTTCAGATACTACTGCTTTGAGCTTGCAGTAAAATCTTCTCAAAAACTTTAACAAAAAGCTTGTGTATTCCCGTGTGGGATTTGTTGTAGATTTATCTAACATGTGCCATGGGCCCCGACCATTAACTTGTCAGGCTGTGGACAAGGAAAGAGAAGGAGATAGCCATTGTTACCCATAGTGGGTTTCTGGTTCATACATTAACTCCCTTTGGAAATGACTGCCATCCATCAGTGAAGAACGAAATGGGCACACGGTAAGCTACCTGCTATTTTAGCTTCTGCATATAAATGGCATTCTTTAACCACGAAATTCTAACTTGTAGCAAATTTGCATAATGTGGCTGCTTAAGATTTGAAGCTGCCACTACGTGGTTGCATGCCTTACTTCTACACTCATGATGAACTTCCGGGGTTTTCTTGTGTTTTTCATGGGTTACTTTTATTAACAACAATTTATTCTTCCCCACCCACCCCCCTGCAATCTTCTCCGATTGAAGTTACGGGGCTACTTTTATTTTTCCTTTATGCTTGAGTTTGAGCTGAAAAGGAATGTATACTTTGTCCTACAAAATTTGAGCCGAAAACCTTTATCTTCCCAATGCCTTATTCTCAAGCTTTTCTTATGTTCTAATATGATATGCGCTGAAGTTAGGGCAGGAACTTTGTTGCGGTGTTTGACTGGACTTCTCTTGATGTCAAATTAGATTTCTTTTAACGCACAATCCTTTCCTGAAACAAGAAATGACTTCTTTCACTTGCAGCTTTGCGAACTGTGAGCTTCGATCTATGGTCATTGTTGACAGAAGGTGAGCTGGTAATCTGTAATAAAGTTTAATGAATCGTGTTACCTTTACTGCTGCTTTAACGAGTTTGTGTTCTTTCTCCAGTATGATTGGATCAGATGTTTCAACTACCAACTATCCTGGAAAGATTCCCTCTGGGCTGGATCGCCTTGCGGAGGAGGAAGCACCCATTTCGATTTAGGTGGTGAACAGATTGATATTTGATTTTTTTCAGCATTATAAATTAAATGTTTGGCCTTCTCGGAAAACTTCGGCTCTTGATCTGTTCACCCCTGTTACCTGGGAGTCATGTTATTTGAAACATATGGGAAATAATACAGACCAGGGTGCATTCCGGCATGGCAGGGGACAGTGAAATAATTTACACACTCATGGGATTCAGGTTTAAGATTTTTTGTTTGTTATTGCATTTCAAAAATATTTTTTAAAAATAAATTTTAATTTTTTTACTTTAAATTATTATTTTTGATATTTTTCGATCATTTTAATACGATAATAATGTCAAAAAAATTAAATAAAAATCATTTTAATATATTTTCAAATAAAAACAACTGCAATTATAATCCCATATTATAATCCCATACGGGCGCTAAAAGAAAACTCAAGTCTGGGGCTGGAACTATCCCGCGATCAGTCACAGACTTGAATTGCTCTGAGTTGCAGGCGATGAATTTATTGACGAATTTATATGAAAGTAGGGTAACAAACTGTTTTTTTTTTTTTCAATCATGATGAATCGTGATATGTCATTCTCCAGAGGAATCGGGAGAAGGAAAGGCAGGGAATCGAAGGAAGATGCAGTGTTTCATTTGGTCTTCAAAACATCATAAAATGACGCGGGCCGCTTCTTAGGTTTAGCATATAGTTCCTGAAAACATAAGAAAAATATTATATTGAACGACTAAATCTATCACGATGCAATGTAGATGGCTGATACCTCTACCGCAGAAGCTAAACGCAACAGTGTTGCTTCACCCCATGGCCTGCCAATCAGTTGCAACCCGATCGGAAGCCCTTGTTTATCATAACCAACCTGAAAATTGACCGTATCGATCGTGTGACAATTCCATTTCTAAGAATTTGAAAAATATTTTGAAAAATAACTGCTATCACACTCTTAAAAACAAAGTAATATGTTTATACATTGATGTTTTGTTTGCTTCTATTGTCCTTGTTTCAGATATTAACCAAATGCATTTGAATTTTAGCGATGCAAAGAGACCATAAACTACTAGAAATAATGAAGTAGATGGGATATGGAATGAATGTGTAAAATGGAAATAAAAATAAAAACGATTCACGATATTTTTCCAGGGAAAAGAACAACTCACAGGTATAGAAATGGCAGGGAAACCAAGAAGATTTGCAGCAATTACAAAGCGCATAAGGTAACCTGAATGCAAGAATTGATTCATTAATATAGATTACGATTGTACAAGAAAACTAGTTGTATGCCCCCCTGTTGCGGGGTGCTCTAGTTTTTGTTGTTCAATTATTCATAAATATTCAATTGTTTATTTGTACTATATCTTGTCATATTGTCGTGGTCATTTTAATTGTATTTATTTATATTTTTCATGTTTACTTTGAACAGAAATGGTAATAAATCTCATATCCAAGAAAAATGCGTAATCCAAATTTTGTATGATTTTTATAGTATTTTATTTTTGTTTTAAACTTATTATCGATTTAAAAAAAAATCAATGATTGAGATTGAATTTAACCTAAAGGAAAATACAAATTATATAATATATTTATTTTTCTCATATTAAATCTAAATTCTTAATGATTCTCAAAAACAATTTTAAAAAATACTGTATCAATTGATTTTGTAATTTTATTAAGAAAATGAATTTAATTACAAAATAATAAGGGATTAGATCATACATAAAAGTAATTTTACAATAAACTTATGCTAAAAAACTGTGATTTAAAGTATATAATTGAAAATCTTTCTTGTACTTTACTCTATTTTCAACTTAGTGTATGTGTGTATGATTGTGCATGTATTTATCTGCATACTTGATAACAGGAACCTTCACCTGCTTTGTATATTTAATTCTTTAATACATATCAAAATTTTATTTGTTAAGATTTGAGTATGTTAACATATAAGCAATCTATATATCATAACTACAGAATCGACATTATATTACATCCATTTTATTATTATATATTGATATTGATTGAGGATAGTAAAGTAAAGACAAAATAGCTGGAGGTTCATAATGCATCTTTAATGTTAAGGACATAGCATTTGAATCAGTTATCTCCATCTGATTAAGATATGGTCAAGTTCAGAGATTTGCAAATGTCACTGTGTTCGCAAATCAGTGCGAGGAAATCACAAAAAGATAAGCATCAATGGACAAACCTGTAGTCTGCAAATCTGTCTCTCCATAGCTAAGAGCACTAGAAGGTATTTTGGGTGCTGTCATGCTGTTAATCCCAAAGAAAAAGAAGAACTCATTTCAACTTAAACACAGCATGCGGAGGTTCAGTATAATTTGTGCATAATTAACAGTATAAGCGGTGCACAATAAAAAATAACTGTAGGAGGGGCATCTTCTTCCAGTAATTGCATTGAACTTGTGGTAACTACTCAATTTTGAACGAAAATGACATTCTTTTCCCATCATGTAAAGTATTAGAGTGAATCAGGAAATCAATATGCAAGTCAATGATAATGTAAATCACTCAAGTTCGGAGTAGAGATCTCTTATGGAAATAGTAATATTATACAAAATAACAATAATAAAACAAAGAAAAAAAGAAAACTGAAACTCAAATGTTTAATGGATAGAAGTAACATCCAGGTTCATTGATTGGGTTAGCAAATAATGACTTCATTGTGAAAGAACAATATACTCCAGGTAATAGTAAGAACTTGCATACCCAGTTGTTGGTGTCACTATGACATCAACCTTTTTGAAAATCTCCATATGATGGTGCATTAGTCTTCGCCTGATGGAAACAGATTAAAAAGTAAGAAATGCATCCAACTAAATACGCTGAAACATACAATTTAGAAAATAACACCACCTATAACATAACTATTATATATATTTTCAAGGAACATGGGAAACTACATGATTTGCCGGAACTACTAAATTAAGATATTACGCGTCACTTATTCAGATAAAAGATAAAACTATCTCATCAAGTAATTGCAATATAGACCCTAAATATGAAGAACATATGAGGAAAGACAACAATGAAAATCAATTTCTATTTGTTTAGGGATTTTGATATGTAACATTGCTCTAGAGTTAGACTACTTTTTAGAAAATGTTATTATCTACTATTTGAAAGATTTTATCAAAATTGACAACTACTCAGACAGTACAAGAAACTAGAGTACAAGACTATGCAGCTGATATAGAAATGCGTCCGATGCAGCTTCAAGTGTTTCCTACCAATAATTGATTGCTTAGTTTACTTTAGAAGGTGGAGAACACCAGTTAAGAATAAGAGTTCCCCAACCATATACATCTAGACTTGAATGTGAAGTGGGACCACAAGAAATGGAGAGGGAAGAGAAACAAGAGGAATTCTCCGTCAAAATGCAACTATGTATGAAAAGGCAAAGTGCAATATAGGAGTACCCTATACCAAAGCATATTCACAAATGAAGTGGGCTAGGTTTCCTTTCTTGAGGGCTTATATGCATGCCATGAAGGAGAGCTACTCCCTCTTTATGAAGCATAGTGAACACTAAGGATTATTAGCATTTTAATTAGTCATGTGATACCTGTAGAAACTCGAGCTATAAAATTAGAAACTTCAAAAGTATCAACAGCATATGTATTGACTTTGTATCTCAAATGAAAATCTAGTGATTGTTCTTGTTATCTATCCTCACCTAAGACACTGGGCAGCAATGTAGTCTGATGCACTGAATGATCGAAAAAGTCTGACATTAGTACGGGAATCGTAGTTCAACCTCACACCTTTCCTGCAAAAGAATACGAAAGAACAAGAAATCACTATTAATCCAAAATTTCTTTCCTGTATAAATTCAGCAATGACAATGATCTTCTTGAGTGGTTCTAATTATGCATTTGATGAATTCTCAAATGAATTTTAGTTCTGTTGTCAATCTATTAATGTAATCTTAAGGAGAGGCAAGAGACCTACCCATCCTCAATATCAGGAATCAGCGAATTTATATATTCAGATCCAATTGAAACAAGATGAGCAGTGCGCATCTCTTGCAACTCAGGTATGACAATCTCTACCATCTTGAACCATATTCCAAGAAAAAAATCGTTCTCAGTATACAAGGAGGTCGTTTATGTATATACAAAACAATTATTCCAATCAGATTATATGGTAAGAATAGATTTGAAACAGAGCGCATTATGTGGACTTACTTCACACCCATGTGTTCTGGAAACAAGGTTAAGCATATCCTCACAGGTATCAGAGACATCGGTTGACTGTACATCATTAAACCACTGCAGGATAATCATAATTTTACTCAAAACTACTCTTTTGATTGTTAAAACATTGAATTGATCCACTTAAAATTAAAAGATATATGAAATCACCGCAGTATATTTTCCCAGTCGCAATGATCCTAGAGCATCTGCACCATCACGTGATGACAAATTTGGCAAACAAGGGGGTGACTACAAAGGACATGCGCAGCATTATAAAAAAAGCGTATAGCAAGAAAACTGAATCCTAACAAGTAGTTAGAAGTTAAAAGGAATCATTAGCCTCAGTCAAAAGTCTGAAATATGTGAAAGCTGTGCAAGGATGTAACAACTGTGTCAGAACTATGTGCTTGGAACATTAGAGTTTCCCACAAGATTCATGGAGTGAAGATGCAAAAAAATACATGAAAGAGTAGTCAAACAAGTCTCATTAATCTTAATACCAGGCAGAAAAGCAGAGTGAATTATAACAGCAATGGACACCAATGTGTGGATTTAGACACAGACAGCGATGACTATAAACTCAACATCTCTACTAGTTTCAGAACTAAAAAGCTTGTATGCTCATGAAGCAGGAAACCACAGAAACTAATAGAGATGTGTTGTTTGTGGTGAAAGGAGTTGAACTTGTGTTTGTGGTGAAAGGAGTTGAACTTGAAAAAGATCAAGGGGAAGCTGGTAGAGTGACAAGAGTAAATTTTTTATTTTTTTGACAGATGATGATTATCATGAAATTACCGGATTCAAACTGATCCTTTCTGCGGGTCTGGAGCCCAAAATTGCTGCATACCTGATAAATCAACAGATTGTAAGGTGACTTTTTTTTTAACAGAGCAAAAATTGAAATCAACTGCTCATTTCATCAAAAACTCAAACATCCACTATGTCCATGTCTTGACTTAAGCTAGTATAATGAATTCAACCACAAATTAAACCAAGAATTCAAACTGTGTATTTTCTCTCCCCCTCCTTTTCATTTGTATCATCTGGCATATCTTCTAATGAGTAATGGTAGCAGACTAGTAATGAACATGTTCACCCATGGATTATATCTCTTTCTAAATAGAGTACATGCATTTAGCAAATATTTTGAAGCCATGCAGTCAATGAGAAGACAGTTTGTGCCACCTAAGTGAAGTTTCGGCAGAAAAAAATACTGCAGCTTGCTCAACTACAATACAGATATATATGGTCTGAATGCTTATGGATAACTCTCTAGTCAGTGATATCCATTAACAAGATTGAAATACTTACACAAGCATGACATCCTCCACAGAAGATGCAATTGGTCCGGTAATTCCAACGGTCCCAAAATCATATAAGGAACTACATCATTATAGCACCAAGAAAGAGTTAGAGAAAAGGAAATCTCTAGTGTCTGAAAACTAATCTTTTCATAACAGGTCATCAAGCCATTCATTTTTTCCGTTTTTTTTTAATCAAGTCTTAAATTTGTGCTGTTAAGCAACACAGAACACCAAAGATGATAATAATTTGGAACAATGGAACGATCATAAAGAAGCTTACCCTGTTATATTTGTTCGACCAAATGTTGTTTTCAAACCCACTACACCACAAAGAGAAGAGGGAATGCGGACTGAACCTGCATTTCATTCATTAAATCAAAGCGTGCACAGTTAGTGTATTGTTAAAACCAGTCATAAGCTAGACCAACAAAAATATCTGCACAACCTCCACCATCAGTTCCCAAGGCAGCAGAGCATAGACCAGAGGCTACAATTGCTGCTGGGCCTGAGGAAGATCCGCCTGTGTACCTATCCACTGCATGAGGGTTTCTTGTTGTTCTGCACCATAAAATAGTAATTACGAACTCAGAACTAAAACAATCTAGTCATGCAATAATGAATAACATCAATTAAGAAGTTTAATGAACTGACCCATAATTTGGATTGTTCCCAGTAGTGCCCATTCCAAACTCATGCATATTTGCCTTTCCTACAAATATCACTCCACAGCTACGCAGTCTAGCAACACTAACCGCATCTTGTTTCACAGGGCGGACCTCATGCATCCATGTTGTCCCACCTGTCATCAAAGATCACGTCTTACCTTGACTTCAAAGAATCTTTACAAAATATGTCAAGAAATCAGGGAAAGAGGTGCCATCATGTACCCTTGGACGGATGCGGATACAAATCTATATCATCCTTGATTGCGATGAATATGCCATCCAGGATGGATATCGGACTTCCTACACAGTCAGCAACTCACAAAGCACATAATATGATTAGTTGCAGTTTAGGTTTTACCACAGCTTATCTGTAAATCCAAAACTCTACCACATTGTATCTCGAAACCAGTATATATTATCAAATGTAATTTAGCAAGACCTTCCTCAAATCTCTTTGTAGAAGCTGCTGCTTGTTCCCTGACTTCTTCAGCATCAAAAGAAATCAATAACGGCATTGGGGGATCCTTTTTGTTGAATTCTTCTATAACTGGGATGATTTGCTCAGCAACCTGCAAGATAAATATGAGATCCTCTGAAATCTGTTCACAGAGAAAAAAGAACGAAACTGAACCTTTAGCCACTCACCATAGATGGAGTAACAAACTTAGACCGATAAGCATGTGCATAATCACGTATCTTCCAATACCTAAATGATGAGGCCAAGTCCTCATTCCAGCTGCTGGCAGCATTATAAGGAGGAAGGCACTTCATAGCTAACTCAACCCGGTCTTCTGGTTTTCCATCTTCATCCACAACGACGACGCCAGTTTCTGATTCTGTGAGCGCATTCATACTAACAACATCAGTGCCACATGTATGGACTAACAAATGGCATACTGCTAGATCTTCCAAGCAAACATAACAAAATAAGATACATACAAAACAAACGAAAATGAACAACAAAAACCTTGTGGAGGATATTCAGGTCTGTACATAGGCGCTTCCGGTATCACAGTATTCTGCAGCAGCTGGCATTAAGAAACAAGGAAACATTTGAAGCAGTTTTAATCAACTGTCTTCTTCATGACACAAAAATTAACATAATACTTTGAAGAAAAAAAAGAAACAGACCTCAATTATCTTGTTCTCCTTCTTCAAATGTGATATAATCAGAGGACCAATAAGCGGAGTCTCAAGTAACTTTACAAACAGCTTAGATGTCAATCCAGTCAAATGCGGGGCTGTGAATTATTTTATTTTACAAAAACACAAATAAATTCATGATATTCAGAAGTAAATAAAATTCATTAGAAAAATGCAAAGAAAACCTTGGATCGCTTCATTTTGGTACTTGACAGCGGACAAGTCAACGTCCGCAGCCGGCACCATTACACGTTTCTTTCCCATTGCTTATGGAAATCAAAACAGGATTGTTCTATCGATGATTAATCGAATAGAGAAATTGAGTGATAATTTTGATCAGTAAACTTGAACTGCTTTCTGTATATAACAAGGTCAACAACACTCGAACCGTGTTTGGTTTCTCAAGCTGTGGATAGATTGACAAAGGCGAAGATGCTTCTGATTTCGGCTCGGAATTCTATGGGAGGAGAGAAAAAGGAGCGAGGAGAGTAGTGATTTGTATACGTCCCTCTTTATTGGAGGTGGACCTGGCCGCTATTCAACTCGGTAACCAGCTGATTTTCTGGCAAGTTATGAATGCTGCCTGTCTCCATTTGCGTAATGCTCAACTGCCCGCTCCTTCACCCCCCCCCACCCCCTCTCCCGCCCTACTATTTTTTATTCTTCTTTTGAGTGATTTGCTTAGTCCCTGGAGTTTGAACTCGATTACATTTTAGACCCTTAACTCTTCTTGACCACTTGTCTTATTAAAATTAGCTTTGATTTTTCTTTAAACTGCCAAACACATTAATTGCCCACCGGGTTTTGTTATCTTCCGACAGGGTGGCAGGTCAGGTGCGGGGTAGGAATTGACATGGAGGCTATCTTCTTCAACTGCCCCTAATCAATTCGCATGGCCTACTAGGCTGCTACTACTACTGTTTTTCTTTCGCAGAACGCGGTAACAGAATTTGCTATTCAAAAGTTTTTTTTATTAAAATATTTTTTTATTTTTTATATCAGTTTATAAAAATATCCAATTATAACAAAAAATAATTTAAAAACAATTTTAAAACACATCGTTAAACATGATCTGTGAGATATATTGCCATCTCTGCACTCTTGCCTTTGTTCAAAAAACAATAATAAGTAGTTGGTGCATTGACTTTTCACTGGCAAGTGCTTGGACATAGATAGCTCGGATGGCTACTTAGTTGAGGCTAATCCTTGTTATTTTTGTGAATGTTGAACTAAATAACTTTTTTTGATGTTCTGTTCAGATTGAAACTGACGAGGATGTGCTGTGGAAGGCCGATGTGAGAGAGACAACTGAAGAACTGGCTGCAAGGGGATTGAAGTTCGTAAACTGGTGAATACTTGCTCTCCATTGATACGACATTGTTTCTGTATAGGCTCTTGCGTTTTATCTACACTTCATTGCTTTCTGGGTTTTGCTTGATAAGAGCATCTTCAATGGGGAATGCTATTTTAGAGAGATAAATCTTTAAAATGACATTGGGGAATGCCATTTTAGAGAGGTAAATCTCTAAAATGACATTTTGAATAGTGTATTTATGGTTTTTTTGTTGATGCACCAGTGGTAAAAGTCATTTTGGAGAGTCATTTATTTTTATATTATTTTAAATATAGTGTAATTATTTTGTATGTAGTTTAATTATGCAATTAATTACACAATTAATAAGAGTATGTTATATAATTAAATAATTATTTTTAAAAAACATTCCAATAATATAATTATTAATTTTATATATAATTTTTTACTCTCTTGTTAAAGTATTTTTAATTAAAAATAAAAATAAATATTTTTGATATAATTACATTATTTTCTAATATATATATATATATATATATTATAATATATAAAGAAGGTGGCCCCAAGATGGGCCACGATTTCATTTGCCATCTCAGCTAGAGATGCTCTAACATCTGTAGTCATCATGCCGTGACGTGTCGTGTCGTGATAACAAAAAAAACTTAGTTTTATTCACTATCTATTGAATTTGCTTCCATGAGGCATTGAACTTCTAATTTCAGATACTGTTGCTTTGATCTTGCAGTAAAATCTCCGCAAAAAACTTTAATAAAAAAGCATGGTATTCCCGTGTGGGATTTGTTGTAGATTTATCTAACATGTGCCATGGGCCCCGACCATTAACTTGTCAGGCTGTGGACAAGGAGATAGCCACTGTTACCCATAGTGGGTTTCTGGTTCATGCATTAACTCCATTTGGAAATGACTGCCATCCATCATTGAAGAACGAAATGGGCACACGGTAAGCTACCTGCTATTTTAGCTTCTGCATATAAATGGCATTCTTTAATCACGAAATTCTTAGCCTGCTAAGTGCGCATGCCACTGGAGAATTTGGAGTTAACTTTTAGCAAATTTGAGCCGAAAACCTTTATCTTCCCAATTGTGCCCTAATGACCATATTTTCTTGTGTTCTAATATGATAGCGCTGCAGTTAGGGCAGGAACTTTGTTGCAGTGTTTGACTGGACTGCTCTTGATGTCAAATTAGATTTCTTTTAACGCACAATCCTTTCCTGAAACAAGAAATGACTTCTTTCACTTGCAGCTTTGCGAACTGTGAGCTTCGATCTATGGTCATTGTTGACAGAAGGTGAGCTGGTAATCTGTAATAAAGTTTAATGAATCGTGTTATCTTTTACTGCTTCTTTAATGAGTTTGTGTTTTCTTTCCAGTATGATTGGATCGGATGTTTCAGCTACCACCTATCCTGGAAAGATTCCTTCTGGGCTGGATAGCCTTGCGGAGGAGGAAGCACCCATTTCGATCTAGGCGATGAACAGACTGATATTGATTTTTTTCAGCATTATAAATTAAATGTCTGGCCTTCTCGGAAAACTTCGGCTCTTGATCTGTTCACCCCTGTTACCTGGGAGTCATGTTATTTGAAACATATGGGAAATAGTAGACAGACTAGGTTGCATTCCGGCATGGCAGGGGACACTGAAATAATTTACACACTCATGGGATTTGAGTTAAGTTGATGTTTTATAATATATTACAAAAATATTTTTGAAAAAAATTAAAAAAAATATTTTCATTTAAAAAAAATATATTTTAATATGATAATATCATAAATGATTTTTAAAAAAATATATATATATATATATATATTATTTTAATACATTTCTAAATAAAAATCATTTTTATAAGATCACAATCCCAGTCTCAAACCATCACTGAAAAGAAAACTCAAATCTGGGCCTGCAAGTACCCCGCGATCAGGGAATCGTGGGAAGGGAGGGCAGGGAATCGAAGGCAGATGCGGTGTTTTATTTGGTTTTCAAAACATCATAAAATGACGCGGGCCGCTTCCTAGGTTTAGCATATAGTTCCTGAAAACATAAGAAAAAAATATTATATTGAACGACTATTTCTATCACGATGCAATGTAGATGGCTGTTACTTTTCAGGCCTCGAGAAATGATACCTCTACCGCAGAAGCTAAACGCAACAGTGTTGCTTCACCCCATGGCCTGCCAATCAGTTGCAACCCGATCGGAAGCCCTTGTTTATCATAACCAACCTGAAAATTGACCGTATCGATCGTGTAACAATTCCATTTCTAAGGAACTGAAAAATATTTTGAAAAATAACTGCTATCACACTCTTAAAAACAAAGTAATATGTTTATACATTGATGTTTTGTTTGCTTCTATTGTCCTTGTTCCAGATATTAACCAAATGCATTTGAATTTTAACGATGAAAAGAGACCATAAACTACTAGAAATAATGAAGTAGATGGGATATGGAATGAATGTGTAAAATGGAAATAAAAATAAAAACGATTCATGATATTTTTCCGGGGAAAAGAACAACTCACAGGTATAGAAATGGCAGGGAAACCAAGAAGATTTGCAGCAATTATAAAGCGCATAAGGTAACCTGAATGCAAGAATTCATTCATTAATATAGAATACGATTGTACAAGAAAACTAGTCGTGTGCCCCCCTGTTGCGGGGTGCTCCAGTTTTTGTTGTTCAATTATTCATAAATATTCAATTGTAAAGTAAAGACAAATAGCTGGTTGTTCATAATGCATATTTAATGTTAAGGACATGGCATTTGAATCAGTTATCTCCATCTGATTTAGAAAAGGTCAAGTTCAGAGATTTGTAAATGTCACCGTGTTCGCAAATTAGTGCAAGGAAATTACAAAAAGATAAGCATCATGGACAAACCTGTAGTCTGCAAATCTGTCTCTCCATAGCTAAGAGCACTAGAACGTATTTTGGGTGCTGTCATGCTGTTAACCCCAAAGAAAAAGAAGATCTCATTTAAACTTAAACACAACATGCGGAGGTTCCGAATAATTTGTGCATAATCAACAGTATAAGCGGTGCACAATCAACAATAAGTGTAGCGGGGGCATCTTCTTCCAGTAATTGCATTGAACTTGTGGTAACTAAATTTTGAACGAAAATGACATTTTTTTCCCATCATGTAAAGTATCAGAGTGAATCAAGAAATCAATATGCAAGTCAATGCTAATGTAAATCACTCAAGTTCAGAGTAGAGAACTCTCATGGAACCAGTAATATTATACAAAATAACAATAATAAAACAAAGAAAAAAAATAAAACTGAAACTCAAATGTTTAATAGATAGAAGTTACATCCAGGTTCATTGATTGGGTTTGCAAATAATGACTTCACTGTGAAAGAACAATATACTCTAGGTAATAGTAAAACTTGCATACCCAGTTGTTGGTGTCACTATGACATCAACCTTTTTGAAAATCTCCATATGATGGTGCATTAGTCTTCGCCTGATGGAAACAAATTAAAAGGTAAGAGATGCATCGAACTAAAAACGCTGAAACGTACAATTTAGAAAATAACAACACCGATAACATGATATGCCGGAACTACTAAACTCAGATATCACATGTCACTTATTCAGATAAAAGATAAAACTGTCTCATCAAGTAATTGCAATACTAGACCCTAAATATGAAGAACATAGGAAGGGAATGAGGAAAGACAACAATGAGAATCAATTTGTATTTGTTTAGGAATTCTGATATGTAACATTGCCCTAGAGTTAGACGAGTTTTTAGAAAATGTTATTATCTACTATTTGAAAGTTTACAAGAAACCAGAGTACAAGAGACCACGCAGCTGGTATAGAAATGCTTCTGATGCATCTTCAAGTATGTCGTACCAATAATTGGTTGCTTAGTTTACTTTAGAGGATGGAGAACACCAGTTATGAATAAGAGTTCCGCAACTATATACATCTAGACTTGAATGTGAAGTGGGACAACAAGAAATGGAGAGAGAAGAGAAGCAAGAGGAATTCTCCGTCAGAATGCAACCATGTATGAAAAGGCAAAGTGCAATACGGGAGCACCCTGTACCAAAGCATATTCATAAATGAAGGGGGCAAGGTTTCCTTTCTTGAGGGCTCATATGCATGCCATGAAGGAAAGCTACTTCCTCTTTATGAAGCATAATGAACATTAAGGATTCTTCGCATTTTAGTTAGATACAATTAGTCATGTGATACCTGTAATGGATGTAGACCTTCAGAAACTCGAGCTATAAAATTAGAAACTTCAAAAGTATCAACAGCATATGTATTGACTTTGTATCTCAAATGAAAATCTAGTGATTGTTCTTGTTATCTATCCTCACCTAAGACACTGGGCAGCAATGTAGTCTGATGCACCGAATGATCGAAAAAGTCCAACACTAGTGCGGGAATCGTAGTTCAACCTCACACCTTTACTGCAAAAGAATAAGAAGAACAGGAAATCACTATTAATCCAAAACTTCTTTCATGTATAAATTAAGCAATGACAATGATCTTCTTGAGTGGTTCTAATTATGCATTTGATGAATTCTCAAATGAATTTTACTTCTGTTGTCAATCTATTACTGTACTCTTCAGGAGAGGCAAGAGACTTACCCATCCTCAATATCAGGAATCAACGAATTTATAAATTCAGATCCAATTGAAACCAGATGAGCAGTGCGCATCTCTTGCAACTCAGGTATGACAATCTCTACCATCTTGAACCATATTCCAAGAAAAAAATCATTCTCAGTGTACAAGGAGATCGTTTATGAATTTACAAACAGTTATTTCAATCAGATTATATGGTAAGAATAGATTTGAAATGGAGCATATTATGTGGACTTACTTCACACCCATGTGTTCTGGATAGAAGGTTAAGCATATCCTCACAGGTATCAGAGACATCTGTTGACTGTACATCATTAAACCACTGCAGGATAATCATAATTTTACTCAAAACTACTCTTTTGATTGTTAAAATATCGAATTGATCTACTTAAAATTAAAAGATAAATGAAATCACCGCAGTATATTTTCCCAGTCGCAATGATCCTAGAGCATCTGCACCGTCACGTGATGCCAAATTTGGCAAACAAGGGGGTGACTACAAAGGACATGCGCAGCATTATAAAGAAAGTAGTTAGAAGTTCCAAGGAATCATTAGCCTCAGTCAAAAGTCTGAAATATGTGAAAGCTGTGCAGGGATGTAACAACTGTGTCAGAAATATGTGCTTGGAACATTAAAGTTTCCCACAAGATGCATGGAGTGAAGATGAACAACAATACATGAAAGAATAGTCAAACAAGTCTCATGAATCTTAATAACAGGCAGAATAGCAGAGTGAATTATAACATCAATGAACACCAATGTGTGGATTTAGACACAGACAGCAATGACTATGAACTCAACATCTCTACTAGTTTCAGAAATAAAAAGTTTGTCAGCTCATGAAGCACGAAACAACAGAAACTAATAGAGATGTGTTGTTTGTGGTGCAAGGAGTTGAACTTCAAAATGGATCAAGGGGGAGGTGGTAGAGTAACAAGAGTAATTTTTTTTATTTTTTACACAGATGATGATTATTACGAACTTACCGGATTCAAACTGATCCTTTCTGCAGGTCTGGAGCCCAAAATTGCTGCATACCTGATAAATCAACAGATTGTAAGGTTATTTTTTTTTAACAGAGCAAACATTGAAATCAACTATTCATTCAAACATCCACTATGTCCATGTCTTGACTTAAGCTAGTATAATGAATGTAACCACAAATTAAACCAATTATTCAAACAGTGTATTTTCTCTCCCCCTCTTTTTCATTTTTATCAGCTGGCATATCTTCTAATGAGTAAGGGTAGCAGACTAGTGATGAACATGTTCAGCAATGGATTATATCTCTTTTTAAATAGAATACATGCATTTAGCAAACATTTTGAAGCCATGCAGTCAATGAGAAAGACAGTCTATGTCATCTAAGTGAAGTTTCGGCAGAAAAAAATACTGCAGCTTGCTCGACTACAATACAGATATATATGGTCTGGCTGCTTAGGGATAACTCCCTAGCCAGTGAAATCCATTAACAAGATTGAAATACTTACACAAGCATGACATCTTCCACAGAGGATGCAATTGGTCCGGTAACTTCCACGGTCCCAAAATCATATAAGGAACTACATCATTATAGCACCAAGAAAGAGTTAGAGATAAAGAAATCTCTAGTGTCTGGAAACTAAACTTTTCATAACAAGCCATCAAGGGATTTTGCCCTTTTTTTTAATCAAGTCTTAAAAGAGTACTGTTAAGAAACCCAGGAACACCGAAGATGGTAATAACTTGGAACAATGGAACGATCATAAAGAAGCTTACCCTGTTATGTTTGTCCGACCAAATGTTGTTTTCAAACCCACTACACCACAAAGAGAAGAGGGAATGCGGATTGAACCTGCATTTCATTCATTAAATCAAGCGTGCACAATTAGTGTATTGTTAAAACCATTCACAAGCTAGACCAACAAAAATATCTGCACAACCTCCACCATCAGTTCCCAAGGCAGCAGAGCATAGACCAGAGGCTACAATTGCTGCTGGGCCTGAGGAAGATCCGCCTGTGTACCTATCCACTGCATGAGGGTTTCTTGTTGTTCTGCACCATAAAATAGTAATTACGAACTCAGAACTTAAACAATCTAGTCATGCAATAATGAATAACATCATTAAGAAGTTTAATGAACTGACCCATAATTTGGATTGTTCCCAGTAGTACCCATTCCAAACTCATGCATATTTGCCTTTCCTACAAATATTACTCCACAGCTACGCAGTCTAGAAACACTAATCGCATCTTCTTTCACAGGGCGGACCTCATGCATCCATGTTGTCGCACCTGTCATCAAAGATCAAGTCTTACCTTGACTTCAAAGAATCTTTACAAAATATGTCAAGAAATCAGGGAAAGAGGTGCCATCATGTACCCTTGGATGGATGCGGATACAAATCTATATCATCCTTGATTGCGATGAAAATGCCATCCAGGATGGATATCGGACTTCCTACACAGTCAGCAACCCACAAAGCACATAATATGATTAGTTGCAGTTTAGGTTTTACCACAGCTTATCTGTAAATCCAAAACTCTACCACATTGTATCTCGAAACCAGTATATATTATAAAATGTAATTTAGCAAGACCTTCCTCAAATCTCTTTGTAGAAGCTGCAGCTTGTTCCCTGACTTCTTCAGCATCAAAAGAAATCAATAACGGCATTGGGGGATCCTTTTTGTTGAATTCTTCTATAACTGGGATGATTTGCTCAGCAACCTGCAAGATAAATATGAGATCCTCTGAAATCTGTTCAAAGAGAAAAAAAAGATCGAAACTGAACCTTAAGCCACTCACCATAGATGGAGTAACAAACTTAGACCGATAAGCATGTGCATAATCACGTATCTTCCAATACCTAAATGATGAGGCCAAGTCCTCATTCCAGCTGCTGGCAGCATTATAAGGAGGAAGGCACTTCATAGCTAACTCAACCCGGTCTTCTGGTTTTCCATCTTCATCCACAACGACGACGCCAGTTTCTGATTCTGTGAGCGCATTCATACTAACAACATCAGTGCCACATGTATGGACTAACAAATTTATTAAGCAGCAGTATATAGATAGTGAAAAACGTAGGTTCTGTTTTCCATTCAAGTTTTCCAGGTTCATGAACAAATTGTTTTCTATCTGAAACACTTAATTCACCTCCAGTTTTATGCTAAAATTGAGAGGGTTGCTCGCAAATAAAGAGCACTTTACTTGATTAACGAAATGGCAAACGGTCAACACACACGCACACGGACAAGCAAAGACCCACTGACTTCTTCCAATTTATTTCAAATGGCATACTGCTAGATCTTCCAAGCAAACATAACAAAATAAGATACATACAAAACAAAGAAAATGAACAACAAAAACCTTGTGGAGGATATTCAGGTCTGTACATAGGCGCTTCCGGTATCACAGTATTCTGCAGCAGCTGACATTAACAGACAAGGAAACATTTGAAGCACTTTTAATCAACTGTCTTCTTCATGACACAAAAATTAACATAATGCTTTGAAGAAAAAAAAGAAACAGACCTCAATCATCTTGTTCTCCTTCTTCAAATGTGATATAATCAGAGGACCAATAAGCGGAGTCTCAAGTAACTTTACAAACAGCTTAAATTTCAATCCAGTCAAATGCGGGGCTGTGATTTATTTTATTTATAAAAAAGACACAAATAAATTCATGATATTCAGAAGTAAATAAAATTCATTAGAAAAATGCAAAGAAAACCTTGGATTGCTTCATATTGGTACTTGACAGCGGACAAGTCAACGTCCGCAGCCGGCACCATTACACGTTTCTTTCCCATTGCTTATGGAAATCAAAACAGGATTGTTCTATCGATGATTAATCGAATAGAGAAATTGAGTGATAATTTTGATCAGTAAACTTGAACTGCTTTCTGTATATAACAAGGTCAGCAACACTCGAACCGTTTTTAGTTTCTCAAGCTCTGGATAGATTGACAAACACGAAGATGCTTCTGATTTGGGCGCGGAGTTCTATGAGAGGAGAGAAAAGGACTGAGGAGAGCAGTGATTTGTCAAATACATGCCTCTGTATTGGAGGTGGACTGGCCGCTATTCTACTCGGTTACCAGCTGATTTGCTGGCAACTTATAAATGCTGCCTGTCTCCATTTGCGTAATGCTCAACTGGCCGTTCCGTCACCACCCCCACGCGCTCGCGAGCGCGTGCGTTCTCTCTCTCCCCCTACTAGATTTTTAATTAGTCCCTGGATTTTGAACTCGATTACATTTTAGACCTTTAACTCTTCTTGACCACTTGTCTTAATAAAATCAGCTTGGATTTTTCTTTAAACCCCACCGAAAAGGAAAACAAAATATTAACACGTGAGATTAGGTTAGAGGTTTTCCAACATAGAGAGCTAAATTGTGACATATTTATTTTTACAATTCAATCCAATCCAACGTAATCAAGAGAAATATATTTAAATAGATAAATAAAAATAAACTGAAAAGTAAGAATCCTTATCCCCGAGCATAAAGAGGGAATTAAAGACGTGATATGATGACAAAAAATTTAAGATTTATCTCGTAGATTTTAGATTCGAGTTAAAATATGATTATTTTATAAAAATCCAGTATAACTATGATTTTACTTGACTAATACTGGCATGCAAAGAGCATTTAAAGTGTGTGGAGTTTTTTCAAATACAAAAAAAAAAAGGGGGAAGTATTATGATGCAATAGTTTTCATATGGGTAGTAGCAAGCATTCGTAATATTTTTCAATATGTAGAGAGCAGCCATTTATTGATAAAATAAAAGATTTTCTTTCTCAAAAATGAAAGGAAATGCTTGAACCTCACGAGGGATCTTGAAATGTGTTGACAGAAGAAAAAAAATGCAGCTTCTTATTTTGTCTTCAGAAAACGACGCAGGCTAGTTAACTAATGTTGTCTTTTCTTTTTCTCTCTCCCGATTTGCTGCCTAACACATCAATTCCCACCGGTCTTTGTTATCTTTCGAGTGACAGGGTGGCAGGTGCGGGGTAGGAATTGACGCTATCCCCTTCAACTACCCTTAATATCCAACCTTAATATTCAACTCGATTTGACGGTGAAGATATTCTGGTCACTTAATCAAGGTTAGGGTTTTAATAAAAAAAATTTGTATGGAGCCGGTTATTGGAGGAGCAATTTCATTTTTTCGAAATCCACTCGGTACGAATATGGATTAGTCTAGCCCAGCGTCTGGGACACCGCGTGGTTTATACAAAAAAACTACCCTTAATCAATTCAAGATAAATATATTTATATTTAATCCATCAATATAAATAAAAGATTAATACATACATACATATATATTTGATATCATTAAAATGGAAGATAGCCTTTAAGAAATAAAAAAAAAAAGTATATAAAAGTTTTAAAATTGGGAAGCTTTTAGGAGATGCTGAACAGCGGTATAATTCGACCAAGTATCATAACAAGTTTTAGAATAAGTTTGGTTTGGTTTGGTCTAATCAGTTTTATACTTTTAAAATCCATATTGAAACTGATACCAAACGGAATTTTTTTTCTAATATGTTAATTTTTTTTTAGAGTTTTATTTTCTTGGTTCCATTAGATTTTTTACTGTTGTTTCTCATCTCTAATATTGTGGCTTCTAAAAAAAACAATATTCCAAATAAATATATATTACCGAGTGCAAATTAAAAAAAAATCGAGTTTGGCCACCTTGTTATTACCATGTGAAACTTTTTTTTCCGAAGCAATAATTCTAGAGTTGTTTAATGATTTATTACATGAAAATCTGGATTTTCTCGGTTTTGGAAAGATTGTCTGGCCACTAGCAATCATCCACATGGATCATTAGTAGAAATCTCTTGAACCTTTCTTTAAAAGAGAGGAAAGGTGTTAACTCTTTATTTTATGATTTAGCATAGTTTTTCTATATAAAAATATATTTTAAAAATAAAATGCATAACTTTATATTTACAGAGAATCTTAAGAATCCTATAAATACCAAAATATATATTTTCCCTTGAATAAGATATATATATATATATATATATATATTATTTAAGAATAATTTTAGAAACTTCATCAATCAAGTCCTGCTTTATTATTCTAGAACTAGAATTATATTTCCCAGGTTAAATACATTTTAGTGCTTAATTTTAAAATTACTTCCAATCAAGTCACACTTGATTAAGTATCTCGGTTTAATTTTTAACTAATGGTTCTTAACATGTACAACCCATCAGGTTTTTGTTATGTTAGTTCAAATATAAATGATAATTATAAATAAATAGAATAAATAAGTTAAGTAATTTAATTTATTATCAATTCTATAATTGAGTAATTTATATTTTAAGATCAAGTGCATTATATAATAATGTGTCATGATTCCCTATATATTTGAAAAGTCACAGGTGATTTAACTTTTATATTTCAGTGACCATTTTTTCAGTATAATTATTACCCCTGTCAAAAATATTTATGTTTATATATTTTAGCATGAAAGGTGTCTGCCATGTCAAATTATTAAACTTTGTGGAGTTAATAAATCTGTTTAGTGGTGTAGCAAAATTATGTATATTATACGACACCTATGTCTTTTTTATTTTCTTAATTCAACCCAGTTTTGTGATTATTTTTTTATCATGTAGTTAAATTTTTTTAACAAAAACATGTCATTAAATTTTAAAATTCCATAGACTTGCTCACAAGTTAGACATGCTTCTTTTTTTTAATTTTATCGTTTGATATTGAGTTGATTGAGGATTAAGTTTTATAATTTGTTTCATATACTTTTTATTGATTGAAAATTAAGTTTTATAATTTGTTTCATATACTCTTTACCATTGAAATGCACATCAACTCAAAAGTCATTTACACATTATTCAAAGAGTCATTTTTATGATTCGGTTCTTCAAAATGGCTTTTGTCATTGGACTTGCCCCAAAGAAGATGAGAGGAGGACGAAGCAAAACAACGAGATGAGGGATTTTTGTTGTTGCATTTAAAAATGAAAATTTGTATTTTTTAGTTTAAATTAATTTTTAGTATTTTTAAATTGTATTTTAATATGTTAATGATAAAAATATAATTTTAATATATTTTTGAACGAAAAATATTTTTAAAAGCAATTTCAACCGTACTATCAAACAAACACTTATTCACAATAATAGTCGTACATGTTACGCATAAAAATATTGCTTTACAGTGCAACCCCAACCATACTACCAAACAAGCATTTATTCACAATAATAGTCTCACATGTTACACATAAAAGGATTGTTTAATCGTATGTTTCAAAAACAATTTTTAATATAATTTTGAAAAAAACTAATTTTAAAAACAAATAATATATTTTAAAAAAATTCAAAAACAACATTAATTAAACTCTCTAACGCTTCCTAGATGCTTGCTTCCAAAACATACAAAAGACGCCATCAATATCAACTTTTACAATGTCTGTTGGGTTTTTAAAAACATGATAATTTTAAAAAAATTAAAGCCTTCTTCAATTAGATTTTACACAAATCTCATAAACCTCTATTGAAGGGTTAGTCTTTTATTTTGTGACTTGTGTAATTTTTGTAAATAACAGATACTTTTTTTTATAAAAGACATAACTTTATATTTACAATGAATCTTAAAAACCCTATAAATAACAAAATATATATTTTTCCTTGAATAAGATCTACATATAATTTAAGAATAATTTAAAAAACTTTATCAATCAAGTCCCTATTTAATTTCTCTAAAACTATGATTATAATTCCCGAATTAAATACATTCTGGTGCTTAATTCTTAACTCTTTTAGGAGGGTAGCCAACCGGTGGCAAACTCAAAAGACTCGATGTTGTGGAAATCTATATGCAAGGAATGGGATGTTGTAAATATGAATGTCGATTGGAGCTTGGGAAATGGCATGCATGTTTTATTCTAGAAGGATAGGTGGTTGGAAAACTATGGGTCTCTCATCAATCACATCATTTCGAGACACACAAGTAGAGAATCAAAATTGTACGGTGACTGAAATGGTGGATAATGGAGGTGATTGGAAATGAGAAGGGTTTGTTCATCTTCTTCCGATACATATTGTGATGAGTATTGCGGGATACACCCCGCCGGTCAGGAGACGATTGAGGACTCGAGGGTGTGGGACCAGGCTCCGGATGGAAGGATAACAATCAAAACTGCTTATATGGTCTACGAGGAGAGGGGTGACATGGATAGAAATCCGTTGTGGAAAACTATCTCGGAAGTGGAAAGGAATGGAGCATATCAGGGTGTTTCTATGGATCAGTATCACATAATGCCATTATGACTAATGAAATGAGATGGAGAAGAAGGTTATCTGATAACAAATGTTGTGGGCATTGTGGTACTGAAGTGGAGACGTTAGTTCATGTCTTCAGGGATTGTCCTAAAGCACGAAAGGTTTGGGAGGCATTCGTCAGGATAGGGGAGGGGGAGCTATTTTTCAGCCAAAGTTGGAATGTTTGGCTGATTTCTAACCTATCATCGGAAAATAGACATGGACAATATGGAGAATGGAGACTAGTATTTGGCATAAGCGTTATGGTATATTTGAAAGGAGAGATGCAATAGAACTTTTGGTGCTGCTCAGAGTAGTTGGTTTGGGACGGCGATGGCTATTAAACGAATGGTAGAAGATAATGGGTTGATACGGATGAGTGAAGGTGGCGGTAGGAGACACGGGAAGGAGGAGGAGCATATAAGCCGGAATTATCCAAAAGTTGGATGGATCAAACTTAATACGGATGGTTGCAGTAAAGGTAATCCAGGTGTAGCAGGTGCGGGAGGAGTTCTTCGGGATCATATGAGGTCATGGATAGGGGTTTTTGTTAAAAACATTGACATGTGTTCGTCGATGACTGCAGAGCTTTGAGCTATCTATATTGGTTTGCAAAGTACATAAGATAAAGGTTTTAGGAAAGTTGTTTTGGAATCGGATTCCAAGATTGTAATAGGACTTATTGAGGGAAATAGTATGAGGGTGGGTAGAAACTACAACCTGGTGTTGAAGATAAGAGAAATATTGAGAAGGAATTGGGAGGTGGTAATAGTACATGTTTACTTGGAAGACCAATTGTGTGGTGATTGGTTAGCTAATTTTGGATTAACCAGGAATTTGTTTGATAGGGATTCGGTTATTGTAATGGATCCTCCACTAGAGCTTTATCTTTTATTTTATTATGATCTAATTGGGTCTATTCTTACTCGTATAATTTAGAAAGGCAAGTTGACCCGTTTCTTATAAAAAACTATATAGTAATTGCCCGACAAAAAAATCGCATAGGACAATGTACGGTAACAAATCAACATGTGAAACAAACAACAATCGTCGGAGAGGTGATGATCAATACATATCCACTAACCTTTGTCAACAGGTTAGAGTGTTTTACACGTGCTTCACTTCCCAGCTGGCACTTCCGCACTTGTTAAAGCCTCAGCCAGCACATTTCTCAATCAATGCTCATAGGGGCCCACCACTCTGATTAAAAACTCCATCAAACCTTCCATGCCCCAGCAAAACGAAAAATATATATAAAAAATTGTTTAGATATGTTTGGCTGAGTAATCGACATTATTTTTTAAAAAATATTTTTAATATCAATTATCAAAACAATATAAAAAGATATAAAAATTTAATTTAATATATATATATATATATATATATTTATTCTGTAATTTGTTTTTAAAACATAAGTGTAATCCTCCTCTCTCAAGCATTCATTGCTTGCTTATTACTCCACACGCACAAAAAGCCACGAACTCTCCATTTTTTACCCATTTTTCTTAAAAATTTCTTCATGGAGAACACCTATTCCTTTAATTCATACCCGGATTCAGGCGAATCGTCTCCCAGGTCCCGTGAAATTGATTTTGACAACCCGACACCATGGGAAGAACAATCGCAACAACCTCAAAACTACATAGCTAAGTTCATGTGTAGTTATGGGGGCAAGATCCACCCACGTCCGCATGACAACCAGCTTACTTACATAGGTGGAGAGACCAAAATCCTTGCTTTTGATCGAAACCTTAAATTACCTGCCATAACAAGTAAACTCTCAGCTCTTTGTGGTGACACCGACGTGGCGTTCAAGTACCAGCTCCCAGGTGAAGATCTTGACGCTTTAATATCTGTCACTAATGATGATGATCTAGAGCACATGATGCATGAGTATGATCGTCTTTATCGTGCCTCTGCTAAGCCTGCTCGCATGAGGTTGTTTCTTTTCCCGGTTAACCCTTCACATGCAACTTTCAGCTCCGATGGTGACAAATCAGACCGGGAGCGCTTTGTTGAGGCTTTGAATTCGGTTCTGAGTCAGGTTGTTGAAGCAACCAAAACGCCAGCGAATAACGTTGATTTCTTATTTGGGTTAGATAAAGGAGCTCCACCAGTGCCTCCGCCTGTTAAAGTGTCAGATTTGCCTGAAATCCATGTTGGGTGTGGTCATGATGACCGGTTAATTGGCCCGGTTCCTTTGAATTTGCAGGCCCAGTTGCAAAGAATGCAAATTAGGGAGCATGAGCAACCGATTGGGTTTAATAGAAAAAACAGCAATGAGAATTTGGTTGGTGGTTATGCTGCCGCTGGCGGTGATTATTACATGCAAAAATTGCCTGAAAAGGTGTCTCCGGTGAATCTACCGGTGACAATGCCACCCCAGGTAACTGCACCACCAGGTTATTGGCCCGATGAACAGGCTGCTGGAGGTGGGTTTCAGGCAGCCGTGGCGGTGACCACGGCCCCTGGTCAAATGGGGCAACCCGTGTATCTGATAACGGGTCCAGCTCCAGAAACTGTTTATCACGCACCTCAAGTAATGCGACAGGTTACCGGACAAACTGATCAAGGATATTACATGCAGAGAACTGGTGCTCCAGGGCATGGTCCTGATGTTTACATGGAGCAGCCGGTATATAATGTGGTCCCACAACACCATCATCCTCCACCACCGATGGTTCCCATGGGAGTTGCTAGGCCTAGTGGGCCGGGGGTAGCAGTGACCGGTGGCGGATATGCACACGTAGCGCATGATAATGCGGTTAGTAGACAGGTTTACTATACTGCAGCAGGTGCTGTAGTGCACCAGCAGATACCACCACAGTTTCAAGGTATTGGTGGTGGTGTAGCAGTAAGCGGTGAGATGAGGCACGTCGGTGGTGGTGGGCAATTGGCTCCTGAAGTTAAGGTTGTTACACCAAAGTTTTCGCAGGCTTCAGAGTGATCAAGGTAGATTAAAATTGTTATATTATGAATTATATATTTATCATAGATATGCAGTTATACTTTACTTGTTAAAAAGTTTCTATTTTTTAATGTCAAGTTTTTGTATACAGTGGCGGGGGAGATGAAATGAGTTTATCACCACAATATCACTAGTAGTTTGTTTGAATTTTTGTTAATTAGTTGTGCTACATGCTAATATCTTGTTAATTAGTGATTAATCACTTGTTAATCCCACCATCTGATCATCTACTACTACGCCATTTCTACCCTCCCTGCCTGGAGGGCTGGCTAGAATCCTATCCTTCAATCCTAATTCAAGGACCATAGAAGAACCACTCGAGGTAGGAAATGTCTCTGTTCGTTCTAGTTAGTTTCTCGCATCTAGTTTTTCCTGCACCGCTCTGCGAGACTAGTCTAGTCACTCTCGCTAGTTAGAATTTCTGCTCACTTTTTCAACAGAGATTGTCAGCAGTCCTGACGAACGTTTCTACCTGCTGTACTTCCGCCGCAAAACTTTTGAAGTAAACAAAGCTACCATTTTGACAATTTTTCGTGGCTGTGACTTAATTTTCACTGATGTAAGCGAGTGTTTGATATGGTAAATGTCCTGCCAAGAAGGGCAGTGACAGTAGGTCTCCATAGTTTTCCTTGTGCCGCACCCGGTTAATAAATTTTTCCTAAATTTACCAATTGCCTCTTTTACCGAAAGATTCACCTCTCTATCATGCTATTCTTCCAGATTTTTTTGGCTGTTTAAAGTGATTGTCCCTTTCTGTCTAAAGCAACATAATCCTTCTGTGTTCCTACAACTTAGATTGTTAATTCGATCGAGGCTGATGGTGGATGATATCTTAATCTAGACTTTTGCTTTGTGGTGGATGACTGTTGTAAGCGTTGACCAGGGTGAGGCCAATCATTTCAAAAAAACTTGAGTGGATTCAATACTGCATATAAATTATTGTCAATGTTTTAGTCTCTATTATTGTTGCTGCTGTGAATTCGACTACAAATGAATTTCATGCGCTGTAACAAAAAAATGGATTTGATCTTGACATTGGCTGTTATTTTTTTTTTATATCTGACAACTTATCCATGCATATAGATGATATAAATGAGAAACATTTCATCCATTTAAATTGATAATCATGGATATACTTTAAGAGATTTAGTTTATATGACTCAATTCAAATGGATGGATCTTATGATGATAAGCGTTCCTGCAATCTTAGAAAACAAATAACAAAAACAGTAACAAGGTTTTCTTCATGACTGTATTATTTACAGTAAGGTTTGTATTCCAAAGGCACACTAGTAACGTGGTTTATCAATGAAATGATTTTAGTTAAAATCTTGTATAAATAATTACAGATTATGAGTTTAAAGGATATGTTGTTATCGACAGAGCACAAAATTCTCATATCTCCAGCTACTTCAACAAAAACAACAGCTGTTTGCAAGCCAAGGTATTTGTCATTTTATTTCAGAAGCTTTCAACTCTGTGCGTTGTCCCAGAAAAAGAAAAGAATGAACACCATTGATGTTGTTGACTGGTGCAAAGGGGTAGCTAGCCATGTGTTTCTGTTCTCATCTAAAGAGATTCAAATTTAAAATAGAAAAGATGGCTGTAGAAAAAAATTGCATTTTAGCCACAAAAAAGGTCAAACTTATTGTTCATGAGTTTGTCCTGGATTATCTTAGATTTTGTCGCTATCCACTCAATCTGGTGATCGTGATGCTGACTTGAAATATAATTACTTCATGGCGCGAGCTCTTATAGATTACGTTCATATATTCAAAGCTTTTAATTTTAACTTCTGCGAGGATCAATTCATTTTATTCAAATGATTTATAATGTTTACCTGCTTTTCTGTAACATGAACAGAAGGTGTCAACACCCTTCAATAATCCATGCAATGCCTTGAGTAACGCGCCGCTTTTTAATACTTCGATCCTCCACATTGCAGTGTACATGAAATTGGTGTAGATTTAGATTCGCTCTATTCACAAAAGACCTCTTTATGTCCATCACGTTGATGATAATTGACAGGACAGCACAAGCAACGCAAGGGTCATAGCTTGCCAGAGGATAATGCTTGGAAGGTGGTGGTACCTTTCAGAAGATCTGTCCTGCCATTAAAATATATAATTTTTACATGTACCAGCCCCATTCCCCAACAAGCTATTCAATGGGGAATCAGCAAGATGAAAGATACATGTTGTTTTATTGGAGGAAAAGGGAATAAAGTGAAATGGAATTACTTCTATAGTGATGAAGAGCATAACTAAGAGAATCGTTATATATATATATATCAGTCAGGTGATGAGCAGCATTACCAGAAATGGAAACAGGGGTGTCCGTGTTTCACTAAATGCAGTTTCAATCTAAGTTATCGAAAAGAAGAAAAAAGTGATTTCCTTCTGGTTATTTTTTCTGTGTGCTTGCTAAATAAAAGCATCAAGGGAATCAACAGATCCTTTTTGGCAAAGGGCGATATTAGAAAAATTATGAATTGCCGATCGGACTCAGCCTCCAACCATGCTAATAAGATAACCAGAAAAGTCTTACCGTGTGCAAGGAGCGTTTGCTTTAGGGACTGAAATGTTCTTGATGAAGATTTCCATTTCTTCAGAAATATTTAGCACCGTGGATACAGATCGAAACAGAATCTGTGTTTAGACCTCTTTAAGGAGAACTTGAAATCGAAAGCAACACGATTGCTTTCCAATTTACATGCCTATTGTGTAGATATCTATCCTTCCCCAGAACCCACCATATAAGACATAGCTGAACTAAGAGAATACCCAGTGATCATTTAAAAAAACACATTTAACGCAGTTCATTAGCCTTTAAATCATCATAAAAGCAGAAGATATCTGTCTGAAAATGGGCATGTTCCAGTTCATCCAAATGCTTTAAGGGTACTAGCAATCCCTGATCACTGATATGTTTCTGGAGCTTTCTGTTCCTTTCCTTACAAGATATTCCCTCTTGCATAGATAAAGAGGCCACGCGTCTGAGCCCCACAAGTCCCATCTTGCATCGACCCTTTCTGGTGTGTGTTTTTGCTTTGTCTTTTGCCAATATGAATGACCCCAAGTATGGTTTTCCGTACCCCCCTTAGGGTATTGTTTTATTTTTGCTTTCTTAATCTTCTTCGAATGACAATTCTTTGTCATCATGTACTGGCAGGTATATGTTACTGTCATCAATCAAGGCACTTTCATGTTACACAATACATACTGATATATCATTGTCAACATTTAATCCTAAGTCATGGATTGAAAACTCTTTTCTTCTTGTCAATCATGGCACTAATCCTAGTTTTGACGGTTAGATGGTAGCTTCCTTGCTTACAAATAAGTAATTTTCCAGATGCAAAATAAATCGGCAGAATTGAATGGATCCTGAGCAAGTTACGCGCACCATTTTTTTTTCTTGTCCAGGATATATAGTTTGATGCAGGAGTTTATCAAGGTCCACCTCCCGTGATGGCACCGCCGCAACGGAAAGTGGGCTTTCTTGAGGGATGGTATATTTTTGGATAATATAGTTTTTTCATTTACCTTTTATCTTCATAATAGATAGCAGATGCTACCCTTTTGCATATAGATTAGCAGCAGGAGTGATAGAAATGAAACGAAATTCAAGTTCGCTTTTAAGAAATAAATTATTGTAACTTAACAAGGTCTGAAGTTTGAAGAAATCAACACTTTCTTTCAGGAAATTCAGCATGAATAGTTCAGAACAATGTGTTGCTGTGTGCAAGGAATAGACCAAAAACTTCATCTATTTATCAACATATCAAAAACTGAATTATACAAGGTTTCATAGCAGTAGTTGGTTAGCTAGTAAGGCCAAACCAGTTGCCCAGCAAAATAAAACTTGGCAAAGTATACCTGCTATTATGATCTAGACACTTCAATTTATTCATGGATTTGCTTCAATAAAGATCTGAATGGCCAAGATGAACCAACTGTGCAATAGCCTCGAACATTGACATAAAAAAAACACCTTAATTTGAAAGTAGGATATATCAGTAACGTTTCTAGATACAGTAGTGCCATGACATTGGGCTCGGGAAGACTCTGCAACGTGTTTTTACTGCTACGTAATAAACCAACTTCCACATGTAACTTGAATAGCTTTCAAGGATATTGTTCCCATATAAAAACACTGCTTTTGAATTACACTAGACTAATGCTGCTGCAATATCTTTTATGTTTATCCTGTATAATTATCATCTTTTCTAAAATATTGAACTTCGACCACGTATCCAACTTCAATTTTATGAGCCAGCAGGAGGGGGGATGCTATTTCTGCTAACAAAGTAACAGATGTATATGCTTAATTCCAAGAGGCGTGGCATGATGGCAAAGGGTTTGAAATCTGCACAACAGGTTTCGAGTTCGAATCAAGACGTACATATCTTGTAAGAATCTAGGACAACCGAGGTCTTACTCTCTCACCTGAGCCCACAAAGTGCGCTTTCCAGGTGGAGTTTCCTCGAATCCAAAAAAACAGATGTATGTGTTTAGCCTTCATAGAATAGCAATCCAAGGGCATTTTAAAAGCTGATCATGAGCTCCCTCCTAAATTTTGAAGTCGTTGTACATATATAATTGGGAATTGCTTCATCAATCCAAAACTCAGGATTCACACAGAAATAAGATTTTGAATGCTTACTAGTTTACCATGTAACTCATAAACCCTTTCCTATCAGTACTATGCTCCCTTAAACAGAGGTGATCCCCACTATTACGATTACCTGGATTGACATGCTTTTGAGGGATTCTGATTCATGAATTGTCAAAAAAAGTTTCACTCGCCTTGCTTTCGAGGCTTGTATCCATGGTCTCGATCTCCTTTGCCAAGCTCAACACCATGAGCAATTAATAAGATTATTAACAGTCTTTCATCTTGTCTTAAGTGCATAGATTCTGCACCAATGGAATATACAGATATGGCGGTGAAGTTTCCATAAGTTGTGCATTTCCAAATCAGTTTGGCCTCCAACGATAAATGTATCATGGAATCAATACTCAGAAAATATGTTCCAAAAATGTGGAGGAATCTGAGTTTGAAAACTGTCAGATTCCTTTAAAACCTATTTTCCTGATAGCATGCTGGAACCTTAAGATCTCTCTGTCAAGGTCATCAACAAGAGATGTGATTGGCATCTAGTTGTGATATTTCAATTAACCACCAGTCCTGCAAAATACAAACATGGTTTTCTTGGCCATTTCTCCAAACCAAAACACTCGAGCGATGTAGCTCACACCATTGAGAACCCTTTTCCAGACAACAATCTCATTCGTCAATAATAAAAAACAAACATGCATTAATGTTTGTATTTCTGTAAGAATCTGTTTCAAACCAGGTGAATTATTTATGAACAGCTCTTCCTTGATGTGAAACGAGAACAACACTATATATGTGTTGTACAGACAACTCTGGTAGCATGAAATTTGAAGAAACAAACTTTTGACAGTTTCGTCTACGCTTTAAGATCAATATATTCCATCTAATCATCAGGGTCCTAGAAAATGGACCATTATATCGTCCTGTCACTATTTCCATTTGACATTCGACTCTTCTAATTGAAGGAACTGTAAAAAAGTCAGACTCCAGATAAGTGTTGTTTTGCATTTATAAGCATTATAGCAACTTAACTTTGAAAAATAAAATAACAAGGATAATAATAACTTTAATTTATTAAAAAATAGTCAATCCACGGAGCAAACATCAAAGTTATTGCGGAGAAAATGATAAATTTATTGTTTAAACTCATTATTATAATTTTATCTGGGTGAATTGTTGAAGCTTGTGTTAAAATTTTAAATCCATAACCTGTAAAGTTGGAAACCCAAGTTTAATTGAAAACTTCATTTATTAATTGGTTTAATACTAAATAATAAAATTAAAATCCCAAATAAAAAACTAACACGTGCAAAGAAGGAGAATGAACATCAAATAAAAAAAAGAAAGGGTGATTTTTTTTTTAAAAAAATAAGAAATAAAAAACTATCTTAAATTAAAAAAAAAAAAGAATAAGAAACAGATTTGATTGGTAAAAAAAAAAGGATGATGCAATTGAAAAAAAAAATATGAGAAATGACTTAAAATAAAACAAATATATATTAAAAAATTACAGACAAAATCAAAAGAAAAGAAAAAACCTTAAATGGTTAATATAAAATTATGGATGGTCACAAATTTGTATTAGTAAAAAAAAAAAAAGAGGTTAGACGATGCACTTGGCGCACATAAAAATAGATTGCATGTGCCACTTTAATTTTTTTGTGTGTGAATAGAACAAACAATGATCCAGCCACACAAAAGATGATGCAAACTCCATCAATCACCATATTCCGACCACTGGTATATTTGAAAAAACCAAGTTTATTTTTATTTTTATTTTTATTTAAAAACTCATTTTCACTGTTTTTTATCCAAACATTACATGAATCCTGTAAAATTATTTCATGATCTTCAGAAATACATAAAGTCAACTTAAAATTCAAAATCAACATAAACCAATTTTTTTGTAGAATTGAGATATGTTTTTTTTAAGTGTGTAAAAAAACATATAATATAATAAACTTCTCTCAGTGTATTTAAACATAGGCTGGCTATGCGACATTGAACATGGAAAGCCGACACGTGTCAGTTCCTTTTCTTCTTCTTAGTCTTAACAAGTGGATGGCGGGATTTTCAACATCGGCAGTCGTACGGATTGCCGAAGCCATGTACAAATAGTGACATTCTAGTACCAGCCCAGGAAGTTGTCTTTTCAGTGCAGCGGTCGAAGAAGAATCCAACTCTTCCAGCCACCGTGATCATCTTTCCTAATCCAGTTTAAAAAACAGATCCAACGCTTAAATGTGCTCGGTACTACATTTCTGTTTTTATTTATATATATATATATATATATATATAAAATTTATTGCTTTGACAAAAAAGAATTGCCCGGTGAAGATATTAAGAGCTTGTTTGTGATAGCGGTTGTGATAATTTTTTAAAATATTTTTCATGTTAAAATATATTAAAATTATTTTTATTTTATTTTTTTTAAAATTATTTTTATATTAGTATATTAAAATCATCTAAAAACACAAAAATATAATTGTTTAACGACATTGCTCCGATGATAAATGAGCTTATTGTGATGTGTTAGTGAGAAAAAAAAACATCTTAGAACACCCTCGTGCTTAAATGAAAAAAATATCCTTGAAAACATGATCTCCACTGACAATTATATTTGTCGGATGTGACTCTGTTCACGGTTTTGATTATTAGGGTATGGAAACGACTTTAATTGGGATTAACTATTTTATTTCAAATTATATATTTTCAGCTTTTTTTTCTATATTTTTTTAAAGCTGAAGTCATTGGGTTTTACCGAGTTTCAAAATTAGCATACCAACAAGTCATCGACCAGCTTATAAAATCACTCAAAGTGGGCTATTTTCAAAATCATATGTAATAAAATCTATATTAGATTAACTTCACTTGAGATTGAAGTTATTTCTACAAGTATTTTTTTATTTAAAAATATATTAAAATAATTTTTTAATTTTTTTAAAATTATTTCTGATATCAATATGTATGAAAATAGTATAAAAACACCAAAACAATTTAATTTTAAATAAAAAAATAATTTTTATTTTATTTTTAAAAAATATTTTTAAAACTGTCACAAATTATATACTATATGATTCAATTATTCAGAATGTGACCTGGGATAAATTTTGAACATAAAATCAACATCACATGGCCAGCAGTTGAAGCAATGATGTAAGATTTGCTTTTCATCTTCATCATCAAATGGGATGAATTCAAGCTCCACCAATAAACACTTCATTATCATCACTTGTTATTTTTCTAAAGTAATCTCCGTTTTGGAGTGCATCGCTCTTGAATCCCAAACCTAAGTCAAAACCTAAAAAAAATTACAGCGAATGGGAAGAGCCCCTTTTATATTTGCGTGGGGAAGGGTGGTTTTGTAATCTCAACACATAAAAAGCACAAACCCCTCACTCCAATCATTCTCCCGTCTGATGCAAACCTCAAATGACTCGATTACCCTCACCGTATTATCACATGCTCGTTAACTTCTTACTTACGCCGGACCACCCACCCAGCTGTTCTCCCTCCACCTCATCACCCCCCACCTGGGCCCCCACAGCTAGAAAAACCCTAAATTCACGACAAATTCAGCCCAAATTCACCCTAAATCAAAATCACAATCCAACGTCTCTAGACACCGCTGCGTGTCGTCGACATCAGATCCTCACCATCCATGCCAGGTCAGTCGGTCAGTTTCTCGGGCACCTTCTCAAGAAACAAAACTAAACCAATGGCCCAGATCCTGCCCGTAACATCCCGGGCAGATCTCCCTGCCTTTAAGAACCTTCCCTCGCCTCCTATCTTCCTCGCTCTAAATCAATCCCTCACAAACCCTAACCCTTCACGCTTGCTCGATTTTTATCTTCTGGGAGTTTCCCGTTGTATTTTTAGCGCGTGGGGTCAAAACTCCGGCAACGCGTGTAGCTCACTCTCGCTTGATTCGTGTTAAATGCTCACCGGAGATCTAACGGCATCGTACCGGATTCATGGCTTCAGCTGTCTTAGCGAACCGGAACGAACCAAATTGGACCCAGCCACAGCCACAGCAACGTGGTGTTGGAGCTAAATTCATGAGCAAGATCCCTTTCTCTAACCCTAAACCTAAATTCTCCAAAAAACGCCAATTTCATCCACCACAACAACCGCAAGTCCTCGACGCTGATGAGTCCCCTTCACCCGCATCAGATGACGCGTCTTCGATCAACCGCCGTCCTCAGAACAATCACCAAGATTTCAACACCGGAGGATACTTGACGTACAATGTTGGCTCGTGTTCAAAAAAAGAATTAATCGAGCTAAAAAATCGATTGGTTCAAGAGCTTGAAAAGATCCAAGAGTTGAAAAATAGAATCGAGTCCTCCGAGTTGCAGATCCGACAACCCCCCAATTTCAGCTACAAAAAACAAACTTCTACAAACAAGAAAGCATCAGGCAACAAGCGGCCATTTCCAGCTCCTTCAAGTTTTAACAATTTGAAGCGATCGAATCCAGAGAATGAGCAATTGATGAAGAATTGCAGTCAAATTTTGTCAAAATTGATGAAGCACAAATTAGGGTATATTTTTAATTCTCCAGTTGATGTTGCTGGTATGCAATTACATGATTATTATGATATAATCAAGACCCCGATGGATCTGGGTACGGTGAAGTCAAAACTGACCAAGAATTTTTATGAATCGCCGAGGGATTTCGCTGCTGATGTCAGATTGACTTTTAATAATGCTATGAAGTATAACCCTAAGGGTCATGAGGTTTATACTCTTGCTGAGCAGTTTTTAACAAGATTTGGGGATTTGTATAGGCCGATTAAGGAGAAGGCGAGTGAGGATTTTGAGGAGGAGAATGACCAAGCTCAAGAAGTGCAAGCGAGTTCTTGGGATCATATTAGAAGAGAGCCAGAAAGGGCTAATCAAATTGACGATGATTTTATGCAAGTTACAGAGAAATCTGATCCAAATGGGCATCAGATGCATCAGCAACCACCCCAGCAGCCAATTGGGTTGAATCAAAACCCTAATTTGGTGAGGACGCCTTCTCCGTTGAGAGTGCCCCAAGTGAAGCCATTGAGGCAACCAAAACCGAAAGCAAAGGATCCAAATAAAAGAGAGATGAGCCTCGAAGAGAAGCATAAGCTGGGAGTGGGGTTGCAGAGTTTGCCACAAGAGAAAATGGAGCAAGTTGTGCAGATTATTAGGAAGAGGAATGGGCATTTGAGGCAAGAGGGTGATGAGATTGAGCTTGATATCGAGGCTGTTGATACAGAGACGTTATGGGAGTTAGATCGGTTTGTGACTAATTACAAGAAGATGGTTAGCAAGATAAAGCGGCAAGCTTTGATGGGTATAAACAACAATGTGGGTGCTATTGCCACTAGCGAAGGCAATAATAAGGTATATGAGCTGCCCTAGTTTTATAATATGCTATCGTTTCTTTGCTTTTCATTTGTTTTGTGGTAAATATACGGTTTGCTTACGGGTGTTTCACTACGTAGGATGTTCCTGGGAACGATAGAATGGAAGTGGCAAATGAGTCGAAGAAGCCAAAGAGAGGGGACGTTGGGGATGAAGATGTGGACATCGGTGATGAGATGCCAATGAGTAGTTTCCCGCCAGTGGAGATTGAGAAAGACAATGGTCATGCAAGTAGCAGTTCTAGTAGCTCCAGTAGTTCAAGTGATGATTCTTCATCTTCAAGTGGTATAGCTCCATTCTGATGTTGCGGAGTCAGTGAGTTCAGTTCGGTGCGGAAATGCTAACCTTGAGTTAAATTGCAGGTTCGGATTCAGGGAGTTCTTCAGGGAGTGATTCAGAGGACGCGCATTCATGAAAAGCTCTTTTTTTCTAGTTGAAAGAATGCTGGATTGCTTTGAAGCTTTGCAGGAGAGGGGCTTCGAGGGTCTTTCGAGGGGGGTCATGGATGAGGTAAGGAGAGCAATTCGCTTGATGATGTAGTTGCTCTTCAAAATCTAATTTTTCATCCCCTGTAAAAGACCGATGGAGTTCTGACCCCGTCTGCTTTTTGTACAGGGAAGGGCTTGCAATTGTTGTTGGGTTTTGCTTCTAGGGAGGTAAATTTGATGGAGTTGGGTGTGGCTTTTTGCGTTGACTTGGGACCGAAAGATGGTAGAAGTCAAGGTTGGAGGATAGGAGGGTAGGAAAGTGATTGCCGAGAAAAGTAGTATAGACTGTTAGACTCGAGAGAGAGAGATTTGAATCACTTGTGTACACATTACAGCACTTTGATCAATCAATGATTTTCAGCACCAGCGAATGCTCTCGTGATTTATATCAACTGATGAACAACCAGTAAGTAGAGACACACTCCTATCTCGATTAAGACACCTCACGAACACTTCGAAAAGAGGACTGCACATGGCAGAAAGGTTTGCAAGCGAAGCAGTATCCCCATCTCTGCAATTAGATTTCTGTTCGCTAAATGGAGGGCTAGTGTGGGGGTGTGCCAGATAAATGGATGGACTGATGCTAACTAAAAATGTGAATTGGTTGGATGGGGATAGACCAGTCTCAGCCTGGAGGAAAACACTGTAAATATGCCCTCTGCGGATTGTAATATACAGATGATTTTGCTTTTGAAAATTCATTTTTTTCGTTTATCATCTAATGGGTATCTTGGTCTTTTTGTAATCTTCTTGTATATCAAAGTAACTTTTTTATTCCTAAATTTAAAAAAAATAATTTAATTATGCTAATGATTTCTTTTGGGTGTTCAAAATTAATTTCTTAATGATTTATGGTCTTACGAGTGGTGGTTGTTCTGATAACAAATAAATAAAAAGTTGACACGGGTATTATGAATATCAACGTGTCGACCACTACGTAGTTTGAGGGTGGCGTGTCGTAGATGCTAGTGGTGAAAAAGTAATATTTCATTACCTCATTTGATTTGTTTTCCCCTGTGCCGCGTGTAGTTTAGGAGGTTGCTTGAGAATGTATTTGTTTTTTTAGTTATTTTTATTTAGAAATATAGTAAAAAAATATGATTTTTGTTAAAAAAATATTTAATATTATCATATCAAAATAATTGAAAACTATTAAAAAAAATTCCATTTATAAAACAAAAAAAAGTTGAACACCATTTTTATAGTGCTTCCAGAGTGGCTAAACTCCAATGCATGGTTCAGATCCTTTTTGTTTTCCTTTCCTCTTATAAATTCATGAATTACCCTTCATATTTTCGTATCAATCTTATTTTTCCTTTTCCTTTTGTTTATTTTGTTATAATTTATTTTTTAGTTCTTATTTTATTTTTAATTACACTATTCTTTAATTTTTTTAATGTCTATTTGGTTTTTATTTTTTATTTAATAAATATTTTTAAATTTGTTATTCTTTTCAATTCACCCTTTTATTATTTTTTTCTCTATATATTTATGCTTATTTTTCTTTGGTTGGTTTTCTAATTTGGGATATATTTTTTAATTTTATTATTTAGTATTAAATTGGTTGATAATTAGAGTTCTTATTTGAGCCCAAGTTTTCAATTCCACATTACAAATTTAGAATATTAATCTAGGTTTAAGATATTTGTTCAAAACAATTACTATTGACTTTAATAATAAATTTATTGGTTCTTTCAATGATGACTTTCATACTTGTTCACCCTTTAATTATTGTAAAATAACTATTTTTTAATTGATCGAGGTCATTGCTGTCTATATGCTTTTTTTTTCAAAGTTAAGTTACTACAATACATATAAAAGCAAAACAATACTTAACTTGGATCTAAGTTTTCTTATTTTTTTTTAAGACTTGCTTTTAAAGCTTGACTTTAAGGTCTTAATCATCATATTAGGAGCAATTATATCTTTGTTTAATATTGATAATAATTTGATTTTTTTTTAATATCATTAGATAGTGAAATAGTTTGGAAATAGACTTCATAGATGGTTTTTATTATGTTATAGTCTAGGGTCATCATTATTATGTTTTTAATTATTATTTGAGTTGTTTCTAAACCTATAAAGTCAATCAGTTTACAATAAATTAATTTTTACATAATTTAATTGAAAACTCATGATTTTCAATTGTAATAAAAAAAAAGTCGAAATATGTGGCTAAGCGTGATACAACCATAGTTGTTTATTTTGTTCTATTTCGGTTGAAACATTTCGTACCAATTAAAAAAACGAGATAAAACATTATTTTTACCTCGGTTTAAGTTCTGGTCCGTTCCGGATTTTTCGACCAAAACATTCCGGTTTTGGTTCCACGCCTTCTATTTCAGCCAAATAGTATTTTTTTTTTTAAAATAATAGATAGTTTTACAATATCAATCATATCTTTTAATACGAATGTTAGAATGAGATGAAATTTTATGGGTGACTCTTGATATATTTATATATATTATGTTAAAATTTCAGAGCAATCATAGAATGTAATAACCTTACGAGATTGATGATAACATTCTCGTAATATTTTACATGTTCAGAAAAATCATTTTATTGTGTATTTTTTTTAGATTAAATTGCACAACTTTAAATATTTTTTTGGATTTGAACTATATATATATATATATAGAGAGAGAGAGAGAGAGAGAGAGAGTACAATCTTGAAACGGCACACCGAAATGCTCCAAGACCAAAATATTTTGTTTTAATTGAAAAACAAAAAACCAACCAAGATGGTATTAACTATTAACAACCTTATGCTTCACTTACTTATTATGCCGCCTAATGGATTGATCCAGCCATGTGCTTTTCTCATCTGGAAAAATAATCGTCCATAGCCGTTTCATATCAAGATATTTAAGGAAGTGCTCTGCCCTTTCGAGGCTTTTGCTAGACAAATATAGGATTATTAAGGGATTGTCTTACAATGTATCTTAAAAATAGTTTTTTTTTAAAAATGATTTTTTTATATTTTAAATTAAATATTTTTAGTGTTTTAAGATATTTTTCACATGTTAATATCAAAAATATTTTTAAAAAATAAAAACCACTGTTAAAAACAAACAACCTCAAGCACACGAACCACCCTCTCTAATTCACGTCAGGAGAAACATCATCGTAAATAAGCAGAACTAGCACAGAACATTTCTGATTCTAGTAATTATTTTTGTTTGAAAATATAATAAAATAAGAATTGGAAAAGCAAAAACAAACCAGCTTCCAGTAATCATCTCGAGAAGCAGGAGTTGAAATTTCGAGTCTCGCATGCCCAATAACCTGCAGGACATTCGCCAAATCGTGTGGAAACTTACTAGCTCCGCCCCCGTGTACTAGTTGGTGTTCACTGTGATCGGAGAAAATTATTCCCTGGAAAGAAGAAGAAAGCGATAATATTTTCCAATCAATGGAAGTTTCTTGCTAATCACTTGCAGGTAGACTTTTGACCATGGAAGTTTCTAATCACTTGCAGGTAGACTTTTGACCGTGGAAGTTTCCCATGGGCGTTGCTTTCAAGATCACCATGGAGATATTTCTTGGCAAAACCCTAGCTGATCATTCAAAATGCTGTTTTCAACCGTAAATAATCAAAGCTAGATTGATCTCCCCCGGGCTTCACTTGTTTTTATTGATTCCATCTTTCCATGTAAATATTTTTAAGAAAACTAACTTGAAAAACACTAGGTTAACATGTGAAATCAATGATAGGATAAAAATAATTACATGGAAAGATGGAATCAATTGTAAAGTATTGCTGAAAATGTTAAGAGATATTTGATTTCACAACAAAGTTTATTCACCTGTTTTTTTTCAATGACTTTGTTTATTAAAATTAATTCTTATTTAATCAAATGATAATAAAAATAAAGACACGTTAAATTGATTCAAAAAATTATAGAGAAAACATCTCACAAGGTTGCACTTATTAGAGACAACATTAAAAATAAAATAAAATTCAATTATATAAAACATTAAAAAAACTGGATCTAATGGATTCGTCTCTTCAAAAAATAAACACAACCAAAATAATTTTAAAAAACCACTATTTCAAGAGGGATAAATTCAAACAACAAAAAATAAGAGCCAAATAATATAAATTATAAAATTACTTTTAAAAAATATTGTTAATGTTGTTTTTTCTTAAAAAAAAAAAAGATTAGGTGATGCCAGGTTTGACTAGCTTTTGGCCCATCTAGGAAGGGCTAGCACACAAGTTTTGATCTTTTTTTTTTTTTATGTAATTGGGGTGCACGACAAGTCATCTATCCCTATTTTTTTTTGAAGAAAAAGACGAATGATGCATTGTTCATTGAGCTTGACCGACATGTCATATGATATTCTGTAGATTTTGTCCACTTTTCATTTTTTTTTTACTTAAAAAAGTTGTTTTTTTAAAACAAAACACCTTTTAAAGAATAAAAATCTTGAAAAATCCATAAATGGCCCTTAAAGACCACAAACAAATAAAATTCAACCTATTAACCAAAAATCTTCTCGATTTTTAGGCAATTTCAAAGGTATAAAAAAAATCTAAGAGAAATTCTCTTCATCAAATGGAACAATTTGAAATAAAAATCAATCATTTTGGTTATCAAAATTACTATCAACATCGTTTTTCTCTTTGTCGTCAAAATTTGACGAACTCTCCCTCTCTTTTCTCAAAAAAAAAACTAAAAAACCAAAAAAAAAATTTATACAAAACTGAAAGGAAAAACATTTGAGTTGCAAATGTTTAATTTCTAAAGCTTGAGGACTAAATTATTATTTATTTTGTATAAACTTCGAAATCATCTTCTATCTGTGATGTCTTTCATACTTTGATATCTAGTCTTTCAATTTTATCCACTCGATCAAATTACACTTTAAATTTGTTTTTAAAAAAACTAAGAATTAAATTTTAAAAAATTAAACCCTAGATGGGCAGTAAAATACAAGAGAATGAACAATACGGTGGGTGAATTTTTAGTGGGGTTTACGTGAGACCCTGACACATCAGAGCCAATGATTCCCTTGCACTGAAATGAAGCACAACTACATTAGCTGCTTTTCAAGAACCCCCCTAGTCGAGTAATGAATAAAGTGCAAACTCTTCTTGAAACTCACTCACTGCCTATCCAACTACTCCGCCAGCAAGAACATTGTCTTCCTGTGCATACCATATTCTAGAAACTCCATGTTATCTGACTACTTCGTTGAACATTTCAGACATTTTTTTTAAAATAAAATCCAGTCATGAGAGAATAAGACCATCAACAAAATTGAATCAACACACAGCAAAATTTTAGTAATTTTCCGTAGAAGCAAAATTTGTGCATGGCAAAAATGGCGAAGGATTTTCACCCTCTTTCAATAGATAAAGCAGATCATTAGGCGAACAAGTAGGTTAAAAGCTTTGTTTTTACTATGATCAAGCCTTTTCCTATATGTAAAACAAATGAATAATTCGTCTTTATATAAAGAGAACCTCAAGACATAGCATCTGACGCCAGCTTTAAATAGCCGTACCGATATATAACTTAACGGGATAAAACATGAGAGCTTGTTAGGTCATGGAGATAAACACCAATCAACCATCATAAAGCAAAATTTCAAGCGAAGTTCCTTCTACCCAATTTCAAGGGGGAAATCCAGAATAGTACCTGGGCACGTTCGCACAGAACAGGAGCTTTAAATAAAAGCTGTTCGAACAGGAGCTGAAATAAGTTTTCCCCTGGGACCGAACACGATTGAGGGCTTCAGCACTATCAGTTGCAGCTAACTCTCGAATCCTTGAAATTGAGATACAGTTCTCCAAGTTGAGATTCACAAGCAGCTCCGGCTTCTGGGCCCAGACATTTAAGAAAACATTTGGTCAGGTCATAGGATGACACATACCGGAAGACCTTACCACAAAACTTGCGTACTTCAGCCCGCCTGGACTGCTTTTCTGGCATTTTTGTTGCCAACTCCTTTATCAGATGACTGAGTTTTTGCAGATGCTTTTTAAATATTTTCTTTGATGCATCATGGTTACTTTCATCCTTACCAGAAGCAACCATTGACTTCAGTATTTCCATTACTAGATCAAGTGCTCCAACTCGACGAAACTCTGACTTTGCACTGCCACATATCTCCAAAAGGAACTCCAAGAGATGATGGCCAATCCATGGCCTTCTTCGAAATATTTCCTTCAAAAATTCAGATTTTATTTGAGATGTTTTACTCTCAAAATACCGTGCCAGTTCACCCTTGAAAATATCAAAAACCCCTTTTAGTTCAGACTCTGAAAAATCTCTTGCATCAATAATTTTCAGAATCCAAAAGGTGGAATCCTGAGCGAGGGAAATTATCATTTTGTGTCGCTTCAACATGGCTGACTGTTTTTTCTTGGATAAGATACCAGCAGATTTCTTTCTCTTCAATGGCTTTGATGCCAACTTTAAGTTCTTTTCTAACAAAGATTCAAGATTAGTTAGTAGCACAGCATCACCCTTTGGGATGTCCTTCGCTTTGAATATTTTCTTTTGCAAAATTCCCCATATTCGCTGTCCAAGCTGCTCGCTTATTTCCGCAGTCTGAGGATTAACAAATGCCTGAGCCAGGTTCGAGTACACCATCAAAACCCCAGGCTCAGCTGTAGAATGAAGACAGCAAGAGAGCACAAATTAGAAAACAGTTTTTTAACAAGAGGACTACCAGGGAAAACAAGAAAAAAACAAAATTTCTAAAATTGCAACAGAATGCAGAAATAAATATTCCTTGCAACTGAGGTTGGAGATTCTGTCAACACAGCCACAAGAAGCAGCTTGCCAAACCCCAGCTCCTGACAAGAAATATCATTTGGTAGTTGTGATAAGTCACAACATGACTAATTTCATATATATCTAAACCTACCTTTCTCACTGATTTGAAGCCACAGCTAAATTCAGCGGAAGAGATTACAAGGAATTAATCAATTACACTAAAGCAAACAAGAGTCTAATTCGCATATCCCAGATAATTAAAGACAAGAAACAATTACTTGCCTGGATTTTCATGCAGGTAAACCTCCAGCAATGAAAGAACACGAAGTTTAAACAAAACAAGCTGAGATTGTGCAGTTTCACCCCCAGCCTGATTCTTTCTTTCTTTGAAAATCTGTGCAAGATAAGCATCCATCCGGAACATTGCATCATCATCCATTCCTCCATCAGAGTCATCAGAATCATTAGGCAGCTCTTTGCCAGCTTCTTCAACTTCAACCACTACGTCACAATCATCAGTCTGTTCTTCATCTTCACCTGTTTCACCTGTCTCAGCTTCATCCACTTCTTCTTCTTCTTCTTCTTCTTCTTCTTCTTCAATACCGAGAAAATCTTCATCATCATCATCATAACCATCATCTTCACTACTTTCTTCCCGGTGTCTAGCCGGCTTCAAATCTTTCTTAATGACACGCAACATCCGAAGAAGTCCATCATTTGTCACATCCTTACAGAAGTGCTTAAAAACCTACAAACATTAATTATTGCCATAGTTAATATCATGTTGATAATGGGAATCCATGAGTAAGAGGAGCCATTTTCAGCAATACTTCACTCTAAGCACATTGACCTTTTCCCTAAATAAGTTAGGAAACAAATACTAAGCATACCATAACAATAATTGAAAAAAGCACCTCATACATGACTAACAGTTCTGCTATTCAATTTGGACACAGCCAACTGCATAGTTTCACTGGCAGATTGAAATGCCAAAATGTCAAAAACAATCACAAATAATCAATGTATTAACATTTCAAAAATCACTTTTAATTACTCACGAACTCATCATATCATGAAGTAATACACAGCTTTAATTATTAATGCTCATTGTACAGCCAAAGTAAAGTCGAGACATATAGATATGCAACATACATGTGCAAATACAAAACTAAACCTGCCATTACTACACACCTGCTCAATAGCAGAGCGCATGGGAGCTGATGACTGTGGCAACAATGAAAGGAATGTGTCCACAAGGACATCCATTAACTTAGGATCTGCATCATTGTCCAACTCCTCTTCTCCTGAGGAGTCAAGAAGATCAGAAGCTGCAAAAGCTTTCTTACAACATATAATAAGTTCAGATGCAGCTTCTGAGAATTCTCCAGGTCGAAGGAGTACTTGAAGCAGCAACTGGATCAGCAAGCACCTCATTGCATGCAATTTATTTGCTTCAGCACCAATCACAGAATTTTTTTCCTGCATCATTAAAACATTTTAAATGCTAGGCATCCTCAAACAAGATAAAAGAGCAGATAAAGTGACACCTGAGTTGAGAGCACAAGGACATGAAATGCTAGCATTTGAGACCAAAGAGCAAATATATTAGTTCTCAAGCATCCATAATAAGGCAAGGGAAAACAGTTATTGGTAGACTTTCTACGGAAAAGTCCCACACAAGGCAAATCCATACTGAATTTTTTTTTTGCAAGCTACAGGTGAAAACATTCTGAATAACATCCAATGCAAGTCTTTCATTCATTCAGTTTTTATAGTTTACGCAGCACATACAATATAATCTGTAATTTGAAGATTCAGTATGCATCCGGAGTCTGAAATCAAAACCACTTTCATGTCCATATTCAAATGTAAGAATAATTGGAGTTGGTGAAAGCAAGGAAGAAAAGTTTACCTCTCTAGACAGCCTAGTTTCCATTTCTTGCAATTTTTCAAATGCCTTTTCATCTTCATCACTCAAAGATCGAAAAAGAGAAACTGAAGGAATGTTTCGTAGTGTACTGAGAAAACGCATGAAGTAAGATCCAAGATCACTTTGCTCCAGGCCACTTGCCAAAGAATGCAACCCTTCTATCTTATGAGCATTTGCCAGCAGTGATTGGATCTGCTCGATGCACATTCTGCAAATCGCACTTGAAGTGGCTGCCTTTGGCCACTTAAATTTCTCCTGTAATTCAAAAGATGTAATTTCAGAGCCAAGAGACGCAGAGAACAGACCCTGAACAGCTAGAAACTTCAAAATTTCCTTCTGCACCCGAAACTTTGCTTCAGGCTCCAGCTTCAAATGTTTCAATATACTCGGGAGGGATTCCACCACCCAACTCTTCAAGAAATCAGAGTTTGCCATTGCACCAATTGAATCTTTATCCTCAACTGAACCCATCTCTGAATTGTCATCAGTGGTCTGGCTCTGATCTGAGGGTTCATCCGAAGAATGACCTTCATCCACAAACATGCTCATTAAATTCTGAATAAACAGCATGCAACCGGATTCGGTTTTAAACTCTGTCACCAAAGCTCTAACTGTTTTTGTTCTGGTGATGCCATCAAATCTTGCATTGCTGTGTCTTTGTAAAGCCACTACAACAGCAACCCTTCTGACATCATCATTTCCTACCCAATCTGACAATTCTTTAAGAAAATGCTGAGCAACTTTATACAGCCAAGAGTCCTTTGTTGAAAGTATATCCATTAAGCATTGCACAATTTTGTGAGAAAGAACATATGGAATGAATGAAGCGGGGAGCCTTGGGAGAAGAAGAAGCAGAATATCAAATGCCAAGTGCTTGCGGTCATGAGAAGAGAGAAGAAGGGACCCTTCAATAATAACCTCACAGAAAGACTGAACAGTCTTGACAACTTCTTCTTCAGAAGAGCTAGACTTGCGACTTTTTTTATGCTTTTTCAGAGAATTAGAAGCTGATACCACATCTTCAGCTTGCATAACGACATCAGGTAAAAGAATATTTACCAGAACAGGCCAGACGCCGTGGATTCTAGGCTGACAGAATGTTGATTCCTGCCATGTTCCACAAACAATAATATCATGAGTACATATGAAACCCTTTACAAGATTGGCATATCATGCTTCATACACAAATAATTAGTCACCTTCAGGCAGTTAGTAATAGAGGACAAATGATCAGATGCAAAAAGCCTACTAGGGCTGAAGGGATGGGGCAAAATCTTTCCAAAAATTTCACTATCAACAGAAACTTTCTCCCGAATTCTCAAAGCTAAAAGCAAAGCATCAGGATTTCCAGCATCAGGATCACATTCATACCACTCACGCAGTCTTGGAGCTTCAATTATGTGATTCAACACAGCCTCAGCTGGCAACTGCAGTTACAAGACATAACAGTGGAGGGATCAAGAGGCAGCAAGAATCGCAAGACATACATAATCAATAGGAAAATCCAAAACAAGGGAATCCCCCCTCCCAAAAAAGATATGATAAGCCCCATTGAAAAATAAAAGGATGCAAATGTCCAATACAATCAAGTTTCTTCATTTGTCAAAGATACCTTTTCGACCATTTCTAAAATAATTGCAACAGCAGGCTCTTGCAAATATCGTTTTTTTGATGCAAGAGAGACAAGTACATTGGTGAATTCCTTAATGAAGAGGGTGTTATGATCAGAGATCCACGCTTCCACCAGTCTTCCTGATCGGGCAAGAGCACCATAAGCAAATAGCTGACCTAAAAGGCAATCCCTTATATCCTGCGGTACCACAAAGAAGCAACTTCAGGAATTTTACATAGAGAAGATAGCTACAGAATACAAAATGTCTACCCTCACTCACCTGACCCTTCATTGATGAAGAAACTTCCAACATGTCAGCTATTAGTTTCATCACTGAATCCACTTTGATGCTAGGAATTGTACCAATTAACAATGCCAAGCCCAGTGCAAATCCTTGCCTTGCACACTGCAAAAGGGAAACCAGAATACATGGTATACACAAGTTACCAAACAACCTCTTGTTACAGATAACCCAACTTTAAAGCCATGCAAGAGATACTATGGTCTAAGGAAGATATTATATGATGCATAAAAGGTTGGGCATTTGACCATTTCCAGTTTCCAGTTAATGTTGTCCAGTTAGACATTTTATCTAGCTTCAGTAAGATCTAAATGCCCTGATAAAGAATGTTTGCATAACAACCAGGAGGATCTAACACCCCAAGAAACAAGAATCAGTATGTATACGGTCATATAAATTCAGAGTTGCAAGTACAAAGCAAGTATTACCAATGAGATGACCAGGTACTGAGAAATAAGCCATTGCAACAGATACACCAAGAATGCATGTTTCACACAATCATCCATCAAATTCAAAACCCAGCAGGCATTAGACATGATTGCAGATCATTACACAGCAGGAAGGTGATGATCAAACTAAACAAATGTACCGTTTTCATAAAAAAAAAAGACAGTTCCTAAGTTTAATTCAACTCTAGGAAACACTTCTAAGCGATATTGAACTTTGAAAACAAGTAAAACATTCACAGTTAGATATTATGAATCAAATTTCCATTCACTCATAGCATATATAGAGAACCACGACCTTGGTGCAAAAGTTGTGAGTTTGTACGTGATACATAGCTTTCACAAAGAAGAAACAAGAGAGTAGTCTGCAATATAACCAGCCATACCTCCCTTGATGAAGAAGCACCGCGAATAAGCCTACGCACAGCATATCTCACAGAAGGAGCACAGTCATTCAACCCATCATCCTTCTTTGCTTCCAATTTCATTCCATCTTCAACCACCTTATTCTCTGCATTTTCATATGCCTTCTGAACCTTTTGCAACTCCATGACCAATCTCTCCACTGCAGCTTCTCTCACAGACACATCAGCCGATATCAATTCGGTAAAGACAGCAATGTGAAACTCTGGCAACATCCCACTTGAGGAAGCTCCCATCTGCTCTCTATTTTCACTAATCTTTGAATCAACATCCAATTTTTTAGTCTTCCCATCCTTACCCTCTGAAGTTGCATGCTGCCGCACTTTATCCAATGCTTTCCTTTTCTTTCGTCTTTCCATGGGCTTCAGCGAACTAGAAATATTACAAAGGCCTGCTTTAGAAGCATCTGCGTCCAGGGTTTCATTTTCTTTATTCTTATCCTTCTTCATTTTCTTTCTACTTAGATTTGAACTTGCATTCTCAATATTCATATGGTCCACGTTTGCATTCTCAGTTTTTGTATTTGTATTATCTGAATCCTCAACTTCCTCTGCTGAATTGGAGCTTCTTTTCTTGCTTCCCATTTAAGCCAGAAAATATGTTTTCAAGCTAAAACTGTATATACCATACACCAATGCAAAGAATAAGTAAAACCCAGAAAAGTTGAACTTCAAAATTCACAAAATGTAGGGAGGCTGAAGCTCAAGCGTCAATAACAGCCACAGAATTGCATTTAAAACTAAATAAAAAGAAAAGAAAAGAAAGGAAACAACAGCAACTAAACTGGGCTAATTTCCGAAAAGAAAAACAAAAGGAATTAGATAAACACTAACAACACAAAACATAAAATTAGAAAACGAGCATATATTCCTGTCCTTTGGCTAGCGAAACGAGTAGGAACGATTCGGTATAAACTGGACTTTCGAGGTTAACTAAGCTTCAATATTTATTTCTTTTTCTTAAAAAAAAACAGGTTGAAGAAATGAATAGAAAGGAGGAGAAAGAAAGCCTAATAAAGGAACCGCATTGAGAGAGGCTATGCATTCTAAGTGTTACCTGTAGAAGACAGAGAGTCTTCTTCTTCTTCTATGTTGGGTTGGGAATAAGCGGCAATCAAAAACCCTAAAAACCCTAGCTGATTAACGATGATGTCTATTATTATTATTTTTATTATTATTTTAAATAAAAAAAAAAGGAGGAAAGGAGTAGCCGTTATTTAATGGGCTCTAATTATTGAACAGTAGAGAATAAGCCCAATGGGAAAGTTCTTAAGGCCTATTCTAACGGTTCATGAGTGTTTAAGGCTTGTTTACTTGGCCCACTATTTTCTTTTTCTTCTTTCATTTTTTAACACGACTCGAGTATAGACTATAGACTTCAGACAGGTTGCATTAACCAGTAGGGTTAGTTTTGGTACCCCCGAAGGAGGTTTATCTGCGATGATTTAACATTACCTAATATATAAATACCATGGACATTTAACTGTTGATGGCACTGTGCATTTAGAGTATCTGTACTGTGGATTGCGGCAGTGGCTCGACGAATTTGACCTTAATGAAATTTGTTGTTTTCTCTTTTGAGTTGGGGTTGTTTTTGCCTTTTTGCTTGGTTTTTCTTTTCTGCTTTTCTTTTGTTTCATTTCTTTATGGCTGGTCGGGCAATAGCAGGATAAAGGAGCTATATGAGACATGCTAGAAGCTCAGATCTAGAGCTAGGTAATCAACTAGCTGATGACCTTAGCCGAAAGTTTAATTCAGGGATATAAATGGAGATAAAATTAATTAGCTAAACGCAAAACAAATATTTCAGTATATATAATAGGAGTGGGAAAACACTGTAGCAATTTTTTCCCACGTCAATATATATGTATATACTGAGATACATTGCTCATATGCTATAGTGGCTTATGTATTAATTTTTTAAAGTTATAAAAAAATTCAAATCAATTAAAGTTGAGTTTTTTTAGCAAATTGATTTATTGTTAGGTTGTTTTACTAAGTATTTTATAGGTGGATAACAAAACTGGAATCGATAGAATCAACTAAAAAGAGATTTGGTTTTTGCAACAATTTGTTTTAATGTCGGATCTATTTTAAGCGCTTGGAATTTTTTTATAGTAGACTAATTGATTGTTGCGAAAGTTTTTGACTAGCATTTATAATCAATAAAATTAATTGAATAGATCTATACAACTTTTAGGAAATCATTGCATGCGTGTTGTGGCAAGTTTTTGGATTGAATGTATTAGAGATATAAAGAGACATGAAGTTACATGAGTTTAAATTTTTTTTGTTTAACAAAAGAGTTAAGGTACTATGCGAGAGAACATTAAGATAATTAGAGTGGTTAAAATGTCACATTGATCATTTTTTAAATCCAAAATAGCAAATATAATAGTCTAGAAATTCAAGAGTTGAAAGTACAACAAAAGAAAATAGATTAACTTATCACAACAAAATGGTGCCATAGAAATGTCATGAGTAGCCTTGTTCTTCAAGAGAAGATGTTGGAACAACGTATGGCAGCATGCAAAAGGGGTGGAAATGATGTTCACCAGAAAGTCCTGCTAACAAAAAGATAAGTAATATTGATAGCGATGAAATGAAGGAAAATAAAGGGTGTTTGAAAAATAAAAATAAACATAAAAGCAAACATCAATTGAATTGAAATTATGATTCTAAAAACTTTGACCTCTTTTTGTTTATTGAAAAAGTATATTTTTTGTTTGAGAAAATGTTGGTGCACCCTTTGAGAAAAGCTGAAAGTTTTAATAAAATCAGAAATAAAGATGTTTAGCATCTGATACATGAAGTGTTAGGTAAAAAAGTCGAAAGTGATGTATATAATAGTAAATAGTATAAGCGATGTTTTTTTTGTCATAGGAGGTTTTGCATATAGTTGATGAAATAATATAATTAAAAAGTGAATTAAAATCACCTAATCATGATGCGGTTTTGGTGGACATTGTCGCTTCATTGGTGGATCATCTGCATCAGAAATGGTTGAAGCATTGCGATCGAGTGATATGATTATATTTGGAGTTCCGGATATTGCATCAGTTGCAGAGCTGTGAATGCAAAATGAATGAATAAGATATGCGTTTACCATTTACAAAGGAAAAAAAATATCAATGATATTGATGAGATTGAAAAATGAATATTTTGAAGAAAGAAAGAAACATGTGACCTTTTAAGAGGTGTTTCATCTTCAAATAATAGTTGCCTCTTAGTTTGTGATGGTGAAGATGCAACGTGTACTCTAGATGGTGGAATAGGTGTTGGTGTAATTGGGTCTAATAGAAGGGCTTTTTGGGAGAAAGATGAGGTAGCTTGATTTATAAGAGGAACCTCAGTCTTATGAAGTTCTGCCTCAGCAGGCTGGTGTGGAGGTTCAACATTTATAATGTCATCAAAGACATTGGTGACAATGATATCACAACGGTTGACAACAGAGCGAAAAGCTCCAAATCGTAGCTGGAAAATTTTTTGTTTGTGTAATTTATCAATCATGGGAGGTGGGATGGAATCAATAAACCCTTTATCATAGACATTACTGTGAGCAGAGGAGCCAAAGAAGTTTTCAGCAACTTTTCCAACCATCAGAAATGTTGTCACATCATTACCATCAGTCATAATACAATCCACTTTATACCTGCAGAAAAAGGTAAAGATGATACCATTAAATATAAGGAATAAGTTAGAATATGTAAAGAAAATGCACAATTTAATTTTCGACATGAAAAGAAGAGATTTTTTTTCTAACCATGGAATTGGCGTTACTTCATTGTGTTCAATGCATCTAAAAATTGTGCCTTTGTCAGAGACTGATTTTGTGCATACAGGGCAACTATGATACCACCAACCTCTATAAAGATCATAATCAGCTATTGAGGCCTTGCATGTGAATCTCTGGCTCTACAAATTCATTATTAAAAATTAAAATTAGATATAAATATATATTATTGGAGATTTCTGAAAATGTGAAATCAAAGTTCAAGAGCTAAAGAAAAGTGGATAATAATGTTGACACCTTGTATTGATATGGGTCCATACAAAGGATTTCTTTGATTGTCTTCCTGTTTTCATTCAATTGTTGGTCAATGGTTTGAGCATTCATTGAAGCTGGGAGTTGATGTACCTCAACCGATAGGTCCTTATAGCTGATAATGAAAATAGTTTTGCATAAACAAATCAAATAATAATATTTGAAGATATAAGCAAGTTGGAAAAAGAAAAAGCTTACTAATGTTTGTACGGAAGAACTTCTGGAATTTCTGGGTTGAAATACCATAAGGAGGCAACAGTACTGGTAAGATTTGGTTTTCCTAAAAGTAAAAAGAAATATATAGATTGAAATCATTCGAAAATCATGGAAAAATGCATGATATCAATGGTGTGAAAATATATAATAAAAAAAATCAATAAATAATGAAAATAAAGATATGTAACAATCTAGGGAATTGTAATAAGAAGAAGATAGAAAAGTTTACGGGAACTACATGTGAGGCGAAAATAAGAATTATTGTAGCTTAGAGGGCAATGTCCAGTAAAAAAAACCTTTGAACTCAGTGACTCGAAAGGCAGCAAAAACAATTATGATTGGATTTACTTCCTTCTGTAAATCAGAATCATCAAATCTTTTTGCAACGTCTCCCCAAAGAGTTACCCTAAGTTCATCACCTCTGCATAAAAAAGTGAAATTTAAGAGATAATGTATTAAGTTGTTAAAGAAATGAGAATAATGAAACAAACCTGATATTTTCAATGATAAACTCTCTTTTATCTGTTATATCTTGACCTCTAACCAAAATCTGCTCAAGTGGTTGAATAGCTTTCAATCGACCGAGCACATCTAAAGTTTAAAATAAAAAAGAGGTAAATGGTAAGGATATGTATAACAAAGTAATTATAATGTATGAAGACAGTTTTTTAGCTCAAACCTGTGAGCACTCCTGATCGTTTTCCTTTAGTCAACATATGCGCAAAGTCGATGAAGTTAAAATAATAGCGTGGCACAGAGGGTGTCAGTTGATCAAGCCTTGCAACCTTGGTGTCATACTTAAGATCAATAATTGCTTCGTGAGCAACAACAGAGTTTGTGTACTTGTTTTCGAAGGTGTAAAATCCATTGATTTGATAATAATCCCCTTCAACGATAGAAGCAGCATATGCTTGTATGTTTTTGCCTTTAGCGGATGCTTGTATTGCATTGCCCTGTTAGATCACAATGAAAAGCATTATGAATAAGATTAAAAACACATTTAGCACAAAGAAATAGAGTGCAAAATGTTTAATAGACAATTTTATTTTCAATTTTAATTCTTTTGTCTAGAAAGAAATAAATATAGAATATTTCATAATTGTAAAAAATGTGTCACTGTTCTCAAATTGTTAACTCTAGCATAAAGGGTAATATTTCAACCAACGAAGGTTTGAACTTTATCTTAAATGCATGGCAATTCTTTGTTGACTTTGTTCAATAACAACATAGGTTAGTTATATTATTATTACAAATAGCAAGCATGAAAAAATAGCTGAAAAAACAATGGTGCAAAATATAAGCTTACTGCGGTATCGACGAAGAGACAATTAAAACTGCTTGTTTGCCCATTGAGCTTTGGAATCCAAACACGACAAACTCTTCCACAAAAGGATGTGTAGAAGTTGTATTTCTTAATGTCTTGGACCGATAGCACCATGACCTTGAGAGTTAAAATAATAGTAACAAAAGAAGAATAAATGATTATAAACTAAGAAGAAATTTAGCGCATAATGTATCAACAATAAAAAAAACTATAATGCCTTAAAAAAACTATAGTTAGTATCTTACAAAATATGTAGTGAGGTTGGTCAATAAGATAGCACACAATGAATAAAGAAACATTTTCAAATGCAAAACTTAATTTTGATGATCTATAAAAGATTGATGAGTAAACAATGAGTAATTATTTATTTAATTGATTCAATAGTGAAAAGAAATAAAACCTTTTGCAAGAGCGCTTATAATGTCCTTGTAGACAATATTTTTTGCATAAGTGGAAGGGCGCCCTTCATTATCACATGAAATAATCTTCATACCTTTTTTTGAAGTGACTCTTGAGAGAGCGACATAAAGTTGGCCATGGGTGAAAACTTGCTCTTTAAGAAATACACTGACAATTTTCAATGATCGGCCTTGACTTTTATTGATTGTCATAGCGTAGCATGGTCTCAAAGGAAATTGACGTCTTTTAATTGTAAAAGGACATCTAGCTTCATTGATTGGAAAGATAATTCTTGGTATGAATACTTTATTGCCAATGTTAGACCCAGTTATTATTTGTGCTTCAATCACTCTTGATGAAAGTTGTGTCACTATAAGTCTAGTCCCGTTACATAAACCAATAGATGGGCTGATATTCCTAAGCAACATAACTGGCACTCCGATTTTTAGAGCAAGTGCATGAGATGGCACACCATTGAATTCAAGTTGGTTTATGTATTCTATTGGATATAAAGAGCTGGCATTGTCACTATCTGTTGATGATGTTGAAATAGAATCTACGCTAAGGTAGATGTGCTTTTCGCCAGGGGTGATGCGAAGCACAAAATCATTGATTTCATTAACAGTTGTGTTCTTTGTTGTCACAATAGCTCTTTCTCTAAAATAGCAAGGGTCCATGTGAGCTTCATGAATACCAGGATAAATTGTTGAGACCATGGTTGAAATTAGATCACATGAATTTTGAAGGAGTAGATCTGAAGGAATACTAATAAAACAATCATCTGATCCATCAAGCGCAGGTAGATTAGATATGTCACCATTACCAACGCTTAAAATCCATTTGGAGAAGTCATTAATTTCAGCCTTTTCTTCAAACGTCAGACCATTTGTAGAGAGGCGCATATTCTCTTCAAGAGTCAATACAGTAAATTTGGGCCATAAAGTTGAGCTGGTTAAAGAAGCATTGATTATTTGTTCTTTTGTTCCACCAGGAATAACTGGTAATATTTGTCGAAAATCACCACCAAGCAGAATTGTTTTTCCACCAAAAGGGAGGTCTCTGCAACAATTGTCACAACTTGAAAGGACATCACGCATTGAACGATCAAGGGCTTCAAAGCAACATTTATTATTCATTGGTGCTTCGTCCCAAACTATAAGAGAGGTTTTTTGAAGAAGGTTTGAAAGTTGAGTATTCTTCTTGATGGCACATGTTGATGATTCATCAATAGCAAGCGGGATTTTGAATCTCGAATGAGCTGTACGACCTCCTGGAAGCAGAAGAGATGCAATACCAGATGATGCTATTGCAAGGACGATTAACCCCTCAGATCTGATGCGGTTGATTATTGTATGCCATAAAAAAGTTTTGCTCGTTCCTCCATGGCCATGCACAAAGATTAAAACTTGTTTTTTATTAAAGATTGCTTCAACCACCGAGTCATAAACAACTCTTTGTCCATTGTTGAGAGAAGTAAAATTCAATGAGTGTTGACTTCTAAGGTCGGCTATATCATAATTAAGTTCTTCTCTTAGAAGCTTGTTTGTAATTTCAGACAATAATTGTCCATCAGGCATCGGCAAGTCATGATCTTGAAGTGTTGTTGCAGAAGCATTGAAAAGTTGTTCAAGCTCATATAGCACATAATTTCTAAGCTGATGATCAGGAAGAATGAGATATGGCATGTTAAAAGATGTCTTCGACTTATATAGGATGTCATCATGCAGTGAATGCCAAAAATGATTGAACAAAGATAAAGGGTCAGCAACTTCACAGAATAAAATAATACTAACGACAAGCTGTCTAAGTTGTGGGGATGATGCAATCGCAATCGCTTCAGAGAAAGCTTCAGACCATTCTTTATCATCCCCTAAAAGTCCATATGCCTTGCAAGCAAGTTGAAATGTTGGATAAATGATCCCACCAACCTTTCTTAAATCTGCAAAACTTGTCGACCCTTTAATATGGTTTAAAAGTAGCCTTAAAAAATACAGTTCTCCAGCAGCAGGATGCACATATGTTATACGCCCAAGGCTAAACCCTTTTGATCTCACAACCCATTCTTTCTGCCCGTAATCCCAAACATATTTGCTTGGAAAATCTGAGTAACAGAGCTCTCTTGCATCAAAATCTTTTTTATTGCATTCGAACCATTCAGTGAGCATTGTTTTATTGATATTTGGCCTCCTAAGAACAGATTGAAGAGATTCATCACCAGAGAAAACAATATTCTGCTGAAAAGGCAAATGAATCTGAAGTCTTTCAACTGTAGGATTTCTTGAATGGATTGGAAATTGAAAAAGTCGCCAAACAGCTTCATAAGGGCATATAAAACGACAATTAAGATATGCTTGGACTTCATCATTTGTATCATGCTGGAGTACAACACGACACCTGTCCGGCCCTTTGTTGACATACTTGGACAAATACTTGATAAGCATTGACTGACAGCACACCTCAACATTTATATGTGCATTGTACCGCAACAAAAGCTCTTTATTGTATGGGACAATATAGTCATTCCGTAGCATAATTCCATTTTTCAAGACAAAATTGTCACGAAATTCACGTCGTCTATAATAAACAAATCCATTCTCAGAAAAAATAGTTGAGCTCCTGAATTTTTTTGGAAATGACTTTGTGCACACCCCCCCTGACATGCATTGTGCATTTGACCTTGCAGAACCACATGGACCATGTATCATGAACTTAGAGACAATTTGATAACATAAAGGATCAAGATTTTTATCTGGCAACTCAGCTGAAACAATTGAGTCAACATCGTCTGCAGTTTTGCATTTGAATTCAGAGGCAAGCCAAATTAAGATATGTGTATGTGGCAACCCCCTTTTCTGGAACTCAACTGCACAAACATCTATGAAATTGCGAAATACAGTTAAATATGATTTTTTTAAAAATATCACAATAAAAAGAAATTGAAATGATTATATTACCAGCAATAGTTTTGTCGAAAGGAACACCAGATTTTATGAACTTTAACATATCAAGAAGCTTTGTTCTAAAAACTCGTGCAATTATATCAGGCTTGTCTTCATGCTTATAAGCCCTAACTTTGGTAAGCTCTCTTTGGATTTCAGGCCAATTTGTGTTGCATGTGAAAGTAATGAAAAGATCCGGATTTCCATGTGCTCTACAAATTGCCATGGCATCTTGGTAATTATTTATCATGTATCGCGGGCTACCAGTTAAAGAAGAGGGTAGAATAATTTTTCCAGTTGATGATCCATGAACATCCCCTCTAAGCACTGCTTCATTGATGTTATGATAGAGATCCGATCGAAGATCATTTTGGTTCATTCTAATGTAATCAAGCCTGTCTTCCTCAACAGTAGCAAAAGCATCAACTAAAAATTGTTGATAAAGACGACCACCTTTTGTTATAGTGTCTTCACCATATTCTCTCTCATGAAGAAGATAAGCATAAAAAGCTCTCATTGAAACTTTTTGACGTTTCCTGGAGCCAAGATTATCATGGTTTGCAAAGTTAATATTATTTCTATAACCATCTTCACCAAATGGAAATAGAAGAGGATACTGCAATGCCATAAATTTTGGATGTAGCTTAGAGATCCTTTGCAAAGTCTTTGATTGAGCTTCTATAATAATATCTCGCTCTGATCGATATTCACCAATATCCCCAACAATTAAGCCACCTATGTCATCCGAAGATGGATCATTATATTGTCTAGTGTCATTAGTTCTTTGACCAAGTAATCGTAGTTTATATCCAAGGTTATTAGACTCTGCAAGTTTCTGTGAAGCATGACGGAATAAGCTGACCAAACAATTAGTTGAGGCAAGCATGTGAATGAGATCATTAACAATAGTCTCATCCAAGGATGAAGTGGAGTCTGATCGTGGAAATTGTGCCAAACGATTTGAAACCTCGTTTGCAATATCATAAATATAAAGCTGAGCAAACTTTGGACCATCATCTCCAGAAGGTAACAGAGATCCCATAAGATGGTGACAATGGCCATTGATCTTAAAAACATATGGGCCAGACTGCCGATTCACTGATTGATCTATATTGGCTCCCATTGATGTGAAAGCAAACATTGAGTTGTAAGCACGAATATTGGTGCGAAATTTTTTAGATGTTTTGCCAAATATGGGGTTTAGAAGGTCATCAAGAAGCTGGGGTGTTGGCAATGGTCGTGGAAGCTTAATTTTCCCACTAAGACAACATAGAGTGAATCTTGGATTTGATTTAGTAGAGCGTGCAAGCCTCTCATCAAGCCAAAAAAGAGCTTTGCAATGACAACATTTGAATGTTTTGTTCCCAAAATCAATGTACTCATCGAAAGTTCCTGGGAACAAAAATCTTGTAAGGTGGCAATACATACATACATATATATATATATATATATATATCAAAAGCAAAGAAAATAAATTGAGAGCAAACTTTTTCTCTTTCTTTGATAAGAAGCTTGCCCAATTGTCAGATGTTGATTCATAAAAGACATAAGATCATGGTTGACACAGGCTGAGTTCGTTGCACCAATATCTTGTGCGAACAATAGAGACGATGATTGCGATGAGCAAGATCGATTGTCTATAAAAGCGAAAGAGTGCTGATCATGTTGATTGTTGGAGCACATTGATGGTTGAGAGCGTGAAGTCTCGCCTTGATATAATGGAAAGCGTTGGCCATCAATAAAGTCAGGATCAAGATTTGTGTTCAGTCTTGAAGACTGTGCTAATCTGCCAACTGAGCAGACATGAGTTGCATTTTCTAGTTCTGATGTATTACATGGAGAATCTTGTTCATGATTAATTCCATGTGATGTTTGTAAGCGTTGTCGTCGGCTAGTCATGTTTGTATAAATTGAAGCTGGAGGACCAAAACATTGAAAAAAAAGACTCATATAAAATGAAATAGAAAATTAGTGCCTTAAAAAAGAAAACAAAATATATTGGAAAGTGGAGTTACATAAACTTTTTTTTTGTAATACATATAAAATATTTTGTGTGTTTAGTATCCATTTTGTTATGGAATTAATTGCTCAATCTAAATAAAGTTATTAATAAATTCTTTGCAAATGTATCATAATGGTTCAATTCCTTGTGCATCAAAATGAATGGGTGCTTACCAAAGTTTTTTCCCCTAAAAAATAATAATTAATTCGATTGATAGCAAGATAATTTTCAGAGTGAACCAATTAAGACCCAATAACATTAGCAAAGAAAAAAAAGAAATTAGATGTATGTAAAAAGAGGAAGATATACAACTAAAGGCATTAAAAAAACCAAGACACTACATAAGCGATTAAAGCAAATTATGTGTAATTTGACCCAAAAAAAAAATGTCAACGTAGAAGTAGTGTGTCAGATGCAACACAATAGAAATGTATAAAAACAACAAAAGAAAAGAATGACACATAAATTCACTAACCTCAATATCAATACAAACCGGCAGTGTGCACGACAACTAACTTGATGCAAAATATGGCACAGACGTAATATGAAAAAGTAGACATCTGCATGATATAATTTTTGTTAAAGAAACAATAGAGAATTAACAAAAAAGACAATGAGGAAAAAAAGATACTCAACAATAGGCAAAAAGCATGCCAAATAATTTAGAAAATGCAAAATATTTCTATATGGTTGCTCTCAATAGTTTTGTCTCTAATAGATAAGAGTCGAAGAACAAATCTAATTACAAAGAAGTTTGCAAAACATTTGATTGATGGAGACATCTGCTTTAATAATAATAATAATAATAGTAATAATAGCAATAAATTCAATATAAAAGGATGTCGCACCATGTGACCATTGCTAAATCAATTTTAAATATTTTATCAATCATTCTATTGGCATACAGAAAAAATGTCATCAATAAAATTCAGAAAAGATGAGTTATTTGCTTCATAGAGCAAAGTGATTAATTGTTAGGCATGCTATAGTTGTTTAGCCAAAGAATTCACCAGCCAAGATGATTTTTTCATAGAAAAAAATTATATCAAGGTCTTTTTTTCGCTGACGGAATTGCAATAGTAGGTTTATGAGCAGAAAGTAAGAAAAATATGTGGCAAGCAAAAAACAATGCATAAAGATTGAATAAGATGCACTGAAAAGTATGCTGATTAATTGCTAAACATGTGTGTATTTGTCTCGGCTAATGATTAACCAGCGATGGGTGAATTATCATAGGGCATTTTTTTCTAATATCAAAGACTTTCTTTCATTAATGCAATTCCAATTGTAGGTTTATAGGACAAAAGTGGAAGAAATATTTGATAAGCAAAAAACAATGAATAAATAGTACATGAGAGTCAACGTGATATTTTTTCAGCAAACTATTTGATCATATGTTTATTTTAACAACTTGGCTAATTATTTAATAACACCATTACTATTTTTCCACATCAACTACTCGAGTTTTTTTTCATAGATTTTTCATCATGTTTTAAGAGCCGAGTGAACAATTAATTCATGTTTTTTGTATGTGTATGCCACCAAGTGTTTTTTAATAACTTAATCAAATTCAATATAATCCAACCACTGTTGCAATGTCTGGCCAATGCCCTTTAGAAGCCAACAAAAAGATGCACAACGATAAGAAGTAATTAGACATAAAAAAACAACTAACCTTAGCAGCAGCAACAACCAGGCAAGTGTCATAGATTAACCAGCAGAAATCATGAAATTCCTTGACAACACGAAAAGTCGAAAAATATCTGCACATAACAACACACCAATGAACTGATTTAAAAATCCAATAAAGGTAACATAAAAGAAGAGAAAATAGAGTGAAAACAGTAGACTGAACCTTAAGGTTAAAACCAAATTGAAACAAAGAAGAAACACCAAATTTGACGAAGAACACACGTAAAGTCAGGAATTGCCTCATCGAATAAAAGAAGTAATCTGCACAAAACAATAAATTATAAAGTTGGTATAAAAAACAAAAAGAGAAGAATAACAGAAGAAGTAAACAATAAAGCAATAACAAAAATTAAAAACATTAGGGCGTACGCGGTTGCATTCAAGCAAAACAGAAAAAAACGATTAAAAATGAGTGGGAGAACAAATAAATAAGGTGTACATTACATATTTAAATGAAATAAATACATGATATCCGGAGCTGACACGATCCTCAATCCTCTACCAAAAGTCAGCACGCCGTCGACATTAGTAGCATCAAAAGGGTTGCCTAATATCCATTGTCGGACGCGTGCAAAGGGCAAAAAAAAATGCATGGCGCAACTAAGAGAGCTCCGGGAAATGAACCTGTTAATGAACGCGCATTAATGAAACCCCGAGAAAAGAACATGCATTAAATACTGAGTTCATTGATGAATCCCCGAGAAAAGAACATGCATTAAATAATGAGTGAAATAAATGAGCTGGAAAATACGTCTCGCGGATTAATAGCTCAAAACCGAACTATTAATGAGTGCGCATTAATTAATTACCTATCAAAAAGCGAGAAAAGAACATGCATTAATTAAATACTGAGTTCAATAAGAGCTCCGAGAAAGGAACCTGTCTGCGCATTAATGAAGCCCTTGAAAAACGAAATATTGATGGATGCGCATTAATTAATGACCCATCAAAATGCGAGAAAGAACATGCATTAAATCATCGAGTTCAATAAGAACTCCAGAAATGAACCTGTCTGCGCATTAATGAAGCCCTTGAAGAACGGAATATTAATGACTGCGCATTAATTAATGACCCATCAAAATGCGAGAAAAGAACATGCATTAAATACTAAATACTGAGTGCAATAAATGTGTTGAAAAATACGGTCGCACATTAATAATTCGAAAACGAACTATTAATGACTGCGTATTAATTAATTACCCATCAAAAGCGAGAAAGAAAATGCATTAAAGACTGAGTGCAATAAATTAGCTAAACAATACGGTTGCACATTAATTACTACGCATGCACATTAATTAATTACCCATCAAATGCGGTTGTGCATTAATGGATTGCATTAAGAGAGCTCGAGAAATGAGCATGTCTCCGCATTAAAAACTTTTTAAAAAGCGTGCATTAATGACCGGGCATGCTCATTAATTAATTACCCAAACCATTGAAAAAGCGTCAAGAGAGCCCGGAAAATGAACCAGATCGCGCATGAACATTTAAAAACTCTTTGAAAAAAATGTGCATTAGAGAACTCCGAAAAGTTAACCTCGCTCGCACATGAAAATTGTGCATTAATGACTGCGCCCAAACCATTGAAAAACTGTTTGAATCCACTAGTTTGAGTCTGAATGAACAGTTAAAACTCAACATGGGTTAGCTGTTTCTTTAATATATATATTGGTGTTTTTGTTCTTTTTGGACAAAAATAATTCATATTTTATGTATTTATGTTTTTAGATTTTGTTTTTATTTTTTTCCATTTATTTTGTGTATTTATCATTCTGAAATTTTAATTTATATCGGTTACATTGTATTTTATTTTTATTTTTTATTTTTGTTATATATATATTATTAACTATACAATAAAACACGTCCCGGTTTTACTATGCTAATCCACAGTAACACCTACTATTAATATATATTTTCGTGAAAGACAAACGGTTTTTAAGGTAGCTGTGATAATTTAAAGAGCATCAGATTAAGATCTCCTCCAAGGGCATGGGTTCGAATCTCGCTCTCAACACATTTTTTTTAGTGAATCCACATTAAAATTAGATTTAATATATATTTTCGAGAAAGATGAACGAATGTTGAGGTGGCCGAGCGGGTTTATGAGGCAGGAGACAAAAATTCTGTTTGAGAGGTTGGGAGTTCAAGTCCACTCTTGACTGATTTCTATTTTACTTAAAAATATAATTAATTTTTTTTAATGATTATGATAATTTTCTTGCTTTTTTAATGATTATGATAATTTTATGTTGGTTATTTCGTTTAAACCTATTAAACAGATAAATTTATATTGATTTAAAATTCATATATTTTATAGAAAACTTGCACGTCACAGGATTCTGCACAAATTTATCATTTTAACCAAAAATATATTATAAAAAAATAATTGATTTTTTTTTGTGTTGAAAAAAATATGGTACCGCCCGCGACGAGGCGCGGGGCATTGGCTAGTCTTGTTATAAAATGTGAGACTTGTATTGAAATTGGAAATTTTCTTCATCATCACACTATAAAAATAAGTTAAATAAACAATAAAATAATCTCATTCGAGTCAAGAAGAGGAAACAAGTATGACCAGGTGTTTATTCGAGTGATTGAAATTATTTTTTAAAATATTTTCTATTTAAAATGTGTTAAAATGATATATTTTTATTTTTATAAAATTATTTTTAATACAAACACATCAAAACAATTTTAAAATATAAAGTAATTGTTTTTTATTCATAAATTCTAAAAGTCACTAAATAATGACACCCATAGTTTAAACAATAAAAATAAAAATCTCTCAAACATGACTGACCTATCTCATGAAATCTTGGAAATGACAGTTTGAGTTGTGTGTTGTTTTAGTCGGCAATTTAGCTAGAATGGAACATGTCAGGTTCTGATAAATTTCGGATGGTAGGTTGGGTGGATGGAATTGAGTTTGGCCGCGTTGAATTTCAGTGGTTTGATGTTTCAACTTGAAAAACATGAGTTTACATCTCGTTCAAAGAAATTCTAGAGGTTGACAGAACGAAAGGTCTACAACTCGACCACAACATGAGGAGCATTGGACGTTCTCGAGAGCACAGGGTTAACATATGAAAATAATAAAAATCAGAACAGCCATGGAAACGATTCAAGGTGCTAATTGCTAATCACTATTCCAGTATCAGTAGAAGCAAATAGGGAGAATAGCTGTGAGGAGGTTCAAGTAGCTATCCAGCTGGAGAAGAGCAAGTGAGCAACAACGGCAATGAAAGGGCCTCCGCCGCCACGTTATTGATAGGCAGTGTGAAATGAACAAACAATCTCCTCCCAGAAAAAAATGTTTTATTGATATTATAATTGCAATGGCCTCGGCATCCCATTGGCGGATGAGCAAAAGTAATACATTCAAATTAATCTCACCATTTAGATACAAAACCGCTAGGAAACGTATATCCTAAGTGCAAATATAGTTAAGAAGGGTGTTTCAAATATGATTGAGAGCCGTGTCAAAAATGACAGTAACCCCTCTCACTTCTTCACCTCCTCGTAGTCAGCCTCAGGAGTCTGGTCACCACCCTGTGAACCTCCTCCAGAGGCACCATCACCTCCACCACTGCTGCCCTTGGACATGTGCTCTCCAATCTTTGAAACCGCTTTGTTTGCGGCATCTAGTTTAGATTTGATATCATCGACGTTGTCTCCACCCATTGCCTTCCTCAAATCTGCAACAGCATCTTCAATCTCCTTTGCGATCTCGGAGGGAATCTTCTCCCTGTACTCATTAAGGCTTTTCTCCACGCTGTAGATAGTGGTGTCCGCACTATTTTTGATATCAATCAAGGCCTTTCTCTCTTGATCTTTCTGAGCAAACTGTTCGGCCTCCCTGACCATCTTCTCAATCTCATCTTCTGAAAGACCTCCAGATGAACGGATGGTGATCTGCTGTTCTTTGGCAGTGGCTTTGTCCTTGGCAGAAACAGTAACAATACCATTGGCATCAATATCAAAGGTCACCTCAATCTGCGGCATGCCCCTGGGAGCTGGTGGAATACCAACAAGATCAAATTCTCCCAATAGCTTGTTGTCAGATGCCATTTCACGCTCACCTTGTAGCACCTTGATACCGACCTGGGTCTGGTTGTCAGCAGCTGTGGAGAAAACCTGGAATCCAAGAAAAATGTATCAGGGTAGTATACACGCACGGGGCACCTAGAACAGACAAATATCACAATAAATTGGGCCACCTGGACACTAGCACAGGCATGGCAACTTATTCCCCACGATGATAGATATTTGAAAACAGATTTGGAAGTAATGCCTCACCTGAGACTTCTTTGTAGGAATTGTCGTATTCCTGCCTATCAACCTGGTGAAGATACCACCAAGTGTCTCTATACCAAGTGACAAGGGAGTCACATCAAGGAGGAGCAATTCTTTGACATCTCCACGTAAAATTCCACCCTGAAGAGCAGCTCCCATAGCCACTGCCTCGTCTGGGTTTACTCCCTTGCTAGGGCTCTTTCCAAAGATCCCAGCTACTATCTCTTGAACCTTGGGCACACGAGTCATCCCTCCAACGAGAAGAACCTCATCAACTTCCTTGGTGGATATGCCAGCATCCTTCAAACAGTTCTTGCATGGGATCCTAGTCCTTTCAATCAAGTGATTCACCAAGCTTTCAAATTTGGATCTGGTCAGCGTGATATTCAAATGTTTAGCACCTGATGAATCAGCCGTGATAAACGGCAAGTTGATTTCAGTCTGAGTTGTTGATGAGAGTTCTATCTTAGCCTTTTCTGCTGCTTCACGGAGCCTCTGCAAGGCAAGCTTGTCTTTTGAAAGATCAATCCCCTCAGCCCTTTTAAATTCATCAACCAAATACTCTAAAAGGGTGTTGTCAAAGTCCTCTCCTCCCAAGAAAGTGTCACCATTGGTAGCTTTAACCTAAATAAGGACTGGTCATTTAGTTTAACTTGCCAAACTAAATGAAAAACACAGATAGCTAAATAGAACAGCACATAACAAACCTCAAAAACACCATTAGAGATCTCTAAGATAGAAACATCGAACGTCCCACCACCAAGGTCGAAAACTGCAATGAGACCCTCTTTGTTGTTCATACCATAGGAAAGTGCTGCTGCAGTAGGTTCGTTGATGATTCTCTGCACATCAAGGCCAGCAATTCTTCCTGCATCCTTTGTAGCTTGTCTTTGAGCATCATTGAAATATGCTGGCACAGTGATCACAGCTTTTGCAATTCCTTTCCCAAGATATGCTTCAGCAGTTTCTTTCATCTTGGTCAGAATAAAGGCCCCAATTTGGCTAGGCGAATATTGCTGCCCATTGGCTTCAACCCATGCATCGCCATTTGGAGCCCTGACAATCTTATAAGGAACCATTTTCATCTCCTTCTGTGTTTGAGAATCATCAAACTTCCTACCAATCAAACGCTTAGTTCCAAAAACTGTATTGCTTGGATTAGTCACAGCCTGACGTTTTGCTGGAGTGCCCACAAGCAACTCTCCCTTTGGGGTGAAGGCAACAACTGAAGGGGTTGTCCTAGATCCTTCAGCATTCTCGATAACCTTGGGATTCTGTACACGGTCATGGGATCAATAAGAACAAAAGGGGAAAGAAAGCCTAGTAACAATCAATAGATAAACGATCAGAACAAATGTCATTCTAACCTTCCCTTCCATAACAGCAACACATGAATTTGTCGTACCCAAATCAATACCAATAACATCTCCACCTGCAGGTTTTGCACTGAACAGAATAGGAAACACTCAAAACTTCAGAAAATAAAAAAGGAAGGGTAATTGAAACAAATACAGTCACCAAATATTTAACAGGCTACCTAAAAGCTCTGGACAAACCAGCCCAGTTTTGACTGAAATTAGAAGGAGCCCACGATGGCTTCACATTATTAGTCAACTGCACAACAGATGAACAACAAAACTCAGCCATTTCACAATCACAACCTCAATTCTCAAACAGCTTTTAATGAGTCGGACCAACCACCAATTTTGCAATCATTGTCTACTTTTTCAAAAAATTAGGTAAAAACTATTAAATCAAAGTCTAACTTTCAATTTAAGTCTTACAAATATAAAACATCCCATATGGTAATCACGAGGTAACACAAAAAAATACAAAACAAAAGCTTTTAATATATATATAAAAAAACAGCGATACATGATTGCGTGAGGAAATCATATGATAGAACCCATCAAAGATAAGTCCTTGACGGGCCAACTTTCTAAACTAACATTACATAATTTATTTATCCTTCAAGAATCAGGTCGAGTCTCGGTTTGATCTTTTAAAAATTACCCAATCGGGAAAACTGAAGAAGAAAAGGAGCAAAAATGTTATGAGACGTACGCATCTGTAGGCTGAAAGAGGAGCGGAGGCGACGTCACGGCGTCGTAGAGAGCGGAGGAGAGCGGATGTGGCCATAAGTGAAGTAATCTACCGGTTTATTTTGGGTTGGAAGATGGGGAAGGACGTAGAGACTATAGTAGATGTTTGTAAATAAGGGTTTAGGGTTTTGTGATGCTAGGCTTTTTAATTCTAATGAGGGCAAGGGATTTTTCTAGCGAGAGACAGAAGGTTCTAGATGTACATACCCGTACTTGCAATGCTTCGTTTGGTCCCTTTACTCTCTTGATTGTTTTACTTTGGTCTCTCTTGTTATTATATATATATATATATATATATATATATATATTCATCCTCTCTTTTTTTCTTCCATATTATCATTCTGATATAAAAAATATTTATTTTTTATTTTTATTAAGGTCCCATGAATTATTAATTAATACTATTATACGTTTAATGCAAATTTTATTGATATACTACACCGCCTATCATCTTTAATGTAACGTATCTTTAACATAATCAAAATTTATTGATGTTTTTTATAGTTATCATGCCTCCAACACGAAAAGCCTTGGGGTTTTTTCAAAGAAAAAGATAAGAGTCATTTTTTGTATAAATTTTCACACCTTTTCGGCTAAATTTGTTGAACTCTTATAAATATAAATGATGATGAATTAAAAATAATAATTCAAAAGCAACTTTGAGACCGATTAATTTTCAAACAATACGATCCATGGAATGAAAAGTACAATCTTTGACCACAGCCTTTTCCGTTTTTTTGAGCGGCTCGTAGGAACGCATTTCTTGTACTGAGCATTTTATGATCTGCTGCTGCTTTCTTTCGATTCCCCTTTTTTACATTTTCAACTATAGAATTCAACATGATACAAATCATAGAACGATTTGAAAGCTGTCAGAACCATGGAAGCAGCTTTCACAACTCTTGTTTATATCATCAAATCATAAAACTCGGAAAATAAACATATTCAGAACGATGAATGTTATACCTGTGCAGTGTGTTACAACGATTGCAAAAGATGCCGCCATTAACAACATGATCGTATAAGAAACAGGAAAGGCGAACTCTTGCCTATAATCAAGTTTGAAAAGAAGAAGAAAAACCGTGTGCTTCTACCAGAATTTCCATATCTGGGGCAGGGTCAAGGATATCATTGACAATTGTTAATCTGCAGAATGCATTTCCAACTATCATTGAATGAGGGCATGCAGACATCTCAGTTAATAGAGGAAATAGCTAAACTTAACAGCCCTCATTTTCATCCAAGCTCCTGATCATGTTAAAGAAAGGCAGAGTGATTAAAGAATCAAGGAAACAAACAGATCCACGCTCAAGAAGTTCCCTTTATGTATCTTCAGGAGTGAAGTTAAATTCTGCAGCTGGAAACAAATTGAGATTGAAAAGCTCGCGTACCAAAATTCTATCTTCACCCTCTTCTTTTGGCTTCCTCTCTCAAAGGCGAATATAACTGTCTCTTTCTTTAACTGGAAGTGTTCTCTTGAGATAAGATTTCCTGTTGAGAGACCAGCTTCTTTTCAAAGCAATCGTTCGTCTCCAGGCAGCTATACGGCTGTAAAGAGCTGGGAAAAGGAAGCATAGAAGCACGAGAGCCAGCACTCCCACGCAGACAAACATCACGTTGCGGAAACCAGCTTTCACCTCTGGGTTCTTTTGCTCTGTCCATGGAACTCCTCCCACATTCATACCGAAGACTGTCATGGGTTTCCAAAAACATTTGCGTATCAGATGATGCTTCTAACAGTTATTCAAGGTGTGACTATGACCAAAAACAGCTAAGCAGGAGAGAAACGTTTACCTCCAGTAATGATTGACAATGGGAGGAATATTATTGAAAGGAACGAGAGATAGTACAATTTCTTGTTTATTTGCTCAGCCTGCCAGCTATCCAGACCTGCCTGAATTGCTGTGACACGATTTGATATAAACCCCACATTCTCTTTTAGCCTCCTTAGCCTTCCAATTAACTCTTCTAGGGAGTTTATGTCTTCACTGGAAAACCATTTTTTTGAAGAACATTTTTCTTTCACTCGTGGAAATACTTGCTCCCCATGAGCAATCACCTAAGTCAGATAAAATACAAGATTTAAAGCATTTTGGTTTTATATTTTCCAAGTACCCTAGAAATGATCCAAAATATCAATTTCTAGGATGCATTCCTGTACAGCATACAGTACCCTAGAAATGATCCAAAATATCAATTTCTAGGATGCATTCCTGTACAGCATACAGGGATGATGCCATTGGTGAAAAATTAAAGCACTTGAAAACCATTATGGTCACTGGCCAACTTGCAGTGATATAAAGTTTCATGATTTGGATCCCTAAGAGAATTCAATGATACTAAATAAGGACTCCAAGCTTCATGCATCCTTCTGTTGGAGTTAGTGGTCTTTGCACCTTATCCAGACTGATTTTGTGAGATTATTACTCAGAAACCTACTTATGCAGCAATATCCTTGCAAGAAATAAAAAAAAAAGGTGGACAAACTACCTGCAATATTCGTTGAAGATTGAGATGCATTTTAGGAAATCTTCTATCATCAAGCATCTGTTTCTTCAGTGCAAAACCTCCTGCAGTATACCATTAAAACAACGCTCAGTTTCCATTCAAAGGTTTAAATAAATCATGTACCAAACAGAAAGGACACCAAAGAGTTTCAGGACAAATAGAAGAGGAATGCTTTCTATAGAGTGCTTTGATGGTCCATAGACATGCTGATTTATCATATATTTTTGAGAAATCCAGACTTTCGTGTAGACTTTTTTTTCTCTCTTCAAGGAGTTTGTATAGATTTAATTTAGCAAGAATAACATCTTAGGCATCAAGCACAACTTTTGATAAATTTAAGGTAACAATGAGATTCCATCATGTATTTGAAAGGACTACGTGTTACAGAAAAATTAGCCTTGTGAAATGACATGCCGCATGAAGAAGGATAGCTGTCCTGGAACAATCATTCGGGACATGATAACCAAATTTATTATAGCTAGCCTCTTATTTAGATCGATCAATGTGGAAAACAATTGATTTTCTTCTTTTATCAAACAAAAGATGTTTCTCATTTTATCGGGGAGCTTTGCCACATAGTATTTAGCACATTTAGAGACAAGCTTCCCCTTTCGCAAATGAATTTTGGCAATGCTTTGATGACCTTCTACCTCGTGCAAAAAAATGTTCTTGTAAGCCAACCATATATCACTATAAGTTCACCATGAAACTGGAATAACACGTCACATCATGCATTCCAAGATGCAAGCTGCGGTTAGTAAAGATGCACTATTTAATGGGTGATATATCCAATCAAATTTAATTTTGACAGTGACAGTGGAAAACCATACGGTTGCAAATGCAAATTTAATCCTATAGAATTTCATTTCAACAGTGCTTTTTCGAGCAAGTTTTGATATCTCTATTTCCCATTTGTTGGCTACATATTGTCAGAAGGGCTGAATCTAAGAGGCTGCAATTTTCTAAAATTATAACAGAAGTAGCACGTCCAAACAAGGTTACACAACTACTAAATTAACATGAGGCACAAAGTGTATCTACAAATAACCCTTCCAGATAAATTATAGTAGTTACCACTAGGGTCACTAGAAATATGAAGTAGATATGACTACAATGAACTCAACACTTTTAACTATCTTCATGACCAGAATAAAAGCAATACTAATAGTGTTTCACCCAAAAGAAATATAAATGGTAAGTGTAGAACAACACAAAAAAACAAGGCAACATTGATTTTGCAACAAGGACCGCCAGTTGTCATTATATAGGAGTTTTACCTTTGTCTAATTCAAGCTCCACAGAGTCTAGTTCCATCTCGAATTTGGTGGTAATATCTTGAAGGTGGTCAAGATGGGTGTCGATGATGTGAACAACAAGATTAGAGACGGATTCCGGCACAGGATTATCAGCCTCCTCTGAGTGGTTCATTGTTAATAAAAACTCAAGAACATGCTCTCTAATCACAATCCCGCTTCCTTCATTTCCATCCCCTCCATGATGCGAGTGAGTCCCACCAATTGAGCAAGTCTCCACAGCTGGGATCTGAGAGAGAAGTGATTCACTCATTGGTGAGAAACCCAATCTTGGAACCCTTCCTAGTGACACAGTAATCACTGAATTCTCGGTAACTCTAGCAGCTAATCTAAATGTATAATTGCTAGTTGGAGGACCAGAAGAATTAACTCTGAAAACAAGTGCTCCATCAACATGACTACAGAAGGGTCCATTGCTACTTAGTGAAAGAATATCTTGGAGTTTCAAAGGAGGGCAAAGAATGTCGATGAGGCATTGTGCAAAGAGCGGCAGCTTCTGATTAATTTTTGGAAGCTCTACATGGTACCAACAGAACTCATTTTCTTTGGGTTCCGCAAAATCCCAATCTTTGTTGTAATACTTTCCCTTACCATCAAATATATAGGCTTTCTGTCTCACCATACCTGAAAAACGGGGGCGGTAGAGAGGGATATCCCCGAGAGATGTATCCTCCTTGAGGCCTTCGTCCATCTCCTCTGCCTCCCCGTTCCCAACAGTCTCTTCCCTATCTGGATGCATAACGCTTTAGCTATCTATGAATATCAAATCCAAAATGTACCAAGCAAATAACTCAAGCCAATCCAATCCAGAAACTTGCCAGGTCAACTTTGCTAGCATATCAACATGAGTTCAACATCAAAATCCTTCTTCAATGATCAAATCACAAGATTAGACATAAAAACCCCTTGAATGCTCCAATATCAGACCTGAAGAAGGTGACACTGAATCAAATAAAAATCACTTGCGACTGCCTCAATAGAAGCCAGCACTGCACTAGAGATGCAAGAAAGGAACCTAACAGAATTCTTCGCAAAATATGCCACAAACAAGTAATCCACACCTATAAGCCTCTAACGTTCCAAATTGTCAGCTCATCAAACCCTGAAACAAGGAATACAAATCCCCAATCTTTAAGCTTACACTCAATCCCAAAAAAATCAACATGATCACATATAATCCTTAATTAAGCACAGAATAAGGAATTATTTTACCTCAATGAAAAGATTGAAATTTTGCAGAGGAATGGCCTCATTAAGAAAAAACAGATCAAGAATCCTCAAAAGCCACCAGAGATCAGCAGAAAGAGAGCAGATAAGCCAAGAAGCCCTCTTTGGGTCATTGGTTCAAAAATAAACAACCAGACATACCGTATTGAATTGTTCAAACAGGATGTCAGAAAACAATGGGTTACCTTTCCAAGAATAATTTGAAAGGGGAGAAAAAGTCCAGAGATTATGAGAGATGGAAGGCACAGACAGGTATACGTGTTGTTGCAGTTTCTGCAGCATCGAGGAAACTTCCCAATGGATATTTTAAATAATTTTACTTCAAAACAATGAGACACAGCCTCCACTGTCATGTTAACCACATTAAAATATGATCACGTTGTTGGTCAAAAAAACCAACAAAAAAAAAATCCATTTTTCGCGGTCGAATAAATTGTAGTAATTTTTCAGTTTAGTGTTTACCTTCACCGGTTGACTTGAAAAATAGGAATGGGATGGTAGCAAATTGCTGGTTCGTATTTCGTCCAAAAAAGGAGGATGATCATGCGTGACTTTGAAAAGGGAGGACAGATTTGCCACGTCTGGGTAAAAATTTGAATGGCCAGAGTTTCTTGGATTTTGGCTCTTGCCTTTACTACAAGGAATTTTATGTCATTATAAGAAACTGTGAGCCGATACTCGTAGCTGTCTTGTGATAATGTTTTTGTCATTGAAGGTATAATCCAACAAATTGGGCTGGGGGATAATATTTTGAACAGGTTAACTTTATCTGCTTATTACTTTAAAAGCAAAAAAAACTATCTTTTTATTTTTTTAAAAAACAATAAAATAGCTTAATAACTCATGAAATCAAAATTTACTTAAGATATTTTTATTATGTTTTTCTTTTATTATGATAAAAAAATAGAGGTTTGACAATAATAACAAATATTATTAAAAAAAACAGTTCATGCGTGTAGCTTACATGTTAACGCGCGAGCAATGCCTACACAATAATTTGCGAAATCTCGGACTCATGCTCAATATGAAAGCTCAACTCCTAACCAACTCAATGTTGTATAATGAAATAAAAATTCTAACATTTTGCAGAGTGGTTCCATGGTGTAAAAGGGAATGGCTTATTGGAAAAGTAGCCGGTTGATGCTACTCATGCGAGTGGTTCCATACAATCGACCATTGAGTAAATTATATATTAGTTCCTGTAATTTTGCAGAAGAGTCCATCCAATGCATGCTTCAAAACATATGGATATGCGAGGCATGGCTCAGGCCGTTTCTTTCCTTGGGTAAACTCCAATGATGCCACAGGGAGCACATTAAACTACAATGCCTGAATCATGGTTGGAACAATTTTCATTTCTTCACCTTCCGTTAAAGAAGCAGTGGTGGCAGAGATACGATTCTGTTCTTTCAGCATGGAATCATTGGATGCTGGGGTGGCTATCATGGCAGTGCTTTTTTACTTCTCAGTCTGCATAGAAAATAGAAGTTTGACCTGGTGGGGGTGCAGATGGTGAGCTGGCATCTTGTCTAACAGCCAAGGGCACAAGAGTTGATGGTTTTCCAGCAAACTTACTTCGCTGCTCTTCTGATACAAGTTTCTGTTTAAAAGTTACACGGGATAGGATTAGCAGGTATTCAACAACACCCACCAGGCCATAGTGGCAAGGTCTCATGTATATATCGAAATAAAATCCAAGGAAATGAATCATTTCTGAATACCTTCAGACAAAACCATCTTACTTCACACTGAGTCACTTGGATTTTGGCCAGGATGCTTTTTTGGCACACTATACTAGACCGGTGGAAGGAATGGCGACAAAATATTGTCATATAAAGGTGCATTATACTTGGCAGATGTTTCTTATCATAGTGAATGCCATACACAGCACTGATACTAAAGTATACTCATTCCCTTGAACTGGTATGTGATAATAGGACACTCCATATTTTTATGGACATCATGTTACCCTGTAATCACTATTTAGCTTGATTTGACTAAATCATAGCCACGCATAAGAAATCAAGCCATTCATAATGATAGAACACAGAAAAATGCTGAACCATGAGTGAATTTTCATTGAAATAACATGCATATTTGATGTATGGATACCCTTTGCTGTTATGAAATAACTTGAATATGGTATTATTGATATTGAAATAACATTTATATGGTGTATCGTGAATGACATAAAATAGACAAAGAAACTGAAAAGGTACATGGAAATGTTGCAGGCATGATATTTTTTGGGCTTTACCAAACTTCAATTGACATCATGATCAGAAAGTCCTAATTATAAATCTTACCAAGTGAATGTGATCACGATGCATTAACTGAAAGCCACTGATTATACTCATCCATCCTTATTATAAAGGAACTGGAACTTGGTGAGCCACCTCCTCCATATGCCTTCATGTTCAGAAAGCCATAGAAAAATTGTTTTGAATGTTCTCCCAAAACAGTCAATTCAGGAAGTAAGAAGATATTCACAAGTCAAAATGCACAACCTTTGCAACTTCAGAGGTATCGGTAGCACTATCAATGCTCCTCAGGCACATCTTAAGATTATTTCGTAGCATGTACACAACAGCTCCTATGGGCCTGAAATCATTAATACATACAGCATGAGATGATGCACGGTTGTACTATAATTAGAAACTTTAAGGAATTCTGAAGGAAATTACTTTAAACAGTTGATGAGATTGCAACAAAAAAACAACTGAAATCAGGGCCCTGGAATATGAAATTCATTAACTTTGAAGCTACAGTTTACCAAAGAGAAGGCAACTAGGATGGTCACAATATTGGGCAGAAGAGACCTCTTGCACTGCAAGCCCCACCCCCCACCCCAAAAGCCCACCCCCTGCCCAGGAAAAGACAAGGGGGGCCCAATCAGCTACATAAGCAAAAATTACTCCCGATGTCAAGTTATGTTCATGTTTAATATTGTAACTACCATAGTAGAATTTAGAAATACTACTCTCTATATTTAGATGACAATGCCAGAGTAGAAGAGAATGTCCACATACAAACTAATAAAGAGTTTACCTTAGACCAGCTGCAGCACTTTTTACACTAAGTGCCTTGCCGATTTCATCACTTAAATGAGAATTGCCATCTGCTCTAACTCCCTATAAAATTAGAACAGAAGCAGGATAAGGCCAAAAAAACTACTAGGATAAGAAACTATAGCCTTTATATTCCAAGTCAGTCAAATCATCTGTTGAAGCCCAATTCCTATAAGATTAAGTAGAAAAACTACAGCACAAAAAGATTTATCTAAGAAATGGTGGATTCTGATTACCAGGCATTCTCCATAAAATCCTCGACCCAATCGAACTTTAAAAACCTTATCCATCAACTTACTAGCACCAGCCCAACGCGATGAAATATTTGAATTTCCTTTCTCAATTATATCAACAGGACTTATCTCCAGAAGCTACTACAAATGCAAGTTAAAATCCAGCAGTTACCATCATTTATAGGAAAAATGGATGTCAGGTAAAAACAAAACAAGAAAAGGTCATTTTACTAATTCAAAACATCTTCTAAGGATCTTCAAGCTCTAAACCAATGGCATTAAAATATATTATTTCAATAATTACAACACGAATTCGAAACACCAAAACAGAAATCCACGGCAAGATACCAAAATCCAAAGCACAAACCTCTTCAAACATATACGGGTTGGTGACATAATTAAACTTGGAGCGCCATTCACCAATTCCAACATTAAAAGCTCTAATATCCGGTAAACTCCACCGTCGAAGGTCCATGTCTTCAATGTACTTGAGAACCATTTCAACACGGTCTTGATCTTCCGGTTTCAATAATCCCTCAACTCCCCCCTTATTTTAATAAAGGAAAAACAAACTCCCAGTCTCAATAATTAAATTACCCAAAAAATTAAATTATATTGGTAATAACTGAAATCACCACTACCACCTACTGCTAATACTTACGTCGTTATCTAGAATCTTCTTCGAGAAGTACTCATAGACAGAAGTGGAGCTACTCTTCTCAACGTCAACAGTAAACCTAACTTTCTCTCCACAATCCTCTATCGATTGAACCCTTGAAAGCACCGATTTTCGATGATCAAAACAAATTACCCTGCAAGGAAAAAAAATTAAAAGACCTAAAACAAACCAGTTCGCATTCTCAATAAAAAAGAGAAAAAATCAATGAACCATTTTAGCTTACTCGCAATTTGATTGGCGGGAAAGAGTTGACGCAAATCCACGTGGACCAATAAAATCAAGAAGGTAGCATCTCTCAAGCCCTTCAATTCTGAAATCTACAATCCTGAAGGGTTCGACGGATGAGAAAGGCAAGATGAGGCAAGGGAGATTGCGACGAGAGTGAAAGAGGTGAGCAAATAAAGCGGAGAAAGCACCGGAGAAAGAAGGGTAGTTATAGAGCACAATGTTTGGGGTTTTTTCTTCATTTGCTTTTGATATGGCTTCTAATGCCGCATCTGAACGGAATTCTCGAGCTGCGGATGGTGAAAGAGAGGATAAGCGTGAAGAGGAGAAGATAAATCTCCATGCTTTCCGGAGTAAGAGAGCCATAATTTTATATCAAAGATTGGAAGAAGGAGAACCGGATTGCTGCAGCAAGAATGCTAGTTGTCGCTGTTAAATCAGCGTGATGGCTAGGGCGCGCTTGGTCCGTGGCGAGGTAGGAAAGTTGCCGTTTGGCGGACTATTTATAGGGTTTTAAACCCGACTCAAATGTACGGTTCCTGTCGTTTTTACATGTGATTGAAGCAAAACGCGGAGCTATCTCATCACTTTTACATCAATTATACCGCAGAAACAAAAGCTTTTGTGTATGTGGCCCGCATATAAATGCAAAATACCCCATTCATCTGCCTTTAGTCCTTCACGCCATCCCTGTTTTCCCAGCCTCACCATTTTCTTCACAAAGATCAACTAGTGAAAATAAGTTTTAAATCAAGGTCCACAACTCCATTAAATAAGCATTATTGTTATAAATATAATTTCTTAAATAATAATAATGCATGTAACCACTAAAAAGGAACAACCCAGAATATATGTATAATGAAAATAAAAATGTGAAGAACAAAAAAACAACAAATAAATAAAAAGAGAAACAAGAGCTTGATATGATGGATGATACACCTAGTAGCTTATTAGAGCCTCCTCCTCTTTTCAGTTCTCTTCTTTCCTCTAGTTTTATTCCTTCCTCTAAATTGACAATTTTTTTGTAATGATCCACAAATCCTCTAAATTGAACCTCCCTCTTTTCCTCACAAAGATCAACTGCAAATAGCAAAGAAATGAATATAGAACACAAGGAAGGAAGGGAGACACCCACAACCAGCCAAAAAGAAAGAACAGAGAAGGGATATTTTGGTTTTGGCCTAATTATGTATTGACAGGGGTAGAGAGCTTCATGCCCCCTCCGTGGATCATTTTGGGAAGCGCAGGAAGTCACTCCCTCCCTCCCTCACTCCCTACCTCTCTTGTGTGTATTTAAGTTTTTCAACGTAAATAATGTTTTTAGTAAAATAAAAAAACATTCGAAGGTTGTAAATAAATATAAAAACCCAGCGAAGATCATTATTTCAAAAAATAATAATTAAAATTTCTATGAAAATGAATACAAATATTTCCAACCACATATATATATATGTGTGCGTGCATATGTGTTCTTTTAATTAATTTCACAAGTTGACAGAAATATGAAAAGCATGGTAACCAAACATATAAAACAATTTTTTTTATTAAACTCAACTTCAACCACAGTTTTAACCAAATACTTAAATTTTAGTTACGAATCGCAGCTAAAAACATTTTTCATGAAACTGTTTTTTTCAACCTCGACCACAACAGCAACAACTATGTCAAATAGACCCTTAATTTAAGACCCATATCATATTATCTGTCATCACCCAATTTTTGGGTGACTCCCCGAAATATACCACAAAATAACAAAAATAAATAAAAAAGGTCGACGTTGGTAGAAAAATCAATGTTGAATTTTGATTGTTTCCGCAAGAACGATTGTATCTCTTTTGTCCCCAAGATAGAGGAAAATACAGATTTAAGACAAAAGTATTTTATCATCAGATAAATCTGTATAAAAATTAAGTCGAGGGATATAATTATATTTTTTATGGGCCAATTTGATCGTTGACCAATTTTAGAATATAATTATGTTTGGGAATTAATTAAGGGTCCAATTAAAGGATTTAATTAAGTGCAAGGACTTAATTATACTTTAAGTTGGTCAAAATAATTTTATTAAGGGCTTAATCCGTGAAAAATCAAGTCCTTGAATTTAATTTGGGCTCAATTAAGAAGTTGGGAATTTTCGGAGGCTAAATGGATTTTTTCCAAGCCAATTATGCAAAATCAAGAGTACAATTGGAAACAATTGAGAGTTTAATGGTCAATCGTGGGTCAAATGGCATAGATTGGAAATGAAGGGCCAAAATAAAAAGGAGCGCAAAATTTAAGGATGATTTTGAATTTTTCACGGGGACATGATTACACAAAATCATAAATTTAAAACCAATTAAGGGTGCAATTGAGCTGATTAAAAGCGAGGGACCAAGTTGATCTTTCTCCCTTCCTCTCCCGAATCTTTGCGCGTGCAGTGTAGGCACGCCAGCACGCCACCCATAGGCATGCGTTGCCTGGGAAACCCCTTCTCCCATTTTACTAGGCAAAGCAAGAGGGCAAGAGATGCTCTCGATTACATGCCCGAAAGGGGCTAATTCTCCTGCTATAAATACTTAGGCTGGAACAAGCAGAGGGGGGGGGGAGAAAAAGGTGGAGTCTGTGAAAAACTGAGGCATAAAAGAGAGAAAAAAGAGGAGAACACGGGGAAGGTTTACTGTCATAAGGGGGCTAAAAAACAGACGAGCAAAAAACTGAAAAAGAAATACAGAGTGAAAGTTGGAGAGCCAGTGGCAGAGGAGGAGAAAACGAAGAGACTGAAAAAACTGGTGGAAGGCAGAAGTAACTCCGGCTTTGGCAGCCTTGTCACTCTTTTCTTTCTCCCGTTTCCAGCCACCACAAAGTGCAACATTTCTTTCTCCATGCAATAGCCATCTTTTTCTTCCTCTCGGTTTGCAAATTTTATGTCTCTCTCTCTTCCCGCCATGTCTCTCTCTCTAAAAAACGACGGCGCAGTACCTCTCGGCCAGCGCTCCAGCCACCACCACCAACCACCGTTCGCCACCACCCCAGACATTTCCTCCCCAGCACAGCAACCAGAAACCACACGGTCATCTTCTCCAGCTCCGGTGACGAGTAGCAGCAGAGGACAACAACGAACAGGGCAAGAGACCGGCGACTTCCGACGCCCATTCTGGCCGCCACAGACATCCATTTCCAAAACCACGACGACAGGAAGGATCACCTCGATTCCCTCTACACGACTATATCCTCAGGTAATCCTCTTGTCGAAGTCGACCATTTACTGTTCACGAATGCACTGTTGATTTTCTTCTTCGTTTCTGTTTCTTTTTTTCTTTTGTTTTTTTTGGTTTGGGCCGGGTTGACCCGACCCAACCTAGGAAAACGGGTTGTCAGTCCAATGGGCTGACAACCTAGGCCATTGGACTGACACCCCAGCCCAAAAACAACTAGGCTTCCAGCCCGTGATGATTGGAAGCCCAACCCTTTGCCCACTTGGGCTCCCAGCCCGCGTTGGCTGGGAGCCCGACCCACTCCCCCGCCGGGCCTAAGCCCGACCCAGTCTTCCTCGGGCTGTCAGTCCAGTTAACCCATAAAAAATATATATAAAAATAAAAAAATAAAAAATAAAAAAAACTTTTTTTAAAAAAAGAAAATTTTCAAAAAAATAATAATATTTTGTTTTATTGCATACGGCCGAATTCCAAAATATTTCTCATTGTATTTTTGTAAAAAATATGTTGCATATTTTTCCATATTTTTAAAGCGAAAATTTGGATATCATAACCAGTTTATGATTATCCATTGACATTCGGCCAAAATGTCAAAAATAATTTCATAATTATTTTGTCTTATCTATCACGGTGTAAAATTATAATGTAATGTACACCTGTGGATAAATAAAAATAAAAATTTTAAAATACAGTGCAAAAAAATTCATTTTTAGTTAGTCTTTTATCTCTTAACGAGATAGAGATTCTCTCATGGAGTTTATGTGCATCATAATTTTTTTTCTTATTAATGTTTTAAAAGATGCTTTCCAAATGCATTCTTTTTATAACTGGACATTTTTTTTTATAACCGGGCTTCTTTTGAATCCATTTTTTTCTTTTTTGTTTCCACTTATATTTTTTCCCATGATCGGGGTGTCCGAGTTAATTTGCGTACCATGATTTTTTTCTTCTCATTACTCTTTAAAAAGGTGCTTTTCCCTTGCAACTTTTTTATAACCGTTCTTATTCTTTTTTTAATAGTAATTTTCACTGTTTAAAAATGTGTTTTCTATTTTTTATTTTAACCAGACTTTTTATTTGTTTTTTTAAATTGGAATATCCGTTGTAGCTTATACGCACTAACTAATCTCTGAATCTATTTTTTTATTATTTTTTGTCCAATTTTTTATTACCACTTATATATTTTTTTTCAAGACTAGGATGTCCGGGTTAGTTTACGTGCACCATAATAATTTTTCTCATTACAGTTATGCTTTCCCCATGCACTTTTTTTTTATAACCGGGTATTTTTTGTTTGTTTTTTTAAAAGAAACAAGAACCTTCTTTAAAAAAATATATTTTTTTTATAACCAGGATATCTAGATTATGTTTTTTTTTTTATTAAACTAGGCTTCTTTTGTTGTGTTTTTTTAACTAGGGTATCTGTGGCAGCTGACATGCACCACGACTACTCTCCGAATCTAACCACAATTTTTTTTTCTCATTACTGTTTGAAAAAAGTGATTTTTTTAAACCGGGTTTCTGTTTTTTTATAACAGGGTATCCGAGTTAGCTTACATATATCACGATTAATTTATGGACCCACTTTTTTCATACATTTTTTCCCTGTTTTTTTCCACTTGTATATTTTTTTGGTGTTTTTTATAATCGTAGTGTCCAAGCCAACTTATGAGCACCACAATTTTTCCCCACATATATATATATTTTTTTATATCTAAATCTGCTTTTTTATTTATTTTTTTACATTTTTTCTTTTTTCTCATTTTTTTTGTTTTTTTATAACTGTGGTATTCGAGTCAGCTTATGTGCACCACAATTTTTTTCCATGTATACATTTTTCTTATAACCGGGGTGTCCAGGATAACTTACACACACCATGAATTATCCCCCAAACCACTTCTTTTTTAACAATATTTTTCCCACTTATAATTTTTTCTTCTACAACTAGGGTGTACGGGTCAACTTACGAGCACCACAACTATTATTTTATAAAATGACCAAAGGAGATCACAATTTTCAAACAATAATGAATAATTATCATTACTCTTTGAAATTTTTTTCTTTTTTCTATATATTGTTTACATAATTCTTATTTCTGTTCATGTTTATATGTACATGCTCTCAGTTTTTGTTTTCCATTTTTTTATTCCACTATTATTAAGATCTGTTTTTAATATTTAAATTTTAATTTGTGTTCTTCATAATTTAAAAAATAATGTTTGTTATTATTTTTCATTTTTTCTTTTTCAAGTTAAATAATTTCTTTAAATATAATAATATTTATTTTTTGTTAATATTGTTAGGTATTGAATTTTCTAATTATTATAGATAAAACATTCAAAATAAAAATAATCATTATTTTTAAGTTTTTTTTTAAATATCAAAATAATTATATATTTTTATATTTATTTAATATTAGAGCTTTAATATATATTATCACTTTTTATTGGAAAAAAAATTATTTTTAAAAGATTTTATTAATTATAATTTTACTAATTAAAGATTAAAATAAAAAAATACAACACGTATAAAATCAATCAATTTTCAACATAAATAAAAAAAAAAACCAACAGATCACGGTAGCCGTTGTTTCTATATTTATTACTTATTCCCTATTAAAATTACTGAGTTTACTATTACAGGGTCCACAAATCTCTCAACAAAACACTGAGTTAAAGATAACCCTGTCAATACCATGAACAATAAGAATTTATGAGCAACAACCTGACCAATAACCCTGTAATAAAAATTTTATTCTTAAAAAAACCTTGTGAATTCCCCCTAGTGGTCTATTCATTCTCAACGCCGGACTGTCAAATAGGCGGGCCCAATCATCTCCAGACACATGGGCCCGTTAAAGGCAGAAACCCGGCCAGGTGCATTCTCAATCCGATATGTTCACTTCATGGCCCCCATCCTTTCCTAATTAAAAGATTAAAAAACCACTCGACCCAAGAAAGTTGGTTGAGATATTTTCTTCTCTCTCCTATCCACGTCTACAAGCTGCAGCTTCTTTTCTATCTGCATCAACATGAACAGACGCCACTCTTCCATTCACTTCCAAAGAATATTGATCAGATCTCTCTCCCTTTGTTCTGCATCGTCTTCATTTTCCAGTTTTGGCAGTTTTTTTTGTACTTCCAAATCTTTGCAGCGGCTTTGATTCCTGGCGGTAAATGAGCATTCCCACGCACATACACATATTTCAGTAATATTTGTTTCTGTAACTTTTTCTTCTTCCTCTTCTTTTATTTTGCGTGTGTGATGGAATATTGTTGCCTGACCTAATACTGATGTGTCCGTTGATTATCCAGGTTTTAATGGATGGCTTTTTTTTCTTTGCTTGACATGGCCTAGTTTTTTTTCTTCCTTTGCTGTAGAAAAGAATTGTTACAACGTAGTGGTTTATGGAACTCTATAAATGTAAGAATTTGATATGTGGTGCTGTCTTAAGAATTAATACAGTGGTGCGAGAGGGGTTTCCTTAGGTTATATGAGGTGGATGCTAAGCTTTTTGCTGATTGAATACACATATTCTTTAATTAGGTTTGGTCATCAGTATGCTGATTGAGAGCACATAGGTTAATGAGCAACTGTAGATGTAGATGATTTTGGGTGGTGCCATGTCCAAGTTTGTGTTACTTTCTCAATCTTTTTAGTGGATCTTCTAGTATCCAGAAACTACAGGAAGGAGATTTTAGGATTCATTTTAATGTGTGATTTCTCAATTGAGAGAAAAAAGTCTTATTGGGACAATTCATTTGTGCCACCACTTGCTCCATCTCAACACAATGAGATTTGATTTCTTGCTTCTGATTTTATATCTAAAATTCAATTTGCAGTAGGCTTACTGTGTCATTACCCCCTTCATGCTGTAGTAAAGGTAGAGCTTTCTTTTTTTCTTTACTAACTAACGATTGCTTTTTCTTTCGATGCTCAAGGACAAATTTGTTTCTAAGTTTATCTAACCACCCGTTTAGTAAATGTTTTATCACTTCAAAGCTAGAAATTTGTGCCTCTATTTCATACTTTCTATTTCATAATAAAACCACGTCAGTTTTATTTTTACTCTCTTGCTTATGATCATGTTCGTTTATGTTTCTAGAAACTAGTGCTACCAGCTTCCCATTATTGGTTAATAAGATATGATTTATTCAGGAGACGTGGTGATTGATTTTGGTACATGCAACTACTTTCTGACAAGACCTCTACATAAATTTTAGAAAAGTATAGTAAATAAATAAAAATTTCAACTCATGTATGTCTAAAAGAACGTATTTCCTTATAAATTAATATTAAAATACATGGTTTGATGAGTTGCTTGATCTATTTACTTAGAGGGTGTTTGGGATTGCAGTTGGACCATGCCATTGAAAAACTTTGATTTTTTTTAGCTTCATTTTTTTTAGATTGTTTTGATGTTATATGTGAAAATGAGGTTTAAAAAATAAAAAAATATTATTCTAATCAATTTCCAAGCAAGAAAACACTTCAAAAACAACCTTTACCACGCTCCTAGATAGACGCTTAGACACTGTTTGATATTGTGTTTCAAAAGTATTTTTGAAAAAAAACATAATTTTTTTTATTTTTATTTTGTACTTTAAATTAATTTTTTTTGGTGTATTTAGGTTATTTTAATGTGCTGATGCTAAAAATAATTTTTAAAAATTAAAAAATATCATATTGAGATATTTATAAACAAAAATCATTTTAAAAGCAACTTCAATTATACTTCCAAATAGACACTTAGTTTAACATATGGAGGTAAGTGACAAATTGGCTGAATAGAAAACTGAATGACCCTTCTCTTGAGTGTTTTGTCTATTAAATAGGAAGAAAAGAGATTTACATGCCCTAGCTACAATTTCAGGCTAGGTATGAAAAGATAAGTAACCTATTAAAACACTACTATTTACAGCTGGATTTCTATAAAATACTTGTATATGAAGACTGCTTTATCCAAATCATGCTAACATCTTATCCTCAACATGCTAACATCCCCCCTCAAATTGATGTTGGGTGAGCCAAAAACATCAATTTGCTAACCAAAAACTGATGGTGTTGACGAGTCATGGACTTGGTAAACACATCAACAATTTTAAGATCAGTGGAGATATGTGGAAGAGAAATAACATGAGAATCCACGCCCTTTCGAATCAATTGACAGTCCACTTCAATATGTTTAGTACGCTCATGAAAAACATGATTGGTGGCAATCTGGATAGCAATCGTGCTGTCAGCATGGAGAAGAGTAGGAGAGGATTGAGGAAATCCAATTTCTACAAGGAGACCACAAAGCCAAACTATCTCTGAGCAAGCAGTGGACATGGCCTGATATTCAGACTCAGTCGAGGATTTAAAAATGCGATCTTGTTTCTTGCTCTTTCAAGAGAACAAAGAGTCGCCAAGAAACATACACCAATCGGTGATGAAATGACGAGTATCAGGATAACCAGCCTAATCAACATCACTAAATGCATTAAGGCGAAAAGGAGACCGAGTCGGGTAGAAGAGATGTCGATCGGAAGAACCAAGGAGATATCAAACAATGCGACAAACTGCAGCCAAGTTTAGATGATGAGGAAATTGCATAAATTGGCTGACTTGTTGAACGAAGGATATATCAGGCTGAGTAAAAGTAAGATAATTCAAGCTGCTAACCAATTGTCGATATAGCGTCGGATTGGGCAGAAGATCACCTTCATCACGTTGAAACTTAACATTCACCTCCAAAGGAGTATTTACGGGAGAAGAATCCTGAAGACTAGCTAACGCAATCAAGTCTTGAGCATATTTCTGTTGGCTCACATAGATGCCAAAAGAAGAATGGACCTCTAAACCCAAAAAATAAGTAGGAGAACCAAGATCTTTCAAATGAAAGCAATCTCAAAGATGCTACTGAAGTTGATCGATTAAAAAGAATCAGTGTTGGTAATGACAATATCATCAACATAAACAAGGAGGGAAACACAACCAACAAAGGTGGTGCAAAGAAATAAAGAGGAATCATAATTGCTTTGCACAAAAGAGAAGCGAAGCAAGGTAGTGCGGAATTTATCAAATCAGGCACGGGGAGCTTGCTTTAGGCCATATAAAGATCGGTTCAATCTACACACAACTGACAAAAAAGAGGAAACCAAACCCGATGGAGGTGCCATATAAATATCTTCAAGGTTACCATGGAAAAAAACGTTTTAGATGTCCATTTGATGAAGTGGTCAACCCTGGGAAACAACAATGACAATGATAGTATGGACTATAGTCATCTTGGCGACAAGAGCAAAGGTCTCCTCATAATCCACACCACATTCCTGTCTATTGCAAAGAGCAACCAAACGTGTTTTATAGCGATTGAGAGTGCCATCAGAGCGAAGTTTAATCGAGTACACCTATTTACACCCAGTAGGCTTAACCATGGGAGGACAAGGAAGAAGATCCCATGTATGATTATTGTGAAAAGCTCAAAGTTCTTCTGGCATGGCTGTCTACCAACACTCATGTTGGACAACTTGTGAGTAACATGATGGAACATGTATATTAGATAAAGTAGTAGAAAAACCATACCGATCAGGAGGATAGGAGACCATCATAGAGTGACAGAACCGACAGCTTTGGAGCAGCATCAGGTGGTGGGTCAGTCGTTGAAAGAGGTAAAGTTGGTCAACCATGTTCATACACAATTCTAGGTTTAAATCGCCCAAAAGATGATGTCCTTAAAATGAGGAAGAATAGGAGCAACTGAGGAAGATTCAATAGGAACAGGGAAGAAATATTGATTTTTAAAGAAACAATATTTTTAGAGATACAAAATTTATCACAACTTAGATCATAACAAACAAAACATTTGTGAGAAATAATATACCATAAAAACACACATTTAGCAGATTGAGTAGAAAGTTTGTGCCGCTCAGGAGAAGGTAAATGAACAAAACAAACAAAACCAAACATATGCAAATCATGAAGCTAGGAGTCTTATGATTTAGACGATAGAAAGGGGAATCGAAATTCAACACCTAGGGTGGTAAGCGGTTGATTAGATAAACTGCAGTAGACAAAGCTTCAACTCAAAATTTAGATGGAACAAATGACTAGTAAGGTTCGAGTGATATCCAAAAGATGATGATTCATACGCTTAGCAATCCCATTTTGTTGTGGTGTATATGGACATGAACGATATGCGAGAATGCCTTTTTGTTGTAAAAAATCCTGAAAATCATGTGACATATATTCCCCCCCGAATTAAACCATGACACCTTAATACCAGTGGAAAATGGAGTCTCAACATAGGCAACATATGATTTGAAAATCGTAAAGACTTCAGATTTGGAATGAAGAAAATATACCCAAGTGAGCCGACTATAATCATCAATAAATGTCACAAAATACTTATAACGGGCATGAGATAGAATCAATGTAGAACCCCAAACATCACTATAGATAATATCAAAGCATTTTGTAGCATGATTGCCATGGGAAGGAAAAGGAAGAGTCTTACTCTTGCCTAATTTACATGTAAAGCAATTAAACAAAGCATCATGGGAAGAGATTAATTTTATTTCCTAGTAAACCAGAATTTACTAATCGAGATAAAACAATAAAGTTTGGATGGCCTAAATGTTTATGCCATACATCACTTCGATTAGTAGTACAAGCAAAAGAGAGACAATATAGGAATGGAAAAATGCAGCGGAAACAGTCTTCCAACTTAAGGCCCTTTTGCAATTATCCTCTCCAACACCTGATCCTGCACAAGACAACCATTACGAGAAAAGTACACATTACAGTTATCATCCACCCGTTGACCGATCAAAATAAGGTTAGTAGATAATTCAGGTGAGACAAATACACTTTTGAAAGTTGAATTTGTGATGAACTGAGGTACTTACGCATATTTTTAAGCTCACTAGATGAATTGGTCATATGATTTGAGGCAATAGAATCAACAAGCCAAAATTTAGGATCGAAAGTAGTACCTTGAAGCCCCAAGGCTGAGAAAGCTGTGAGAATCATCTGCTGTACCATTTCTGGAGTAAGAGGACTGGTTGCAGTTGATGTAGAGGTTTTACTGGACAATATTGCCGGGAAAACATTTACCCGACGGTTTAGGGGACGAGTGGAACACTCCTTGATAATATGGCCTTGTTGTTTGCAATAATTGGAAAATTTCTTCTTGCAATTGGCTGCAATCTGTCCATACTATTTGCAGCTATAACAATGAACATTGCCCATACTCTGGCCCCTTCCTCTTCCTTGAGCTGCAAAGGCAACAACCCTTGAGTTATCATGCATGAAGCTGCCTTGTGTAACCAGACGTTCTTCTTCCCCTAATAGTTCCCCAAAACAGACATCCAAGGAGGGTGAGGAATCTCGGTTCATTAAGTTGGAGTGGGTAATCTCAAATTCAGATCTTAATTTCAGTAAGAATTGTTCCCGTTTGCTTTGCTCATGAACCTGCTGAACAATAGAGAGATTCTGTTGGTATTTTGGCATAAATAATATCAGTATATTCTATCCAAAAATTCTGAAAACCAGAGTAATAATTCTGAATAGAGAGATTCCCTTGAGCATAATTAAAGATATCGTTTTCTAATTGAAAACGTCTAGCATTGTTATCCTGATAGTAAACCTTTTTCAAGTATTCTCGCATGGTCTGCTGTTTTAAATGGTCTTAGATTAAGCACAATAAGAGGATCAACTGACCCCAAAATCCAAGACATTACCTGAGCATCCTTGATCTTCCATTGAGACTATGTTGACACATCTGTGGGAGCTGGATCAATCCCATCCACATGGCCCCATAATTCCTTCCCCATACCAAATATTTGGAACTGAAATTCCCAGGCTGAGTAGTTCTTTCCAGTAAATCGAACACGAAATAGGTTAGAATTGCTTGATGTCATTATTTTAGGTAAATCCCAAAAGGCAACTAAGAAATCCAAACTAAAACGCCAAGAAACCAAGAGCCCTATGCATCTAGGACTAACCAAGAAACAGAGAGGGAAACAAATAAGATTTTGTAATGTAATTTCAGAGGCGAGGCTCTGATACCATGACAAATTGGCTGAATAGAAAACTGAATGACCTCTCTCTTGAGTGTCTTGTCTATTAAATAGGAAAAAAAGAGATTTACATGCCCTAACTACAATTTCGGGCTAAATATGGAAAGATAAGTAATTTACAAAAAACACTACTATTTACAGCTGGATTTCTATAGAATACTTGTTGTATATGGAGACTGCTTTATCCGGATCATGCTAACAGTTAGAACCTTTCTGCCACTGGCTTTCTGCAACATTAGCTCCTAATCAGTCATAGTCAGTTTTTCATGAATTCTTTGTCTGGTAGTTGGCACATGTACTGTTAACATTTGCTTATGCTAGTCTAGAGGTCTAACTGCATATAGCCATCTTACTCAAGGGAAACTGCTTATGCAATGGTAAAAGTTATGGGCTTGGGTTGTAGAGGTGCTGATTCAGATAATGGAAAAACTTCATGGATTATGTGAACTGGTAATTGCTCTAGATTAAAACTACTTTAGTTCATAAAAGGTTTAGATTTTCTGCTGCTTGTTGAAATACTCAACATATGAAATGATTACCTAAATAGAAGTTAATTTAGGCCCAAGCTCACTTTTGACCCAACTTGACAGACTAAAAGAAATTCCTCTCCATCATGTGTTGCTAAGAGCCTCACTTGGGAATCTTTGAGTTGCAGAAATTAAAATTCCCTTGAAGTAAATCCTCCCTTTTTTTCATAGTTGCATCATTATGTGGTAGTGGGTCTATACAGTTGCCAGTTAAGACTAAATTAAAATCATAAAACCTTTAACAGAACAGAGGCTCAAAGAGAGACTATGGTCACACATGTTTTTTAAAAGAATAATCATTATAATCTCTCAGCTCTTCTTTTTATTATGAATGGAATTACATATATATTGTTTATCGCAAAGGTAGCTCGGTTGATGTTGGAAACATAGATAAGTGTAAGTTTTATTTTTCAACAGTATTTTTAGTTTTAAACTGGAAATCAATGTCAAAACAATACCAGTTCCATGAAAAATCTCTCGCACTATCCCTTCCCATTTCATTTGTTTAATCCGTGTAGACAAATGTGAATAAAGCATAGGTTTGTTGAAGCATCGATATACTGACAGATGAATCAGCATGTGTATGTGATGCATTGCATGCATGTGAACATTTGAATGTCCTTTATAGTTGTGTTGCTATGGTTTTCATCACTTGCTTCTGTCGCTATTAATTCTCACTGTTTGTTTTCTCTTGTTTTCAAGTTTCATGGAACATGCCTATTAATTTGGAATGTCACTTCTGAAGTGGAGAATCTATTGTTGGCTTCACATAATATATTGATGGGCCATTTTTGAGAGGTAATTTTTAATTTATGTTCTGAATGGCAAATTATACTCTTAGAAGCTGCCGTAGATGAACATTATCTATTTGTTATTTTAGGCAACCCAAGTTTAACTGAAAAAAGGACTTTTATTGCTTTGTATAGTAGCAGTTCAATGACAGTGCTGAAAAATCTTTGAACAACATGCTGGATGCTCTGCCCTTTATTTACTGAATTCCCTTACACGCACACAAGCAAAATGCTTTTATTTTCTCTTCCTTGTGCTATGAAGGATCCTGAATGGTACTGAACTTCAGATATTGAATGTTATCCTTTGCATTTACCGTGGAGTCCTGTCTGATGAGAGCTTGTCTGCGGAGTTCTATGTTAGACCTGGAAAAGGGAAATGAGGAACGGACGTCAATTCCACAAAGCATTCTTCATATGTTTTTAGTTCTATAACTTATATTCTCAAGATACCGAGTTTTTCATTCTTTTACAATATTACTGCATAAACTATGACATGATGTTCGATTAAGTATTTATTCAAGGTCTAGCTGATAATTCCATGATAGAGAATATAAATCATTTTTCTTCTTTTATCATTTAATGATAGAAAAATGCAGCTTTTCCCTCCATTTGCAATCTGAAAATATCATGTTCTAGTTATGCACCTTTTCCCTTATTGCCTAGTTTTTGTTTCTTTTATCACTAGGTTTTATTGTGTTTTACTACCAGGATTATGTTTTGTTAATTATAAATCAAGCTTTGATTTGGTTAACTATACTTTATCCCATTGGAAATTGGTATCTTGTAAGATCAGGACATTTATTATTATTATTGTTATTATTATGTAAACTTCTTGTTCATTGTCATCTTTCATGAACTTCCAATTAAAGAATTGAAGAATGTATACTATTACGGAAAAGAGCACAGAATCAGAGCTTCCAATCAAATAATGATCATAAAACGCCAAGTCTCACTTAATTTTTTATGAATCTCGCTCTCTATGAAAAGCATGTATAGACACCACATTTCATCTAACAGTTTAATTGCATTGAGCACATTTAAATTTTTTAGACATCTAGTAACACCTGGCTCATATTGAGCTTTCCATTATTGCATATTTGATATGGATAGCTGGTCTGGCAATCATACACCTCTCTACATTTAGACATCTAGTAACACCTGGCTCATATTGAGCTTTCCATTATTGCACATTTGATATGGATAGCTGGTCTGGCAATCATGTACACCAGCCTCTAACTTTAGTATAAAACATATCATACCACATCGGATGGTCCTGCTACTGAGCATATTTCTCAACTGATGCTTGAGATCTCATCGCTAGAAGCTTGCACATTTCAACTTCGGATCATGGTGGTGGATGATGACTGATAAGTGATAACCATCCACAGTTATGAACTGCTTTTACTACTGAAGTTGCAACCTTTTGCAAATTTTGGAAAGAATGTCATCAGATTTTTGTCAAGTCAATTGCTCTTGCTCTGATAAAGACCAGTATAAAGTTTGTCATATTGTGACGAGAACTTACCCCAGTTTTATTGAGTTTGCAGGTTCTTCACTGTTATGAGGTTGGGGCTGGCTCAATTGGAGACGGATTGGGGCAAGCAAGTCATATCCATTTTCCACTGTGTAGGGTGGCCGGGAAGCTCTGTTGGCCTCATTGACATTCCGTTCTGCATAAACCTGGGACAAGAAACTTCTAATTTAGGCTTTTAGCATGTTGATGAATGTTCACTTTCTAAAATCTCAAGTTCAGGGTCCGCTGGCCTTGTAGCTCACTGCTATATAGGTATGGTTCCCATACACTATACTTAAATTCTAGATTTCCTGTTTAAGAGCTAGCTGATTGTAGGAGGGAGTGCATTCTATGTTCTATGAAGAATGTGTGTATAAATTCTTTGTAGGTTCCATAAAGTGAAGTTCAGAGTTGAATGGGAGATGGATAAAATTTCCTAGTGATACATGTGCTACCAAGACTAGTACCTTACGCAATTCTGCATTTTCTTGAACAATGAGGTCAACCTTCTTATGCAGTTCTCGGTTTTCTTGATAAATTAGATTACCCTGCAACGAAGCCAATCAAAGCCAGTGAGCACGAGTATGTCTCTACAATCAATTTGGCAAATATTGAAGTCAATAGTACAGAAAACCTTTTGGCTCAGCTCTTTAATTTCATCAGTTAAAATTTGTTCCTGTGTACAAAAAAGAGTCCGCATTAGCTTCGAGTGCATGCTGCATACATGTTCAAAACGTGATCTTGAGATCAGTAAATCTTTACCTTTTTAATTCTAACACCTTTCATACTCATCTCCAGCTGGTTTTCTAGATTTTCAAGATCTTTGATGCTCAGACCAGACAGATCTTCTCCCATCAATTGCCTGCAACATCACACGGCAAGTGTTAGGTATGGCGCCAGAGTCTTATACTTGTCCATGAATATAGTGTTAAAAAGAAAACTTGTACATGGATACTTAAATCTGTTAGTTTTTTTACAACCATGACATGACACATTTAGAAAAATTGTTGCCAGCTAGGTTACATGGCCGTATTTTTTTTTTTAACCACATAGCCTACACCATTATTCTAGGGCCAACGGTGATGTGTTGTTGAGATCCTCTATTGAGAATATTCAATGATTATTATCTTTTACCGATGGCATTCTTGCAAGCACAGCAGTTCCTTCCTCAAGCTTGCTGCCTCCCTCTGCCAAAACTAGTGAGCAGAAAATGAAACACATCATATGACAAGCAATAAAATTTGCAGTAGAATAGAATTGATGAGAACTGCATGAAGAAATGATTGCCTTAGAAACCCGCATGTTCATGCAACAGTCTACAAAGAACACAGGGATTTTGTTTTTGAATTTGTAAGTGTCCCTGTGTGGTGACAATGCTATTGTGTTTGGTTGCGGGGTCAAGGTTAAATTGAACATGGCTTGGCATATTACAGAATCATTATAGCTATGCATGATATGAATTATAGTTCAGAGTCGCAGCTCTTCTACTGATGTCGCTTGATGATTATCCTTAGAGCTATCTCATTGAAATATAACTGTAAGTAAAAAACTATACCGCCTATCCTTGGAGCTATCTCATTGAAATATAATTTGTTTCTCAACTTTTTTATGTGATTGCATTTTTTTTCTTCTTCAAATTCAGGGGCAATGACCAAGGATAAAATTTAAAGACAGGAATCGAAATAGAAAAGTTGGAGCAAATAGAGGAGAGAGGTTAAGTTGATGGACTTGGTAGAAAGAGAAATATGTTTATGCTAATTTAAATCACTAAAATGTCTAATCTTTGTGTCAATTTCACGATGAAAGTTTATAGTGTCTAAAAAGAAGATACAAGCCTAGAAATGTTTTAACAGCTGACATATTTAAATCACTAAATATTTTTAATCTTTATCTTGCAAAGCAACGTAAATGTAATGTTTGTTACCTTCACTTCTGAAGCAGGATTTAACAGCTGCTGGCGCTCCTCTTTCTGTTTGCTGTAGCGTTCAATGATGGACTTCATACTGAATCAGGGGGCAGGGGGGTTCAAAAAAATCAGGCCTTGTTCTTCATGGCGATGGAGTTTCATGAGCTAATGATATCAGACAGCAGGTGTAATTTTCAAGTCAAAAGCAGGACTCAATTCAAACAAAACTCAAGCACATCTTTCCCTCCATCAATGCCTTTTTCCTGAAATACTGTCTCCATGATTCTGACCGTGTTTGAATGCCCACAGTTAAGTGAATTCTTGCTGACAATGGTCGCGGTTACAAGCAAAGAGAAGAATGAATGTTCTATGATTAGATTATGATGATTATCATTTTGATTTCTTTTATGCAAATGGTTGATGTAATTCTAGTTTTTTGGTTTGTCTTCTCATATATTTTTCTAGTTTTTATAGAAAACAATAAGTGGAAAAACCAAATTCTTTTTTTTATCAATGAACAAATACCAAGGGACTGAAAATTAAAATACTAGTTTTTTAATTTTTCAAGTTTCTATTGGTTTTGAGAAATACATTTTAGACTTCATAGTTTTGCACTGTATTTCTTCTTTCTTTTTCTTAAGAAAAAAGTAAACAATATAATTTCTTTTCTTTTATATACAAGCAACTTTTAGTGTAAAAGATTTTTTTTTTTTTATATTTCGTATTTGTAAGCTTAATTCTTATTAACTATATATTTAATATAAATATGTTCCTTCTTTAAGTTAATTATATAGCTTTTCTCATAATATTTTTTTAATTCGAATGAAATAAGTTTAATACTGCTTTTTGTCTTTTCATTTATATAATAGAAAACCGAAGATTAATGAAAATAAAAAATAATTCCTCTGTTAAAATATAATCTAAACTTTTCAACTGCTCACTACAATTGCAGAAGGAAGAGTAATTTAAACAATAGCACATGATCTTATCAAATATTAACAGCTGGTGACTGCCACTACCACCAGCGTTTCCTAACGGCCACCGTGCCACTGCCATGATTGGGTGGTTGCTACAGCTAATAACCACACCAACAGTGCCCCAGCAATCCAAGCCAACAGAGCTTCTAGCAATTCCAAAGCTACCATGGTCAAGTGTTCTCTACCACGGCCAGTGGTCAGTGCTTGCTGCTACCACCATCTCACTTGGTGACCACTGCGATTACCATAACTGCTAAGATTCATTGACCGGTGGCCCTTTATTACTATTTTTGTTGACTAATATTAACCGCCGGTGCCACCAATCACCTAGCAGTCGTTACCACCACCGCCAACACCTTCATTAGCCACCACCACCTTTGGCAACTATGCACCACCGGAGACTAATTAATAAATAACTTGTAATTACCATCACTATGTAATACTGAAAACCAGAAATTAAAACAATAATACTAACACCAGCTGCTATATTTTGATAGATAAAAAACAAAACGGGAAAAGATCAACATACAAATTTTTTAAAAACATGTTTTAAATAAAAATATATATTTTTATTTTTTTATACTGACACATTAAAATCATAAAAAAACATGTTAATTTAATATTTTCAAACAAAAACATTTTACAGAATAAAAAATACAATACCATCATCAAACCGTCACTATGAAGGATAATGTGATGGATATACAGTCGTCATTCCTATCTTAAATGATCGCATAAGGGAAAAAACTTCTTTTTCATTGGATATGAGATAAATTTGAATATTTTCATTAATTTTAAAAATGATATGATATCTTGAATTGCAATACAATATTTGATAGTTGATATACAACACAAAAATAAATATTAAGCACACTGAATTTTATCTCAAATATAATACATAACTAAATATAAATAATTTAAAATTAAACTCAATAACAATAATTAAAGAAAAATCTAAGTTGTGTTGTGAAAACATTGTTTGTTCACTCATGTAACTCTGGATTCAAATAGTTATGTGTTTGCTCTGCTCACTATTTATGTTAAATAATTTAAACTTGGAAAGTTGATCCTGCTATGTTCATTGTTCATGTTATTTAATTTACAAAGAGACTTGAATAAGTATATGTTAAATAGTTAAAAGCTTGAAAGTTTTACACTGCAATGGTTACTGTTTATGTTAATTAATCAGTAGAGAATGTTGTGTTCACAATGTCTTTTAAATCCTTTGCATTGTTCATGTTAATCAATTGGCAAGGGTTGTTATGCTTGTTGGATAATAATATAAATCATATTATGTGGTTTCACTTAAAAATTTAAGCTTTTAGGTGAGATGGTTCATTAACATGGTATCAAAGCCTTATTGATCCAGCGGTCACGAGTTCGAATCTCACCACTCTCATTCTATTTGATAAAAATCAAGCACAAGGTAATGTTGATCTATGCAAGTTTCAAGCCCAAAGGGATTTCATTTGAGGGGATGTTAAATAATAATATAAATCATATTATGTGGTCTCACTTAAAATCTTAAACTTTTAGGTGAGATGATTCCTTAACAATGCTCACTTTTAAATCCTTTGCATTGTTCATGTTAATCAATTGGCAAGGGTTGTTATGCTTGTTAGATAATAATATAAATCATATTATAAGGATTCACTTAAAAGCTTAAGCTTTTAGGTGAGATGATTCCTTAACATGGTATCAGATCCTTATTAACCCAGCGGTCACGAGTTCGAATTTCACCACCCTCATTCTATTTGATAAAAATCAAGCACAAGGTGATGTGGGTCCGTGCGAGTTTCAAGCCTAAAAGACTTTCACTTGAGGGAGTGTTAAATAATAATATAAATCATATTATGAGGTCTCACTTAAAATCTTAAGCTTTTAGGTGAGATGATTCCTTAACAATGCTCACTTTTATTGTTTTCTTTTCATGCCTCTAGACAAAAAAATTGAGCTACGAAAAATCAAAGCAACCCCTTGCAATGATGTTGAGACAAAAAATCTATTGAGGGCAACTTGGTTGAAAATTTCTCAGCATCAATTTTTTTCCTTTACGCCCGTCTGTTGAAGCCACCTCTTTTGGTGTCGTGCAGTGATGAAATCAACTACATACTGCCTTGGACAGAAGCATTGATGATGTTGTGCAATTCCTTGCTTTAGATCAGCTCTGAACAAAGGAAGAAGGTTGCAGAAAACCGAGGCAACTCATTGCCATGGCATTGTCTAGCTAGCCACGAAAAAATGTGCCCTTCCATCTTTTTCTATAACCCATTGCTTAGTCATTAGAGTTCTTGGTGCGTCAATTTTATTTGGGTGTGTGCTTTCTGGTGTTTAGTTTGTTTTTTATTTGTTTTCCCACCGACTTAAGCATTTGTGCATGACTTCTTATCCATCGTTGCTACATCATCAACATGGTCTTCTGTGTTTGTTCAGGTGTTCTTGGGTTTTGAATGTTGTGGATGAATTTTATAGTTTTTGCTGATTGATCTTCGTTGGAATTTGTTTAATCCATTAATTGGACAAGTAATTGTCACTCATATCCACCAGCACACCACTATTTTTCTTTACTTTTATCCTTGCTGTCACCATCATCCCCCATCATATTTTTTATATCATTATTTATACAATTTGTTCCAAACAAATCTATAAGTGTTCACACGTATATGGTTATTATTTAGAATCTAAATTCTGATTATTTAAATTACTTATGATCTAGAAAGTCAAGAAAAGTATATACGTCCCTTCTTAACCCATCAGGCTATACATTTCTTCTAATCCCATGCAATTTGTATACTATTCAAGAGATTAACTGCTTCTGTTAAGGTACGTCTCGATTGATCATTTCCAAGTCGCAACATAGGTGTCGATATTTCTACCTTTGAACCTCGCCTGTAGATTCCTCGAGCTCAGGTAAGAACTTCATCCTATATATCTTCGGCCGATACAATTTACTCTATACCTCCATACTAGTAAGGCAAAAAGGTTCGAAATCCTCATTATCATCGTGATTCTTTGCCGTGGGACAAGTTTTCAATCGCAGTTATTGACAGGCCAAATGCCATGCTTTGTCAGGAATCTTGAGACCATGCACGCAACATTTCAATCACGTCGAGAAGCTTTCTCACTATTCGATTCTACTCAATCACATACACTGCTGGCGGACATCACTCTTCCTAATAATCATTTAAATAATTCCAAAGATTTGGTAATTTAGTGGTACTCTTGCAAAAGCAAGTGTGGAACTAGGATTTATAGGTATGGAAAGCAAAGATGAAAACACTATTTTGTTAGGAATATGTTTAACTATTAGATCAAAGATTTACTGGGACAACTACAAAATAGTCCGTGTAAAAGAGATAAATTCATGTATACACAATCGTAAGAAAACTATTATATGTAGATTATACTAACATGGACAAATTTCTAAACAAAACAAAAAACAAGAGGGGTAAATACTTAGAAAGAACAAGGCAAATTCGAACTCTTACGAGCTCTATATGAGCTACTGTGAAAAGGGTGTGTGTGTGTGTGATTCTCTTAATGATTTTGGCCATATCTTCATGCCCGCGATCGTTTTCTGGATATTTTGATCGTCCAAAAGGTATCCAAGAGTGATTTTAAGAAAGGTGCAGTACTCTAACTATTGATTTATCTGTCCAAACAGATGAACTTTTTCAGAATCGACGCCAATATATACGTTACATGTGAAAAGTAAGTGTTAAAACGCTCATGATATGTACTATGGCTACATTATCTAGTCAATGCTTGTTCATGCTAGGAAGATTTTATCTTATTTTTGGTAATCGGTGAAAACCAAACCAGTAAAGAGATTGTCTAAAGGTTAGGGTTTACTCGAATCTAAAATAAAAAATATTAAAACCAAACCAATATTGATTTCCTTCCTATAGCTAGCCAGGTAAGGTTTGCAAATTAACTAGACGTACGCCAGCTCCTGATGCTTACGGACTCCAACTAAGCAGCCACTACCATCTGCACAAGCTGCTTCTATGCCTAAATAAACCGAACATTGACCAACTATTACCGGGCTGGTGATCACCCTCAGAATCGCCGATGAGAATTGACCAACCATTACCATCTGAGAATGGTGTCTGTCGTAAGATATAACATGCATGCATATGAGAAGATCTTCGCGGTTGGAAAGCTCTTGCAACACAAAGTCGATACTTAATTTCATGTAATAAAAACGTGCTAATCTTACTTTTTAGAGCCATATTTTGGGAGCTTAATTCTAATTACCAGAGCACGGGAGCCACTTTTTGTGATGCAAAATATAAATAAATATAAGAAAGAAGGAATTTATTCAGAGCTAACTATTTATTCATACTGTATGTATGTATACAACAAATTAAATATATCGGAGGGGAGAGAGGCCTGACCTGGTGTTTGCATGATCGTAGAGCTTGCCTGTGCTGGAGAAGATAATCACTCCAACATCCGCATCGCAAAGTATTGACAGCTCCTTAGCCTTCTTGAGCAACCCACTTCTTCTTTTGGAGAAAGTTACTTGCCTGCTTGTCGAGTTGTCGATCCTGCGTATCACAATCTTCCCTCTCCCCATCTTCCTATTTTGGGGTTTTTTCACTGCTCCACTGGATAGATCCGAGATCTGAGTTCATAGCTCAGTCAATTATCAAAACATTTCACCGAAACTGCTTTTGAATTAATACGTACAGAGATCAATGATCTCTAAAAACCAAATTGCTGATATATATATAAACATGAAAGTCTGGGATCATTCCACAAAAACAGAAGAGAGGAAGTGAACGAGCAACACAGAGCTGTAGTACTGAAGCAGCCACAAACTATAGGAAATGTAATTAAAACATGATTTCCCCCCCTCATGAACAGAAAAGAAGACACAATGAAAGAATATATCATTAATTGGTTAATTAATAAGAATAAAATAAAAATAATTTCGTATAAACAGCTTGCTAATGAAAGAAAAGTAAATACACAGAGAGCCTAGCTACTTATTTATCACAATAATAATAATAATAAAAAAACAGAAGAAGCTTACTAGGTTTAAGGTAAGGATGAGTTTGGAAAGAGGAGCAGCAGCAGCAGCAGCAGCTACGGTTTAGGAGAAATGTTTAGGATGCCTGTCTCATGTTTTGTGTGGAAAGTTTGAAGTGGTTGGTGGTGTGTTGTGGCCTTTGAGATGTTAAATATAAATTGTTTCTTAAATAAGCTACGAGCTAAACTGAGGTGTACTTATTAACCATTAATGTTTAGGGTCAAGAGAATCAAATAGAGGGTTGAGAATCGGAGAAGAGATTGTTTGTGACAGGTGGCAACAGATGAGAGCGATTAATCCAATAGAGCTACACTAGCAAGTGGTGAAAGAAATATCATCGTACCAGGTTCCAATGCTTACTTTTTTTTATCAATTGACACGTGTGTTTATTAGAAGCAGACATATATCTATCAATAGGCTATCGACACGTGCTGTTACCACAGCACGGCAACTTACTTTTTTGCCTTTTTTATCAATTGAGAAAGGCGCCCCCCGACATATGCTCTATTTTAAAACAAATATAGATATAGATAGATAGATATTATGGTGCTCTAAAAGGAAAGAAACCCATGTTAAAAAATAATTATTAATATCGTATTAATTACTCCCTGTGCCCATCTTGAAAAAGAGAAAAAAAACAAAACTTGTGACTTGAAATAATAATAATAATAATAATAATATCCTTACCTAGAATGTTACTAGTTAATATTTCTTGTTAAAACATGTTGCGTCGGTCGCCATATAAGTGAAATGCATCAACATACAACCGTATTAGTGTTGATTGAAAGGTTTATTTAAACATTCCCTTTTCAAATCTACTATTCTTTCGAGCAAGCTTCAGTTTTCATTTCTGGATCTTGTTAGAATATGTTGATATGATTTAACCAAATATTTTATAATGGTTTATCCTTCAATCCCTTAAATTGTTTGTACATGTAAAGAGTGTTTGGAATCGAGATTGAACATGCTTTTTTAGTGTTCTTTTGTTCTAATTTGTGTTTTTTTTTATGTTTTAGGATTCTTTTTATATCTCAAGTTAAAAATAGATTTTTAAAATTAAAAATATTGATTTATGATACCGTTATGTCAAAGGAATGTTAGTTGCGTGTAAATAAATATATAAAAATTTTACTCGTCATGATGTCACTAAACTACCTTAGTGGGTAATAATATTTGAGTATCGATATAATCAATGCATTTGTTATTCGCATTACCATCTTCTATTGCAATCCAAAACGATGCCTTGCAATCAAAAAAAAAAACCCAATACGCTAAATAAAATATTGTTGGTGTTTGATAGAACTCGACTATAAGTCTTAAAGTTAATAAACCATGTAAATCTTTAATGATAATTATATTAGTAATTATAAAATTCAAAACTATAAAAGAATTAAATCCCTAAATATCAAGCTTGTACCACAAGTTCAGCTACTTAGATTTGATTTTTCAATTTGTATTTTGATAATATGGAATGGACACAAAAGGGAAGATAAGCTTGAACTGCTAAGCCAATTCAAATCTTGATGACTAAAAAAAAAAATCACCCAATAACAGAAGGGGGGAAACAAAAGAGCATTATCACTAGGGATTCCTTTATGAAGTAGCCTCGTACTATGAGGTAATTGTTTACACAACCAATACGCTAAAAAAAAGGATTAAATATGGGACTCAGCCTTTGATTGGATGAGGCCACGTGAAGGAGATTCTTCTGTCTAATGGAGATAATAGGATGTTTCCTTAATCGCCAGTTAAGTCCTTGGGTTGACCAACCATGTACGGTGAGTTTGATGTGTGTGCTTGGTTTTTTTTATTAAATTATATTTTTAGATATTTTTTATGTATTAATATTAAAAATAATTTTATAAAGATATATTGTTTTAATAAGTATATAAAAATAATAATAAAAAAAAAAACGATCTTATCACTCACCTCTCAAGTCCCACGCTTAATTGTAGGTAAGAGTAATGCCACGTGTCAATCGTCAACATCCGTGCAACATAAGAACCGTGAGACCTAAAACATTTCCTTCAGAAAGTCTCTTTTACGTAGGAGATCGAAAACAAGTTTTTCTTGCCACTTCTGGTCTACATTTGGTTGGTCTCTCTGATTGTTCATCAAAGTAGAATTTTTTTTCCTAATCTTTATTATATATATTAATATTTAAGCTAATCAGGGTTTCTAGTTCGTTAACAATGCTATCTGATCTCCTTAATGAAAATAAAAGAGGAGAAGAAGAAGAAGATGATGATGTTTATGTATACAAACTTATATATATCATTATATGATGAATGGATTTTATATGAGACTTTTTAAAAGAATTTTATAAATAGTTTTTCGTTCTCGTCAAGTCTTATAATTTTTTTTAAGGATTAATAACTTTATATTTAATTATTTAGCTTGCAAGAAAGTTTGCATTTAATTATTTTGTAAGCGTACTATGTGGGTTCATATGAGCGAATAATTATTTTAGATTCTTACAAGAGGTGCATGTTCTAACTCAAACTCGAAACGTGTTAGACAAATCACAAATCATCTTCTATCATGTCACACTACTGAAAACTAATTATAATACTTATATAAGTCTTCGTGTTTATATGAAACAATTACTATACTAGTGGATTTTTAATTTTTCTTTTTTAATTTAGCTTGTTTAAACAAACTTTTACCACCATTGTTTTTTTTGTCATTTATAAAATAGTTTATTATTATAATCAATTCTTTTTATTTTCCCATTATTGTAAACTTTAGAAAATTATTCATATTTATAATTCTTATTTTTTTTTAAAAAAAACAATGATAATATTTTTTTTCTAAACATAAATATAAAATTCTTAAATATATTTTTGCATATTACATGGATTATAGCAAAATGTGAAATTATTGAAAGACAATCATAAAAAAACAAACTTATTGGTCTTAAAAAAGCATTCCATAGAGAACTTATTATATGTAAAATTTTTTAATTTTTTAAATCGAAACTATTAATTTGTAAGTTTCCCTTATAATCATAACGCAATTGACTTTTGCTCATTTGAGCCCAGGGTTTTTGCCCAATAGTCTTTTCTTTGACTGTTCTACCCATGGTAATCAAACTCGCGAGCCAATTCGCAAACTCGTACGAGTTTGCGAGTTGACTCGGCAAACCTGGTTGAACCGGAAAAAAAAATCGAAACTGGTCAAAATCGGGTTGACTCGTAAAATTGGACCGGATCGGTCCGATTTTACGAGTTCATTATATTCTACTGTGCGCAACACGGGGCGAAGGGCTTTCTTCAATTTCAATTTTGCATTTGAGAAATCTCAATTTTCACAAAACCATAAACTGGCATCCTCGCAGTCGTCAAAAAATTTGTAGAGCAAGCATTGCAAAGAAACAAGAACAGAAGAAAGAACTTAGGCAAGAGAAGGAGAGGATAGACTTGCTGCTTCTATTTTGTCTTGGGAATGCGAGGAGAACTGAAGCAGTTTAGGCTTAGAAATGGATGAGGCCTGAGGGAGATGATGGATGAGGTGGGCGGCTGCATGAAGAAGAAGAGATTTAGCCATTTAGGGTTAGTAAAAGTTTTACTTTTATACTAACTTTACGGGGGGTTAACTTGTTATAAATTAATAATATATACGAGGAGGGGTTGTTATTATAATAATAATAATAATAATAATAATAATAATAATATATACGGGGGAGGGGTTATAATATTAATAATAATAATAATAATTAGTATAAAAAATAGTTAGTATAAAAAATAATTTAAAAAAAAATCTATTAATTTAAGATAATAAATAACATTAATTAATTTCAAATACAACAATCATAAAAAAATATACAATTACTTGTACGCCATGGTGAAGATTTGTTTTAAATTTGTTAGTTTTTAACTTATAGGGATATAATTATTTTGTAATGTGTTTTGAAGTTATTTTACATCATGTATGAACCTAAACTAATTAAGTTTTATGTCCATAATTATGTTAATTTATATTCAGAAATATTTTACATACGATTTTACAATTTTTCTTCTCACACGATTTTAAGCGTGATTTTACGATTTTTGTACGGATAAATTCGGGTATGATCTTACGATCCAATCTTTCGAACCCTTTCCGATTCGTGTCAAAATCTCGATTTTAACTAGCTTGCCTTTACCTCAGCCGTTTCATTTTCATTCTCTCGCCGTCTTCCGGACCATATTTCTTTGATATCCAGAAAGTAAAGGGAGAAAACGGCTCTCCCGGCGTTTTCCTCCCTTTGCTCCTGTCTGAGAGCTTTAGCGAGAATGAAGGAGATGTTGCCGAGTCGCCTCGCTAGAATCCCCGAGTCAAATTCGATTCAGAATCAGTTCATCGCCGTTTTAGGCGCGTTTACTTCAAGTATCCTCAAATGAATTATAAGCAGAACCTTCAATTTTCTTTATCTTCGAACCGAGGAGGCACAGGTCCTGAGAGAACCACCTGGGTTTCTGCAGATATTCCAAAACGACCCCGCTGCTAGTTCCGAACCCTCTGATGCTTGTCGTTCCACCTTCTTCTTTTTTTTTTCCCCAATTTTAATGCCCCCTATATATGTCTACGAATCTGGCGTGCTCTGTAATATACATGCATCGGTGTTTGGTGACAGGAATAGCGTTGAAATCTCAACTTTTGAGAAAGGATGCGGTGTTCATTCGTCAATATTCAGAATCTATAGATCGTCCCTCAAATTTAATTAAGATACTTTTCAAAGATTTTATATTTTACTGCTATTATCAATTAATGCTGTCGAGTTGGAAAGTCCAACCAGTTACAAGATTTTTAGTTGAAAAAATCATAGAGAATAATATTTATAGTTGAAGTTAATAGATAAACATTTAATATATAATTTATATTATTTCTTAAATAAAAATCTTTGAATTTAGAATTTATATATATATATTCATGTAATCATATGTTTAGTTTAATAAAATAAAATAAAATATAATGATAAGATTCAAACTTGTAATCAATTAATCATTGAAATTTTATTATTATGTTAAAAGGATCTCCCAGCAAAAAAAAATTCAAATTATTATATAAAGCAAGAACATTTTTTTTTTCTTTTCAATTTAAAGTGATAAATTTAACAAAAAAAATCAATTATAAAAAATACTGAGTCAATGAAATTAACTTACGTAACCTGACTTTATAAAAAAATAAATAATGAAATAATATTTTAATAAATATAATATTAAAGAAAACAATTGAAATTAAAAAAAATGCTATTGTTATAGTATAATATGAAAGGATGCAGTCCCTCCTCCTTTAGTTTTAGTTTTTTAATATTGTTAATTGATGACTTGGTTCACTCTGCAGAGAAAATTCTCATTTATCAAGTCAGTAGTCAAGAAGGTTTCTTTATTTGACATGTTCCGACGGCAGTCTATCTTGAACGTCCCCCAGATCTTAACGAATGCTCTAATGAACAAAGGCTTTTACTTGATGTTACAGAAAGAACAAGTCTTTAGATCCTCGCAGTGGTTGGAGATAAACATTTCATTTCCATGCAAATTAACGTCACACGCGCTCTTCTACCTGTCCTTATTAACACAGTATATCCTGCAATCTCTTCCTAACTTCCAAGATTTGTCTGCAGCACTACTTCCTTCATGGGAAAGCTTCCTGCTCCGTTTCTTCTTGTTGTTTTCTCAACTCTCTTCCCACTTATAATCCCTTCTGCGGGTGGATTATCTTTCAACTTCACCAGCTTCTCTACTGGCGATCAAAACATTACATACGATTTCGACGCATATTCATCAGGTGGAGCTATTCAGCTCATCACAAATCGAAGAGATGCCGGTATGAATTTAAGTTCCGGTCGAGCAACGTATCACAAACCGATGCAGCTCTGGGACAAGGCCTCGGGGAATCTTACAGACTTCACTACCCATTTCACTTTTTCCATCAATTCGCAAAACGCATCTACGTACGGGGATGGACTGGCTTTCTTTCTTGGGCCTGAAGAGCTTCCACCTCTTCGCTTTAGCGGTGGAAGTCTAGGTCTTCTAAGGAGCAATCAAGCACTAAACACAACGGATAATCAATTTGTTGCAGTGGAGTTCGATATCTTCCAAAATTATTTTGATCCACCACGCGAGCATGTAGGTATTGACATCAACTCTCTTAAATCTGAAAATAATATTACTTGGGAGTGTGATATTCGTGGAGGGAAAACTACCGAAGCCTGGATTAGTTATAATTCCAGTACACATAATCTGAGCGTCTCCTTCACTGGCTATATAAATAACACCATGGAAATTCAATTCCTTAGTCATATAGTTAGTTTGAGGGATATCCTACCAGAAAGAGTTAGATTTGGCTTTTCGGCTTCAACAGGTGATTTTTATGCCATACATACCCTTCTCTCGTGGGATTTTAGTTCGAGCTTAGAAATTGATGGTAATGTTACCAATCCAGCTTCTCCGCCAAATGATGGCACACGTAGGAATCGGAAAAAGAACAGGACGGGACTGGCAGTTGGACTGGGGGTTGGGGGTGGTGCTTTAGTTGTAGGGGCCGCTATGGTTGGGTTTGTTTTCAAGTTTCTGTGTAGGCACGAAGAAGATGAAGAAGTGGGTCATGTCCTTGAAGAGTGCATGGATGATGAATTTGAAAGGGGAACAGGACCAAAGAAGTTCTCTTACCAAGAATTGGCTCGAGCTACAAAGAACTTCAAGGATGAAGAGAAGCTAGGTGAGGGCGGGTTCGGTGGTGTCTATAAAGGTTTTTTGAAGGAGATTGATTCATTCGTTGCGGTCAAGAGAGTATCGAGAGGTTCTAAACAAGGGATTAAAGAATATGCAGCAGAGGTAAAGATCATTAGCCGATTGAGGCACAGAAACTTAGTCCAACTCATAGGGTGGTGTCATGAAAGAAAGGAGCTCTTACTTGTTTATGAGTTCATGCCTCATGGCAGCTTAGACTCCCATCTTTTCAACGAAACTAGCCTGTTGCCATGGGAGGATAGGTACACAATTGCGCAAGGCTCGGCATCGGGACTGCTGTACTTGCATGAAGAATGGGACAAATGTGTGGTGCATAGAGATATTAAGTCTAGCAACATTATGCTGGACTCAGAATTCAATGCTAAGCTTGGAGATTTTGGTTTGGCCAGGCTTGTGGACCATGGAAAAGGTTCTCAAACAACAGTTTTGGCAGGGACGATAGGCTACATGGCTCCAGAGTGTGGACTGACAGGTAAGGCTAGCAGAGAGTCAGATGTCTACAGTTTTGGAATTGTTGCATTGGAGATCGCTTGTGGAAGAAGACCTATCAACCCACGGGCCAGCAGTGAAGATTAGGTGTCCCTGGTGCACTGGGTCTGGGAGCTCTATGGTGAAGGAAAGCTAATCGAAGCGGTTGACCCCAGACTCTGCGGAGATTTTAACAAGACGCAGGTGGAACGATTGATGATTGTTGGGCTTTCGTGTGCTCATCCGGATGAACATCTTAGACCCTCAATTCGGCAATCACTTCACGTACTTAATTTTGATGCTCCATTGCCGATTCTCCCATCAAAGATGCCCGTGCCATCCTATTTCGCCCCACCAGTATCTGCATCTTCACTTTCAATAATGTCCTATGGCTCTGCAGATTCTACAGGAGGGATGCACAGATCTTCAAGTTATGTTTACAACACTAATTCTTCCCAGATCACCAAATCTTCTTCAGCTTCTTCTGCATCTACCATGCCTGTACAAACAGGCTAGATTGGGGAATAGTGTAATTAATTTGAGATTCTTATCCGCTTAAAACATTTAATTGTTTCCTTATTTTTCTACTGGTCAATTTTTATGTCTGTAAGTTGATTCTCCTTGCAACCAAGTACAAATTCAAGCCCACTCGAAAAGTTTATGTTCACTCTGTTTAGTTACCCTGCTCAACTGCTAAATCTTAGAATATATTGTACAGTTCTCATTTATCATGCCGACCCCATTGCCACCACTTTCACCAGATATGCTACTGGTATTTTCATTATCATAAAAAAAAGATTAATTTAAAATAAAAAATAAAAAACAACCATGAACGCCTCTCACAAACACCCAGTTCATCTAATACCTTCTGTAAGACTGCAATTCGAGTGAAAGCAGAAATGCCCACTGCGGCAACGCCTTATTGCTTGCTTTGATAATATGCTATCTCCATCCATTTCAGGGCATCTCCAACCAGGCTGCTAAAAGGGAAGCTAAAACTCAATAATTGTCATTTTAGCTTTTTTTCTTTCATTTGACAACTTCTACGGGGCTGCTATATCAACAGCCAAAATAGCTCTTCTTTCAAAGAAATGCTTTATCTACACTTTCTATGAAAAGAGCCAAATTACTGTCGAGAGAAAAAATGACAGTTGCCACCATTGTAGTCCGAGATTGTTTCTCTTTTGCACAAGAAGAATAGAAACGGAAGTCTTTCTGAATAAAGCTTGCTCTGTTCGGAAAAAAAAACACAGGAAAGCAAAAAAACTAAGGAAACTTGATCAATGGAAAATAATTTTTAAAATTTAGCTTAGTTTTGAGAAAAGTGTTTTCTAGAAAATTTTGGCGGAAAACATTTTCCGGAAATTGTGAAAAATCTAGAAATGTCATTATTTGCTGATTATATCAAATTTGATCCTCAAACTTTTGATTGTTATATATAATTTGTTTTGAATATTTAATTTTCAATTCCATCTCTTAAAATTTAATTTTTATATTAATTTTTGTCCTAATTTCTATAATTTCTATTTGCTTTTTTCTTATCATTTTTTTATTGAAATTTTTTATCTTTCAAATTTGGTCCTTATTTTTTTTATGGTTACTTATTTTATTTGAAATAATTTATGAAATGTTAATTATTATTATTTTAATTTATTCACCTTTCATTTTTTTTTAAATTTTTTTAGATTTGATCTCTATTATTTTGATTATAATTTATTTTATTTGAGATAATTTATGACATTATATATTTTTTTTTCAATTCATTCTCATTCAACCTTTTGATTTGTAAGATTTGTTCCTCATTATTTTAATAAACTTGAAAAAAAATTAATTTATTAATAAATTATTTTTCATAATACAAACAAACACTGAAAATTGTTTTCCAGTTCATTTTCAATAACACTACCAAACATCAGAATTCACTTTCCCAGGAATTCAATTTCCAAAAGGAAACCACTTTCCAGCAAACAAACGGGGGCTAAAGGTTGCTCTCGAGGTTGAAAGCAAATTGCTACGAAGTCAATATATTTTGTCACGTGCATCGTTGAAGTTGTTGAAAAATAATATATTATTCTAAAGAATATCTAAATTAAATTTATTAAAGCATTGTTTTGAAGATTTTTTTTTGGATTAGTTTTTTTTTGAATATATCATTCAATATTGATTTTTTATTTTATTTTGCTCTCATAATTCAAATTGAAGTTTGATGAATTAACTTTAGCTTTTTTTCATGTTTTCTTGAATTATTTTTTTCACTTGATTTTTGATTGTTTTAAAATTTTCTTCTTGATTTCTATGAGGTTTGGTCTTATTATTTGAGTTGTGGATTTGACGGTATAACCTAGGTTGACTCGTGCTTTTTTTAATCTTTTTTCAATTGATTTTTTTTAAAATTTTATCCTTTAATATTGAATTGATCGAGAATTAAATTTTATAATTTTTTTTCTACTGGATTGTTTCAATTTTATGATTTAGATCATGAATTTAATAAGTTACTATGAGTAAATCTGGGTTGATTCAATATATTTTTATCTCATTATTTAAATATTTTTAATAGTTATCCATATTGTTTTTGAATATATCGAATTTCACATGATCACATTACATCAACTTTAATATAATTTAATATTAACTAAAATATAAAATATTCTCAACTTTTATATAATTTAATATTAATTAAAATATAAACTATTGTTTTTACTGATATGATAATGTCTGGTTCAAGTTCTTTGATTGATACTATGGTGGATTTGACCTATGAAGTGCTTTCATCTTGGACATTTTCTTGTTTAATGGTTTCCAAATGTGATGAAACAACAAAATTGCTTCGAGGTTGATTTAATTAGGTTGAACATTGTGTTCAACAAGAATATGTAATTTATGGCTTTTCTTTCCAAGCTACTACAAATAGCAGATGAGGTAGGAAACAACCATTTTTGCTATTAAAATGGCTAAGAACATTTTTTTTGCCTTTGTCTCTTCTAATAGCACAAGCGTTGGAGTTGCTCTAATAATATGCTATCTTCATCCATTTCATATTCGTGGAATCCAATTGCTATGAAGTCAATATATTTTGTCACGTGCACTGTTGAAGTTGTTGAAAAATAATATATTATTTTATAGAATATCTAAATTAAATTTATTGAGCTAGTTTGAAAATATTTATATATTATATGAGTGGAAAATATTAAATTTGTTAACAAGTACATAAAATAATAATTATTGGTTTTTGAGTTACTAATTATTTTTATTGAAGTTTTTAATTTTAGAAAAATATATAAAAAATAAATTGATTGAATGAATGATTATTTAACAAAAATTAAATAAGGAGAGAAATTCACTTCCCTCCTAACAAAACAATGTCAACTTAAAGTGATTTGTTTTTCGCTATTTTCAAGAAAGGGAATTCATTACTCCTCTAGTTACAAAGCAGTTTTTTGAAGATTTTTTTCCCATTATTGTAAACTTTAGAAAATTATTCATATTTATAATTCTTTTTTCTCTAAAACAGAACATAAATATGAAATTCTTAAATATTTTTTTGTGTAGTACATGGATTATAGCAAAATGTGAAATTATTGAAAGAAAAACATTAAAAAAACTAACTTATTGGTCTTAAAAAGCATCATATATAGAACTGTTATAAAAAGAATAAATAATTAGCATGGAAGAACATAAACATCAAAATATAATCAAAAGAGACAAGAGAGAAATACATTTCTTATTATGAATTCTTGTCTTTTTCAAAGTGTAAAGAATACAAGACAAGAGATTTATTTATAGGAGAAAAAAATAAACTCAAAGGTTATGGAAATGCAAGAGACTAAACTCAAGAATCATAGATATTCAATATACATGAATATGAATTTATAACACTTCCCCTTGAATGACCATGTATTTTAAAATTCAACAGAGGACTTTATATGAATACTTCAGGATTTATCAAAACAATGTCAAATTGCCTCATTAAAACCTTGTAAAGGAAAACTTAGTGGGGAAAAACCTAAACGAAGGAAAAATAGTATAATTTGCATTGACTTCTTCTCTCAAAAGTACAAGTCTTATGATAAATCTTTAAGATGACACATTCCAATATTATGGACAAGTTTGTTGAAAGTTGAGGCTAGTAAAGACTTTGTAAATAAGTCTGCTAAATTATCACATGACCTGATTTGTTTGATATCAATTTCTCCTTTTAGTTGGAGCTTGTGAGTATAAAAGAACTTTGATGAGATATGCTTTGTTTTGTCTCCTTTAATATAGCCTCATCTGAGTTGAGTGATGCAGATAACATTATCTTCAAACAATATTGTGAGACTATATTCAATGGCTGACAATCTATATTTTTTCTTTATGTGCTGAATAATTAATCTTTATCATATACATTCTCGACTTACTTCATGTATTGTGATAATCTCTTAATGATTTGATGAAGTAGCCATTAATGTTTGTTTTGATAGATCTCTAAGAAATTGCATGCCTCCATAGGTAAATAGATATGTTGTTTGCGATCTCCCTTTATGGGGATAAGAAAGATAACATGCATCTGCATATCCAATCAATTGTGAATTTGACCCACGATAAAATAACCTTATTTTGGTTGTTCTGCGGAGATAGCGAAATATATGTCCGACTCCATTCCAATATTTTTTTTTGTGGGAGTAGAACTATATCTTTCCAATAAATTTACTGCACAACTATATCCGATTTTGTACAATTTGTAAGATACATAAGTGCTCCAATAGCACTATGATATGGTACTTCAGAACCAAGAATTTCTTCATCCTCTTCTAGAGCTCAAGAAGAGTCTTTTTTTTTTTTGCATCAAGTGATTGAACAACCATAGGTGTACTCAAAGGATGGGCATTGTCCATATAAAAATGTTTTAGGACTTTTTCTGTATATATCGATTAATGTACAAATATTCCATTTAAAAGATGTTGGTTATGTAAACCAAGACAAAATTTTGTCTTTCGTAGATCATTCATCTCAAATTTATTTTTAAAATAGGTTGTATTTTTTGTGAGCTCTTTTAGGAACACCAATAATATTTCAGTCATCGACATATACTGCAATAATAACAAATCCAAATATTATTTTCTTAATAAAAATGCATGAACAAATCTCATCATTGTCAAATCCTCTTTTTAAGAGATATTCATTGAGATGATTATACCACATCTGACCAGATTGTTTCAACCCATATAAATATTTTTGTAGTTTAATAGAATAAACACTTCCGGGTTCATTACAAAAGGCTTCAAGCATTGTAAATCCTTTAGAAATTTTCATATGAATATCTCTATCTAATAATCCATATAGATATGTTGCAACTATATCCATTAAATGCTTATCTAATATTTCTGAGACCACTAAACCAATTAAAAATTCAAAAGTGATTAAGTTTCTTCATAATCAAGGTCGGATCTCTACGAAAAACCTTGTGCAACAAGTCTTGTCTTATGTCGCACAATTTCATTGTTCTCATTGCATTTTCTAACAAAAGAATATCCAACAGGTATAACACCTTTAGGTGTATGAACTACAAGTACAAACACTTCACGTTTTGCAAGTGAGTTTAATTTTGTTTGGATTGCTTCTTTCCACATTGGCCGTTGGCATTCTTCAACAGTTTGTGGTTCAAATTAATTATCACTTCTAGTGATGCCAAAAGAAATCTTAAATGCAAACACATCATATAAGATAATTTTATCTCGTTCCAAAATCTCTCCTGTATGAATATAATTTATGGAGATGTCATTATTTCTAGGTATATGGTTCTCTTTAAGAGGTGTCTGTTCAGGGGGATCATTATTAGAAGATGATTTGGACACAAGATTTGATGTTTGTTTTATGGATGAAGACTTTCCAAGAGTATCATCATTTATTCGTTGGAGTTTTTGTTTTCTAGGATTTTTATCCTTGGCTCCAATAGGTCTCTCGTGCTTCAGGTGTGGTATAGATTTATTTGATGCTATGCTGACCTTTTTTCTTTCAGGAATTTTAATTCTAGATGGAGCATTTGCAACAGGAATATGAGATTTAACTACCTTTTCATTATTGGTGAAAACATCCAGTAATTGATTTGCAATATTCTATAAATGAATTATCCCTTAAACTTTAAGTTCACATTGATTTGTTCTTGGATCAAAAAGAGATAATTTCAGGTTATTCTAAGTAATTTCTTGTTATGCTTCAGACACTAAATTTTCTTTCCCAAATGATGAGAAAATTTTCTCATCAAAATGGAAGTCTTCAAAACGTGCCTTAAAAACATCATCAATCAAAGGTTCAAGGAATCTAGTAATAAATGGAGAATCAAAACCAACATAAATTTCTATTCTTTGTTGTGAACCCATTTTAGTCCTTTGTTGGGGTGCTACAGGCACATATACCGCACAACCAAAAGTTCATAGATGTAATATATTTGGTGATATACCATAAACAAGTTGCAAAGAAGTATAATTATGATAAACACTTGGTCTAATTCTAACTAGTGATGCAACATGTAATATAACATGTCCCGAGACAAATATAGGCAATTTTGATTTCATAAGTAATGGTCTTGCAATTAATTGAAGTCTCTTTATAAATGATTATGTTAGACCATTTTGAGCATGTATATGAGCAACATGATGTTCAACATCAATTCCAATAGAAGTGCAAAAACTATCAAATACTTGAGAAGTAAACTCATCAGCATTGTCCAGTCAAATTTTCTTGATAGGATAATCAGGAAATTACGCTCGTAGTCTGATAATCTGTGCTATTTATTTAACAAATGCAATATTTCAACTAAAAAGCAAACAAACATGTGACCATTTACTTGATGCATCAATCCATACCATAAAATATCTAAAAGGTCCACATGGTGGATGAATAACCCCACATATATCTCCTTGAATTCTTTCAAGAAAAGATGGTGATTCTATAAGAATCTTTGATTGAGATGGTTTGGTAATTAATTTACCTTGAGAACATGCAACACATAGATTTTCACTTGGTCAAAGATTCTTTAGGTTCTTTAAAAGATACCAATATGAATTCTCAATAATTTATCTCATCATTATTGATCCTAAGTGTGCAAGTCGATCATGCCAAAACATAAATTATTTTGGGTCGGAACACTTCTGGTGTATCACAACGTTTGATTCAATAGATTTCATGATCGTATAATAAATTCCAGAAAAGAAAACAAGTAGTTTCTCAAGTACAAGCTTCTGGCCTTAAATACGTTTAGTAATATAAAAATATTCTTTTCTATCTTCATCTGTTGTTTCAATATGATAATCATTAACACGTATATCCTTAAAACTAAGTAGATTTCTTCTGAACTCGGGTGAATATAATGAATCTTTGATGCTCAATCTTGTGTTATTCGGTAACACAATGTTAGCTTTTCCAGAGTCTTTAATCATGTTTGTTGAACCTAATATTGTAGTGAAATTAGCTTTGATTAATGCCAAATACTTAAAATATTTATTTTCCTTAAGAATTGTGTGCATTGTCTGCTAGACATAAATATCCATCATGAAAAGTCATGTCACTATTCAAAAGATAATCAAAGTTTATTATTTAACTTCAACCAAACTAATAATGTTTATCGTAAGCAAAATAACATAAAATAAGAATTATTAATCATCTCTAATGATTCCATCACTAAACATGTTTTTTTGTCTTATCCAAGTTTTCAAAAAAATCAGAAACATCAAGATAAGTATTAACATCAATCCAAACATTATGATTTTTAGTAACATCTTTATGAATGAAATTAGTCTCAATTGTATTTTATTTTAGAGAGGCTTGATATAAATTTGTAAGATGTTTTGGTGTACGACAGGTATGCAATCAATGACATACCACCCCTATGACACTTATCTTCTGGTTTATGCAAATTCTTGTCCTTTCTTTGGTTGAGTTCACCGTGTCTCCATTTCTGGTGGTATGGTGGGTTGCTTTTAGAAAAATTATCTCTTCTCCTTTTCCATTTACCTTTTCCATACCTATATCCTTGGTTATTCCTTGTTGTAGGACAATATTTGAGGCATGAAAAGTAGAGAAAGTTTTCTCTAATATTTGGTCTTCTATGATATTTTCACCACACAATTTCAGTTGTGAGGAAATTTTGAAAAGAGCTGAATTATATTCACTAACCGATTTAAAATCTTGCAACCTCAAGTGCAACCAATCATAAAGAGCTTGATAAAGTATGCTAAAATTTTGGTGGTCATGTCTTTCCTTTAAATTTCGCCACATAATAAAAGGGTATTTTATTGTGAGATATTCACTTTTCAATCCTTCATGGAGATGGTGACGAATGAATATCATTGCTTTTGTACGATCTTGTAAGGATGTGTCATTTTCTTCTTTGATGGTCTCTCCAAGATTCATGGCTTCTAGATGAATCTCAGCATCAAAGATCCATGACAAATAATTATTTCCAGAGATATCAAGAACGGTAAATTCAAGTTTTATCAAATTTGACATTATCTTTTATTAATGAAAACAAGAAATAAATTATTAAATAAAACATGAAATAAATGAAAAGAAAAGAAAATCAGTCCTTTAAGATTGTTATTTATTTAGCTTTAGAAATACTAGTTCTTTTGGAACTGTATTTAATTTATTTTAATTCCTTAGGAACTTGTAATACTAGTTCTTCAGGAATTGTATTTAATTTATGTAATTTTTAGGAACTTGTAATACTAGTTCTTCAAGAACTGTTTTTTAATTTATTTAATTATTCAGGAATTTGTAATGCTCATTCTTCAGGAGCTACAAATCTTTTTCTATGAATAAAAGTGAAAGAACATTTGCCAAAAATAAATTACAATAATAAAAAGCAAAAACATTAAAATTGATATAAGCCATATAATATTCGTGTTGATAACGTGTTATAAAAAAATCAATATAGAATAACATAAACATCAAAATATAATAAAAAAATACAAGAGATAAATACCTTTCTTATTATGAATTCTTCTCTTTTTCAAAGTGTAAAGAATACAAGACAAGAGATCTATTTATAGGGGGAAGGAAATGAACTTAAAGGTTATGGAAATCCAAGAGACTAAACTCAAGAGTCATGGACAATCAATATATATAAATATGAATTATAACAACTTATTATTTGTAAATTTATATAATTTTTAAAATTGAAACTATTAATTTGTAAGTTTCCCTGGAATTTTCCTTTTAATCATAACACTAAGGCCCCGTTTGTTTGCTGGAAAGTGGTTTTCTGGAAAGTGAATCTTGGAAAGTGAATTCCGGGAAAGTGGTTTCCTGAAAAGTGAATTCCTGGAATTCACTTTCCTGGAAAGTGAATTCCTGAAGGTGGTTTCTGGAAAGTGATTTCTTTTTGGAAAGTGAATTCCGATGTTTGGCCGTGTTATGAAAAATGAACTAAAAAATAATTTATTAATAATTTTTTTTTCAAGTTTATCTAATATATATAAAATATTTAATCACTTAAACTAAAAAAATGAAATCTAAAAAGTATAATGATGAATTTTTTTATTATATCCTATATTCATACATAGCTTATTTTATAAAATATAACAATATATGTCATATCATATTATAGAGAAATAAGCTTGTGAAATATTTTTTAAGTAAAACTTATTATTAATATATATTTTTTCCAATTTTAAAAGCTTAAAATAAGTTTTTTTTAATTTTAAATCAAAATCTCAATGCAAAATTTTAATTTAGGGTGATTAAAAAAAATAGAATTTTTAAGATTTAAATTATTAGTTTTTGTGTTTTTTAATTGTTAATATCAGAATTATTATTTTTTTATATAAAAAATAATACTAACATGTTTCTATTTTTTTTTTTAAAAAAAACAATAACTAGCTAGCTCACGGAAAGTGTATTCCGGATGTTTGGCAGAGGAGTACACTTTCCTTTTTTCAAGCCTTAAGTTTTCCTTGGCTGGAAACAACTTTCCTGGAAAGTGGTTTCCGGTGTTTGCCAAACACCGGAAACAACTTTCCTGTGTTTGTTTGCCGGAAACCACTTTCCAGGAAAGTTGTTTCCAGCAAACAAACACTGGAAAGCAAGGAAAGTGAATTCCGGGAATTCACTTTCCTTGAAACAAACAAGGCCTAAGTGACTTTTGCTTATTTGAGTCAAACCAGACCAGGGGGGTTTTGCCCAATAGTCTTTTCTTTGACGGTTTTACCTTTCATTTTCAATTTGTATAGATTCATGTCATCATATGTTTAATTTTATAAAATAAAATAAAATGATAAGACTCAAACTTATAATCAATTAATCATTAAAAAAATTAATATTATGTTAAAAAGATCTCCCAGCAAAAAAATCAAGCTATTAAATAAAGCAAAAAAGTTTATATTGGGGAGTTATGATACCAAATAAAAAAAATTCAGACAAATTACGCAGCTTATTTTTCAATCAAGAAAATGCAGAATATAAAATTATATATATATAACTCACAGTCAGTAGTCAAGAAGGTTTCTCTAGTTGACATGTGCAGACGGCAAAAAAATTAATATCATGTTAAAAAGATCTCCCAGCAAAAAAATTCAAGCTATTAAATAAAGCAAGAACATTTTGTTTTCTTTTCAATTTAAAATGCTGAATTAATTAGAAGATGTACATATAAAAACTCGTAAGAGGGAAATAGAAAAACTTGAGAGGTTATCTCGGTGAGAATGCCGGTTCCTAGCTTGCAGTTGCTTATGTAGCGTTGATAATGTTTTTTAAAGTACAAAAAAGTTTCTATTTTGGGAGAATTAATGCAATACAACTTAATTCTTTTGATGGGTTCAAATACAATACAAATGACTGGTAGAACATGATTTAATTCAAAATAAATATTTAAAATGAGATATTTTTAATAAATATTATGACAATAATATATTCAGATCAACCCGGGTCAATTTATCAATCTACGTGTTAAATTACGAGATCATAATAATCTTATAGAAAATTAATCAAAACAAATTAAAAAACTGAATTTTCAATAAACAATATTAAAAGATAAAACTAAAAAAAGAGAGAGCTTGAAACATTTATTTGCATCAAAATAGTTTAACTTGTTATATGAATTATGAAACTAGGATGCTAAATAAAATAAAAAATTGAAACAAATTATGAAGCTAATTTTTCAATCAATCTACAGTAGAATAAGAAAGTATATATATATATATATATATATATATTATATAATACAACTCGAGTCCATTAAAATTAGTCTGGCAAACTCATGATTTGAATTATGAAATGAAGATGGTCTCATTAAAACAGATTGAAATAAATCACAAAGCATAATTCTTAATTAATTCATCTAATGATAAAACTAATAAAAAAATAAAGTCAACGAAGTTAACCTAACTTTATAAAAAATAAACTATACAACATATTTTTAATAAATATAATATTAAAGAAAACAATTGAAATTAAAAAAAATATTATTGTTATAGTGTGATATGAGAGGATACTGCCCCTCCTCCTTTAGTTTTAGTTTTTTAATATTGTTGATTGATGACTTGGTTCACGCTGCAGAGCAATTACTCATTCATCTGCAGGTTTCTTTATTTTACAAGTTCAGACGGCAGCCAGCTCTTCACTAATGCTCCAATGAACAAAGGCTTTTACTTGATGTTACAGAAAGAACAAGTCTTTAGATCCTCGCAGTGGTTGGAGATAAACATTTCATTTCCATGCAAATTAACGTCACACACGCGCTTCTACCTGTCCTTATTAACACAGTAAATCCTGCAATCTTCCTAACTTCCAAGATTTGTCTGCAGTTTCAACTTCCTTCATGGGAAAGCTTCCTGCTCCGTTTCTTCTTCTTGTTTTCTCAGCTCTCTTCACACTTATAATCCCTTCTGCGGGTGGATTATCTTTCAACTTCACCAGCTTCTCTACTGGCGATCAAAACATTACATACGATTTCGACGCATATTCATCAGGTGGAGCTATTCAGCTCATCACAAATCGAAGAGATGCCGGTATGAATTTAAGTTCCGGTCGAGCCACGTATCACAAACCGATGCAGCTCTGGGACAAGGCCTCGGGGAATCTTACAGACTTCACTACCCATTTCACTTTTTCCATCAATTCGCAAAACGCATCTACGTACGGGGATGGACTGGCTTTCTTTCTTGGGCCTGAAGAGCTTCCACCTCGCTTTGAAGGTGGAAGTCTAGGTCTTCTAAGGAGCAATCAACCACTTAACACAACGGATAATCAATTTGTTGCAGTGGAGTTCGATATCTTCCAAAATTATTTTGATCCACCACGCGAGCATGTAGGTATTGACATCAACTCTCTTAAATCTGAAAATAATATTACTTGGGAGTGTGATATTCGTGGAGGGAAAACTACCGAAGCCTGGATTAGTTATAATTCCAGTACACATAATCTGAGCGTCTCCTTCACTGGCTATATAAATAACACCATGGAAATTCAATTCCTTAGTCATATAGTTAGTTTGAGGGATATCCTACCAGAAAGAGTTAGATTTGGCTTTTCGGCTTCAACAGGTGATTTTTATGCCATACATACCCTTCTCTCATGGGATTTTAGTTCGAGCTTAGAAATTGATGGTAATGTTACCAACCCAGCTTCTCCGCCAAATGATGGCACACTTAGGAATCGGAAAAAGAACAGGACGGGACTGGCAGTTGGACTGGGGGTTGGGGGTGGTGCTTTAGTTGTAGGGGCCGCTATGGTTGGGTTTGTTTTCAAGTTTCTGTGTAGGCACGAAGAAGATGAAGAAGGAGGTCATGTCCTTGAAGAGTGCATGGATGATGAATTTGAAAGGGGAACAGGACCAAAGAAGTTCTCTTACCGAGAATTGGCTCGAGCTACAAATAACTTCAAGGATGAAGAGAAGCTAGGTGAGGGCGGGTTCGGTGGCGTCTATAAAGGTTTTTTGAAGGAGATTGATTCATTCGTTGCGGTCAAGAGAGTATCAAGAGGTTCTAAACAAGGGATTAAAGAATATGCAGCAGAGGTAAAGATCATTAGCCGATTGAGGCACAGAAACTTAGTCCAACTCATAGGGTGGTGTCATGAAAGAAAGGAGCTCTTACTTGTTTACGAGTTCATGCCTCATGGCAGCTTAGACTCCCATCTTTTCAACGAAACTAGCCTGTTGCCATGGGAGGATAGGTACACAATTGCGCAAGGCTCGGCATCGGGACTGCTGTACTTGCATGAAGAATGGGACAAATGTGTGGTGCATAGAGATATTAAGTCTAGCAACATTATGCTGGACTCAGAATTCAATGCTAAGCTTGGGGATTTTGGTTTGGCCAGGCTTGTGGACCATGGAAAAGGTTCTCAAACAACAGTTTTGGCAGGGACGATAGGCTACATGGCTCCAGAGTGTGGACTGACAGGTAAGGCTAGCAGAGAGTCAGATGTCTACAGTTTTGGAATTGTTGCATTGGAGATCGCTTGTGGAAGAAGACCTATCAACCCACGGGCCAGCAATGAAGATCAGGTGTCCCTGGTGCACTGGGTCTGGGAGCTCTATGGTGAAGGAAAGCTAATCGAAGCGGTTGACCCCAGACTCTGCGGAGATTTTAACAAGACGCAGGTGGAACGATTGATGATTGTTGGGCTTTCGTGTGCTCATCCGGATGAACATCTTAGACCCTCAATTCGGCAATCACTTCACGTACTTAATTTTGATGCTCCATTGCCGATTCTCCCATCAAAGATGCCCGTGCCCTCCTATTTCGCCCCACCAGTATCTGCATCTTCACTCTCAATAATGTCCTATGGCTCTGCAGATTCTACAGGAGGGATGCACAGATCTTCAAGTTATGTTTACAACACTAATTCTTCCCAGATCACCAAATCTTCTTCAGCTTCTTCTGCATCTGCCGTGCTTGTACAAACAGGGTAGATTGATTAATAGTGTAATTAATTTGAGATTCTTATCCGCTAAATACATTCAATCGTTTCCTTATTTTTCTACTGGACAATTTCTACGTGTTCTGTAAGTTGATTCTCCTTGCAACCAAGTACAAATTCAAGCCCACTCGAAAAGTTTATGTTCACTCTGTTTAGTTACCCTGCTCAACTGCTAAATCTTAGAATATATTGTACAGTTCTTATTTATCATGCCGACCCCATTGCCACCACTTTCACCAGATATGCTACTGGTATTCTCATTATCATAAAAGAAGATTAATTTAAAATAAATAAATAAAAAAAAAAACAATGAACGCCTCCCACAAACACCCCGTTCATCTAATACCTGCTGTAAGACTGCAATTCAAGTGAAAGCAAAAATGCCCACTGCGGCAGCGCCTGATTGCTTGCTTTGATAATATGCTATCTCCATCCATTTCAGGGCATCTCCAACCAGGCTGCTAAAAGGGAAGCCAAAACTCAATAATTTTCATTTTAGCTTTTTTTCTTTCATTTGACAACTTCAACGGGGCTGCTATATCAACAGCCAAAATAGCTTTTCTTTCAAAGAAACGCTTTGTCCACACTTTCTATGAAAAGAGCCAAATTACTGTCGAGAGGAAAAATGACAGTTGCCACCATTGTAGTCCGAGATTGTTTCTCTTTTGCACGAGAACAATAGAAACGTGAGTCTTTCTCTTCATTTATTCATTCCTCATGATCCCTTAAATAAAGCTTGCCCTGTTCATTAATTCATTCACCATTTTAAATAAAGCTTGCTCTCGAGGTTGAAAGCAAATTGCTACGAGGTCAACATATTTTGTCACGTTCACTGCACTGTTGAAGTGGTTGAAAAATAATATATTATTTTAAAGAATATCTAAATTAAATTTATTAAAGCATTGTTTTGAAGATTTTTTTACGGATTAGTTTTTTTAAAAAAAAAATATATCATTCAATTTTAATTTTAATTTTATTTTGGTCTTATAATTCAAGTTGAAGTTTGATGAATTAACTTTAGTTTTTTTTTCATGTTTTCTTGAATTATTTTTTTTCACTTTTATACTACAATGTTTGATTGATTTAAAATTTTCTTCTTCATTTCTTTGAGGTTTAGTTTTATTATTTGAGTTGTGAATTTGACGGTTTAACCTAGGTTGACTCGTGTGTTTTTTTTTATCTTTTTTCAATTGATTTTTTTTTAAAATTTTATTTTCTATTGGATTGTTTCAATTTTATGATTTAGATCATAAATTTAATAAGTTAATATGAGTTAATCTAGGTTGATTCAGTATATTTTTATATCATTATTTAAATAATTTTATTAGTTATCAATATTGTTTTTGAATTCATCAAATTTTACATGATCCATTTCACATTTGTGGGATCCAATTGCTACAAAGTCAATATATTTTGTCATGTGCATTGTCGAAGTTGTTGAAAAATAATATATTATTTTATAGAATATCTAAATTAAATTTATTGAGGTGGTTTGAAAATAGATATACATTATATGAGTGAAAAATATTAAATTTGTTAACATGTACATCAAATAATTATTATTGGTTTTTGAGTTACTAGATATTTTTATTTAAGTTTTTAAATTTAGAAAAATATATAAAAAAGAAATTGATTGAATGAATGATTATTTAACAGAAATTAAATAAGGAGAGAAATTCACTTCCCTCCTCACAAAAAAATGTCACTTAAAGTGATTTGTTTTTTGCTATTTTTCAAGAAAGGGAATTCATTACTCCTCTGGTTCCAAAACACTTTTTTGAAGATTTTTTCCTATTATTGTAAACTTAAGAAAATTATTCATATTTATAATTCTTTTTTTCTAAAAAAACAATGATATTCTTAGTTTTTTTTCTCTAAAAAAGAACATAAATATGAAATTCTGAAATATAATGTTGCGTATTACATTGATTATAGAAAAATATCAAATAATTGATAGAAAACATTAAAAAAACTAACTTATTGGTCTTAAAAAGCATCATATATAAAATTGTTATAAAAAGAATAAATAATTAACATATAATAACATAAACATCAAAATATAATCAAAAGAGACAAGAGAGAAATACATTTCTTATTATGAATTCTTCTCTTTTTCAAAGTGTAAAGAATACAAGACAAGAAGTCTATTTATAGGAGAAGAAAATAAACTCAAAGGTTATGGAAATGCAAGAGACTAAACTCAAGAGTCATGGACATTCAATATACATGAATATGAATTTATAACACTTCCTATTGAATGACCATGTATTTTAAAATTCAACACTGGACTTTATATGAATACTTCAGGATTTATCAAAATAATGTCAAATTGCCTCATTAAAACCTTGCAAAGAAAAACTCAGTGGGGAAAAACCTAAACGAAGGAAAAATAGTACAATTTGCATTAACTTCCCCTCAAAAGTACATGTCTTATGATAAATCTTTAAGATGACGCATTCCAATATTATGGACAAGTTTCTTGAAAGTTGAGGCTAATAAAGACTTTGTAAATAAGTCTGTTAAATTATCACTTGACCTGATTTGTTTGATAACAATTTCTCCTTTTAGTTGAAGCTCGTGAGTATAAAAGAACTTTGGTGAAATATACTTTGTTTTATCTCTTTTAATATAGCCTCCTCTAATTGAGTGATGCAGATAACATTATCTTCAAACAATATTGTGGACTATTTTCAATGGCTGACAATCCATATTTTTTCTTTATGTGCTGAATAATTGATCTTAGCCATATACATTCTCGACTTGCTTCATGTATCGCGGTAATCTCTTAATAATTTGATGAAGTAGCCATTAATGTTTGTTTGATAGATCTTCAAGAAATTGCATTGCCTCAATAGGCAAATAGATAACATGTTTGTGATCTCCCTTTGTGGGGATAAGAGAGATAACCTGTATCTGCATATCTAATCAATTGTGAATTTGATCCACGATAAAATAACCCTATTTTGGTTGTTTTGCGGAGATAGCAAAATATATGTTTGACTCCATTCCAATGTCTTTTTGTGAGAGTGGAATTATATCTTGCCAATAAATTTACTGCAAAGATATATTTGGTCTTGTAGAATTTGAAATATACATAAGTGCTCCAATAGCACTAAGATATGGTACTTCAAAACCAAGAATTTATTCATCCTCTTCTAGAGGTCGAAAAGAGTCTTTTTACATCAAGTGATTGAACAACCATAGGTGTACTCAAAGGATTGACATTGTCCATATAAAAACTTTTTAGGACTTTTTCTATATATATATATCGATTGAAGTATAAATATTCCATTTAAAAGATGTTGGTTATGTAAACCAAGATAAAATTTTGTCTTTCCGAGATCTTTCATCTCAAATTCATTTTTCAAATAGGTTGCAGTTTTTGTGAGCTCTTTTAGGAGCACTAATAATATTTAAGTCATCAACATATATTGCAATAATATCAAATCCAAATATTGTTTTCTTAATAAAAATGCTTGGACAAATCTTATCATTCTCAAAACCTTTTTTTTAAGAGGTATTCATTAAGATGATTATACCACATCCAACCAGATTGTTTCAACCCATTTAATTTTTTTTGTAGTTTAATAGAATAAGCACTTCTAGGTTCATTACAAAAAGCTTCAAGCATTGTAAATCCTTTAAGGATTTTTATATGGATGTCTTTATCTAATGATTCATATAGATATACTACAACTATATCCATTAAATGCATATCTAACATTTCTGAGACCACTAAACCAATTAAAAATCTGAAAGTGATTGCATCCATCATTAGAGATTAAGTTTCTTCATAATCAAGGTCGGATCTCTGCGAGAAACCTTGTGCAACAAGTTATATTGCAAAATTTCATTGTTCTCATTGCATTTTCTAAAAAAAAAACCCACTTATATCCAACGAGTATAATACCTTTAGGTGCATGGACTACAAGTACAAATACTCCATGTTTTACGAGTTTAACTTTGTTTGGATATCTTCTTTCCATATTGGCCAATCATTTCCATGTCAGCATTCTTCAACAGTTTATGGTTCAAATTAATCATCACTTCTACTGATGCCAAAAGAAACCTTAAATGCAAATACATCATATATAATAATTTTATCTTGTTCCAAAATATCTCCTGTATGAACATATTTTATGGAGATCTCATTATTTTCATGTACCTGGTTCTCTTCAAGAGGTATCTATTTAGGGGGATCATTATTAGAAGATGATTTGAACACAAGATTTGATGTTTATTTTGTGGATGAAGACTCTCCAAGAGTATCATCATCTATTCATTGGAGTTTTTGTTTTCTAGGATTTTTATATTTGGCTCCAATAGGTCTCTCATGCTTCAGGCATGCTATAGATTCATTTGATGCTATGTTGATCTTTTTTTCTTTGAGGAATTTCAATTCTAAATGGAGCATTTGCAACATGAATATGAGATTCAACTACTTTTTCACTATTGGTGAAAACATCTGGTAATTGATTTGCAATATTTTATAAATGAATTATCCTTTAAACTTCAAGTTCACATTGATTTGTTCTTGGATTAAAATGAGATAATTTCAGGTTATTCCAAGTAGTTTCTTGTTGTGCTATAGACACTAAATTTTCTTTCCCCGATGATGGGAAAATGTTCTCATCAAAATGAAAGTCTTCAAAACGTGCCTTAAAAACATAACCAATCAAAGGTTCAAGGAATGTAATAATAAATGGAGAATCAAAACCAACATAAATTCCTATTCTTCGTTGTGGACCCATTTTAGTCCTTTGTTAGGGTGTTATAGGTACATATATCGCACAACCAAAAGTTCATAGATGAAATATATTTGATGGTATACCATAAACAAGTTGCAAAGAAGAATAATTATGATAAACACTTGGTTTAATTCTAACTAGTGATGCAACATGTAATATAGCATGTCCCCAGACAGAGATGTAGACAATTTTGATTTCATAAGTAATGGTCTTGCAATTAATTGAAGTCGCTTTATAAATGATTATGTTAGACTATTTTGAGCATGTACACGAGCAACATGATGTTCAACATCAATTCCAATAGAAGTGCAAAAACTATCAAATACTTGAGAAGTAAACTCATTAGCATTGTTCATTCGAATTTTCTTGATAGAATAATTAGGAAATTATGCTCGTAGTTTGATAATCTGTGTTATTAATCTAACAAATGCAATATTTTGACTAGAAAGCAAACAAACATATAACCATTTACTTAATGCATCATTCAATACCATAAAATATCTATAAGGTCCACATGGTGGATGAATAGGCCCACATATATTGTCATAACCCAATTTCTGGGTTACTCCCCAAAATCTACCCCAAATAACAAAAATATAAATAAAAGGGGTCGGCGTTGGTAGAAAAATCAATATGGAAATTTTGGTTGTTTTTTAGAGTCTGGTCGTATCTCCTTTATTCTAAAAATAGAGGAAAATACAGATTTAAAGCAAAAATAATTTATCATTGGATAAATCTGTGTAAAAATTAAGTTGAACGACATAATTATATTTTTATGGGTTGATTTGATTTAATCGTCGACCAATTTAAAGTTTAATTATGATTGAGAATTAATTTAGGGTCCAATTGAAGGATTTAATTAAGTGCAAGGACTTAATTATATTTTAAATTGATCACATCATATTAATTAAGGGCTTAATTGGTAAGAAATCAAGTGTTTGAGCTTAATTTTGGCTCAATTTAGAAGATTGGAATTTTCAAAGATCCAATTGAATTTTTTCAAGCCAATTGCGCGAATCAGGGGTCAAATTGAAAATGAATGAGAATTTTCCTCAAGTGACTTTTGCTCATTTGAGTCAAGCCAGACCATGTGGGTTTTGCCCAATAGTCTTTTATTCGAGGGTTCTACCTTTTATTTTCAATGTGTATAGATTCATGTCATCATATGTTTAATTTTATTAAATAAAATAAAATTATAAGACTCAAACTTGTAATCAATTAATCATTAAAAAAATCAATATTATGTTAAAAAGATCTCCCAGCAAAAAAATCAAGCTATTAAATAAAGCAAAAAAGTTTATATTGGGGAGTTATGATACCAAATAAAAAAAATTCAGACAAATTACGCAGCTTATTTTTCAATCAAGAAAATGCAGAATATATATATAACTCACAGTCAGTAGTGAAGAAGGTTTCTCTAGTTGACATGTGCAGACGGCAACCTATCTTTATATATATATATAACTCACAGTCAGTAGTGAAGAAGGTTTCTCTAGTTGACATGTGCAGACGGCAGCCTATCTTGAGCGTCCTCCAGCTCTTAACTAATTCTCTAAACAAAGACTTTAGGTCATCGCAGTGGGTGGAGTCGAACATTTCATTTCCAGCAAATCAACGTCACAGACACGCTTCTAGTTCTACCTGTCCTTATTAACACACTAAATCCTGCAATTTTCCTAACCCCCAAGATTTGTCTGCAGCACTACTTCCTTCATGGGAAAGCTTCCTGCTCCGTTTCTTCTTTTTGTTTTCTCAGCTCTCTTCACACTTATAATCCCTTCTGCGGGTGGATTATCTTTCAACTTCACCGGCTTCTTTGCTGGCGATCAAAACATCACATACGAGGTCGACGCATATCCAGCAGATGGAGCTATTCAGCTCACCAAAAATCTAAGAAATGTAAAAATGACTTCAAGTTCCGGTCGAGCCACGTATCACAGAGCGATGCAGCTCTGGGACAAGGCCTCGGGGAATCTTACAGACTTCACTACCCATTTCTCTTTTTCCATCGATTCGCAAGGTCAAACTGTGTACGCAGATGGATTGGCTTTCTTTCTTGGGCCTGAAGAGCTTCCACCTCTTCGCTTTCAGGGTGCAGGTCTAGGTCTTTTAAGGAACAATCAACCACTTAACACAACGGATAATCAATTTGTTGCAGTGGAGTTCGATATCTTCCAAAATGATTTTGATCCACCACGCGAGCATGTAGGTATTGACATCAACTCTATGAAATCTGTAAATAATATTACTTGGGAATGTGATATTCTTGGAGGGAATACTACTGAAGCTTGGATTAGTTATAATTCCAGTACACATAATCTGAGTGTCTCCTTCACTGGCTATATAAAGAGCACTAACACTACGGAAATGCAATTCCTTAGTCATATAGTTAATTTGAGGGATATCCTACCAGAAAGAGTTAGGTTTGGCTTTTCGGCTTCAACAGGAACTGCATATGCCATACATACCCTTCGCTCGTGGGATTTTAGTTCAAGCTTAGAAATTGATGGTAATGTTACCAATGATGGTAATGCTACCAATCTACTAGATCCAGCTGCAGCTTCTCCGCCAAATAATGGTACACGTAGGAATCGGGAAAAGAACAGGACGGGACTGGCAGTTGGATTGGGGATTGGGGGTGGTGCTATAGCTGTTGGGGCCGCTATGTTTGTTTTCATGTTTATGTGTAGGCATGAAGAAGATGAAGAAGGAGATCATGTCCTTGAAGAGTACATGGATGATGAATTTGAAAGGGGAACAGGACCAAAGAAGTTCTCTTACCAAGAATTGGCTCGAGCTACAAATAATTTCAAGGATGAAGGGAAGCTAGGTGAGGGTGGGTTCGGTGGTGTCTATAAAGGTTTTTTGAAGGAGATTGATTCATTCGTTGCAGTCAAGAGAGTGTCAAGAGGTTCTAAACAAGGGATTAAAGAATATGCAGCAGAGGTAAAGATCATTAGCCGATTGAGGCACAGAAACTTGGTTCAACTCATAGGGTGGTGTCATGAAAGAAAGGAGCTCTTACTTGTTTACGAGTTCATGCCTCATGGCAGCTTAGACTCCCATCTTTTCAAAGAAACTAGCCTGTTGCCATGGGAGGTGAGGTACAAAATTGCGCAAGGCTTGACATCGGGACTGCTGTACTTGCATGAAGAATGGGAACAATGTGTGGTGCACAGAGATATAAAGGCTAGCAACATTATGCTGGACTCAGAATTCAATGCTAAACTTGGGGATTTTGGTTTGGCTAGGTTGGTTGACCATGGAAAAGGTTCTCAAACAACAGTTTTGGCAGGGACAATGGGCTACATGGCTCCAGAGTGTGCACTGACAGGGAAGGCTAGCAGAGAGTCAGATGTCTACAGTTTTGGAATTGTTGCATTGGAGATCGCTTGTGGAAGAAAACCTATCAACCCACGGGCCAGCAATGAAGATCAGGTGTCCCTGGTGCACTGGGTCTGGGATCTCTATGGTGAAGGAAAGCTAATCGAAGCGGTTGACCCTAGACTATGCGGAGATTTTGATAAGACGCAGGTGGAACGATTGATGATTGTTGGGCTTTCGTGTGCTCATCCGGATGAACATCTTAGACCCTCAATTCGGCAATCACTTCACGTACTTAATTTTGATGCTCCATTGCCGATTCTCCCATCAAAGATGCCCGTGCCATCCTATTTCGCCCCACCATTATCTGCATCTTCACTTTCAATAATGTCCTATGGCTCTGAAGATTCTACAGGAGGGATGAACGATTCTTCAAGTTATGTTTACAACACTAATTCTTCCCACATCACCACATCTTCTTCAGCTTCTTCTGCATCTGCTATGCTTCTACACACAGGCTAGATTGGTGAATAGTGTAATTAATTTGAGATTCTTGTCCGCTTAAAACATTTAATCGTTTCCTTTTCTTCTTTCTACTGGTCAATTTTTACGTCTTTTCTGTAAGTTGATTCTCCTTGCAACCAAGTACAGATTCATGTCCACTTGAAAAGTTTAAGCTCACTCTATTTAAAAATTTATAAATTAGTTACCCTACTCAATTGCTGAATCTTAGCTCTTCCACGTATTAAAATTTATTGTAAGGTTCTCATTATCATGTCGACCCCATTGCCACCACTTTCACCAGATATGTCACTGGTATTCTCAGAAGGAAGGGCAACAAGGAATCTGATGTCTTACCAAAAAAAAAAAAAACAAGGAATCTGATGCTATCATCTTTGGGGTGCTGGCATTAGAGATTTGGTGGTGGCAGAAAAGTAGCAAAGCCTCGAGCGCAAGTTAAAATAATATTTTTTTAATTTTAAAAATAATAATTAACAACACATAAAAAAGATTTATTTAAAATAAAAATAAGATCATGAACGCCGCTCACAAACACCCCGTTCATCTAATCTAATACCTGCTAGAAGACATCAATTCAAGTGAAAGCCTATTTGTGTGCTTTGATAATATGCTATCTCCATCCATTTCACATTCGTGGGAGCCAATTGCTACGAAGTTATTTCGTCACGTGCACTGTCGAAGTTGTTGAAAATAATATATTATTTTACAGATCACATTATATCAACTTTAATATAATTTAATATTTTTTATATTATAATATGCTCATTCTATTAACATATAGCATGAGCCAATGATACAATAAATTCAACTAATTAGGGGTAAATGTTGGATAAAAACAAAATAGGAGGTCATTTTATATATATATAAAAAACAAATGATAAGCACATGGCGAACGTGGCATGCTCTTATTCCACATCATATGTAAGAAAAGTGATGTTCCAGGCGTGCTCAATGGGGCAGAAGGCCCACATGCATCTAGCAAGAGGTAAATGAATAAAGGGAAAATTATATTACGCTTCGCGCACCAATGTTTATTTATTTTTTCTTTTTTTACTCTGCAACCATACTTTTAAATATTATATTTTTTTTATCATTTATTTTGATGGCGTGTAAGATTTTACATCCTCAAAATCTGGGGGGATCATTAAAAATATATATTATTCACAAGTGTCATTATACTTAAAAAGTTCTGAAGGTTAAAAATAACTAAAATGCCACTAGAACTATTGGTTTTTTTTCCTGAAAAAGAGTTCGTTGGTGGTTTTTATTTAATTATTAAAAAATCCATAAATAACAGTGTTTAGCAGCAATTTCTAACCACGTTAAGGTCAAATCTCAATTTTTTACACAACCAATTTTCACCATAACTCATAAATAACATCTCAATAACAACAAAAATGTTATAAATTACAGTATTTAGCAATAATTTTTAGTCGCATTCAAGCATGCATTAGCAAGCAAAAAATCCAGTCAAATCAATCAATTAAATCTTAATTTTATTTTTTAAAAATAATTTGTATCGTCTAAGCATTTTTTATATTAAAAAAATAAATTGGTTTGCATATAACACATAGCACCTATTTAGTTAATAGCCAAATCTAATGGTAGAAAAATAGTAATTGAAAACATTTCAAAATAGCATGGTTATTAGTGAATTGTTAGGATAATATACGTTGTCACGTTACTTTTTATTATTATTTTAATAAGATTTAAAAAAACAATTAGTAGCAAATGGAATATTGAATTGCAAGTTGATGTTTCATAAATTTGTTCTCATAAAGAAATTAAAGACAGGAAAAATCATGCAGTATCGATATAATAATAACAATAACAGCTTCATATTCCTTTTTCAAGGACCACACAGTGAGTAGAAATGATGAAAATTTACCAATAAACTAAATAAAAAATAAATTATATTATATTATATTAAAAAGAAACAACATAAAAATTCCTTTAAAAATTTAAAAATAAAAATAAAAATAAAGGCTGTAATTGTAATAAATAAATAAATTAAAAGAAGTTTCAATGCACATGGGCAAGACTTGGACACAAGGGAAAGGGATAGGAACATGATCGTTTCGAACGTGTTTGTATTCAAACAATATATTTCACCTGCCAATATTGACTATTCATCGTTCAAGAATATATTTTTTTGTTCAAATTGACATGAAAATGGTACTCAATTATGTTATGTGATAAAATAAATGATTGAATGAAGAATTAATTACAAAGAAAACTATAGCTAAACTAATTATATATGATATGTTGCTCAATTTGATTAACCATTCAGAATTATCAAATGAATTAGTCGACTAATTGATAAGAGAAGCAATAAAATTAGTTAATGTTTAATTTGATCGACCATTAGAGACATCAATAAAATTAACTATTTAGAATTATCAAATGATCTAGTCAATTGACTAATAGGAGAAACAATGAAATTATTTATTGTTTAATTTGGTTAATCAAATCAGTCAATTGTTTGATAAATCATTAGAGATATTAATAAAATTAAGTAGCGTCTCATTGACTGTTCTAGTCGACAATGAACTTTTTTTTTTAATTATTAATATGAGTTATTAATGATGTGCATAATGTAACGATGTTTGGGTTCTTGTGATAATATGCGAGGCTACATGTTTAGGACAACAAAGGATTGTATTTAATGCTCAAGCACAAGGTTAACGCTTTGCACTACTCTATTTGAGCTGTTTGAGACTCTATTTATAAAATAATCAAGATTTTTTAATTTATTGTATACTTTTCAAGGATCTACTTATAAAATAATTGGGATTTTGTAATTCATGCATGCCCTCACACATCAAGTGCAATGTATTTATCAAACAATTAAAAAGAAAACTTTAAATATTGAGTAGTATCCGAGTGGTACTTGTTAAGGAACAATCTCACCTAAAAGCTTAAGCTTGTAAGTGAGGCCTCATAATATGATTTATATTATTCTCTAACACCCCTCCTCAAGTGAAAGCCCTTTGAGCTTGAAACTTGCACAAATCCATATTACCTTATGCTTAATTTTTATTAAATAGAATGAGGGTGGTGAGATTCGAACTCGTGACCGCTGGGTCAACAAGGCTCTCATACCATGTTAATGAATCATCTCACCTAAAAACTTAAGCTTGTAAGTGAAGGTCCATAATATGATTTATATTATTCTCTAACAGTACTAAAAGTGTCGGTTTGTAAGATAATCGAGAATTTAAACTTTAAATAGTACTAGAGAGGTTTTAGAGACATCAATTTATCTTAGGATTTTAAATTTAAATAATGACTAGTATTTGAATGGTATTAGAAGCACTAATTTATTCGACAACAAAGAACATAAATATTGACCAATACCTAAGAGGTATTAGAATGTTAGTTTATATTTAAATGATAAATTTACCTCTAGGAAATTAGATTCATTAGAATGATATGATATGATCTCAATGATGCAATTCAGATAATGAATTGAAATGATATAAAATAATTAAATCTACTATTAATTAAAATGCTATTGGATAATTGATGATATAAATTTTAAATGTTGGTAGTTATTATTTAAAATAAACAAATTAATTATTGCAATTGTTTTTTCATTTTTTTTTAAATTGTGATTATAAAAAAATTCACATGCAAGCATTTAATTAAATACATCAACAATCATGTGAGCTAGTAAATGAGGAAAAAAAATAGTGTTAACACTATTAAACTCACCTCCCTATAGAAGAATGGAATTGTTTTTTGACATCGTGTAAAAATGTAACTGAAAATCAAAAAGTTGATATTTATATATAATAAAATATAGTAAATATCATATGCATTAATAAAAACATGTAAGATCTGAAATTAATTTTCAACACAGATGAAGAATGAAATAATGTTGTAACTGTTATAGTAAAATATTTATTTCCTAATTTTTATATAATATTTTTTTAAAATAAATGTAAATAAAAAATTAAAAAAGTTTACTAAAGAATAAGGATAAGAACACTAAGAAGCGTATAAATAAGTCAAGTATGGAGTTATAAATATTCAAAGTGTAAGAAAAATATATATTTTTTCTCCAAAAACAAGTATAAAGAGAGAAAATTATTATAAAAAATAAAGAGAAAAAATAATGATAAATATGAAAAGCGTAAAATGAAAAAAACACAAGTATAAAAAGAAAAATATATAAGCTATAATTTTATCACTACTAAGGTACTACTATAATAAAACAATTGGTGAAATCTATCATTATACTATTTCTACATGAAAATATCATTTCCACATGTATAGTGATAATACAATTCAGATTATAGTGAGTATTAATTGCATTAACGTTTAAGTATAATAAAAAAAGACAATAGAATAATTCAAATTATTTATAGATTGTTTTTTTTTCATTTATTTATGCAATTATATATATTCATAAAATTATTTCGTGAAAATAATGGAACAAGTTGTATATAAAGATTTTAACAAATTAAAAAATGACGCACTTCTATTTCCATCATTTCTAATGTTAAAAGTTAGAATTGAGAAAAAAAAATCATGACACTGGGATAAACCCACATAAAACAAATTGAAAAACATCACGAAGCTTAATTCTCAAATAACTTAATATATGAAAGATGAAATTGAAAAAAAATAGAATATTGAGTTGTTGGAGGGTGAAATTGAACAAATCTAATGTTGACGATTGAAATCAAGAAAAGAAATTAAATCCATGAGACTAGTGTATAATTTAATTGAAAAAAATATGAAGTATAATTCCTAAAACAATTTCATATTAAATGATAAAAAAAATAAAAAAAACTGGATTATTAAAGGGTTAAACTGAACAAAAAAAATTATAATAAATATGATTATAATAATGTAATTAAATTTTATTATTTTTCTAATTAATTTTTTATTTAAAAGTAAAATGGAGTTAACTCAGCTTACTATGAGTAACTTAAATATGACTCTATCATTTCCTACAACCCATCACTAATTACTAGTCACACTAATAGTTTATAAGATAAAAGTTGTTTTTTATTTAAAAATATATTAAATTATTTTTTAAATTTTATTTTTAATAATCAACACATCAAAACTATCTAAAAAAATAAAATAAAAAACTAATTTCTAAATTAAAAAAAAATGCTTCCCAAATGCGTTCTCGGGTCTTATTTGTTTGCAGTTTTAAGTACGATTTTGAATAACATTTCTCAAAACAAAATGTGTGATCAAATCTCTTGCCAGGCTTTTATAAAGAGTGCAATGAATCGAACAATCCTCAAAGCATAATTAAACCACAGTATTGGCATGATCGATAACAGCTGCTTAAACTCATCTGGAGATGCAGAAGATCATCTGTCAGGTAAGAAGAGAGAGTCTAGCATGAGAGAGAAGAGTCTGTCAGCATAGCCAAGGTGACTGCCCGGAGCCGAAGTAATGCTCCACGCTGCCGTTTGCTGGAGAACTCTTTCCATGGAGTGGGCAAGTCATCCTTGGCTACCAAACAGGACTCTTATCTTCATGCAAGACTTCACTTCCTCTGAAATTGCACAAATGATACCAGGATAGATTGAATGGCATGGTGGGCGCCGGAAGAAGAGAAAGCCTAGCATGGCAAAGAAGAGCCTGCCAGCCTAGCCAAGGAGATTTCCTGAAACCCCGAATGTGGGTCATGCCGCCAGTCCATGTCCCAAATTGTTAGGAACAGGCAAGTCGTCCTTGGCTAGCTAACAAGACTCTTATTTTCATGCTAGGCCTCTCTTCCTCTTGTATTCATTCATTCATGCTCGTAATGTGATGGTGATTCATGCATTTTGACATCCCTTATTTATAACCAACAAAAGAATAAAAATCAGATCCAAATGATCGAATATATTCTCATTATGGTTCATTATGGTTGCAAAGACATCCAAATGTACTGTGCATTTGCCTCATGAACTTTTAGCTCGGTTTTGCCAGCAACGAAATCATGACCCTAATGCTTAAAATTAACGCTTTAAATCGATCTCGCATAAAAATGATGAACAACCTTCAGAGTTTAGATATCTATATATATATATAGCTGCCATTTTTTCAAACGAAACGAGGATGGAAACGTTGGTTCAAAGAGGTTTACTTCAGGTAGTAGCTAATTTCATGGCTTCCCAATTATGCAGCTAATGATTAAATCGCAGTTACCGGTAATTATGCTTTGAGATATTTAAGTTCTGAAACATTAATTTCTCTAATCCTAATTAACGAGCTAAATAATGAATGAAAGGATGTTTATCATGGTGGTTCGATTACTAATCATATGTCATGACTTGGTTTTTCATATATGTGTTAGGCTCCATTGAGATTAATGCATTTCTAAACACAATCTTAATTAGATCTAATAACGAACAAGATCAACAATATATATGTTGGTGGTTAATCAGATTCGATTCCCACCATTGTGCCAGGAGAAAGAACGGTGGCCAAGTGCATGCATGGGTAGATTTTTCGTTGACATGTCATGGGACTCTCTGACCTCCTTTATTTGTTGCTGTCTACTCTGTACTAGTTTCTCTGACATTCCCCGACTCTCTGAAGTCAAGAGAATTTTGACCTCGAAATGAAAAAAAGAAGCATAAAATCCTTAAGAGATCTGTACGCGAACTTTTAGGCTAAAGTACTTTATTAGACATGCTGAGAAAAACCCTTTTGAGGATGGATAGAGCTCTAGTATCCAACAAGTTTTCCTGGTTCATTTTATGGCTTATGACTCCGGTGTCAAAATCATCAAACCCATTTGAGATGCTCCCACCCCACAGCTGATGAAGTCAATGATCTAGCTCAAGATGTAGACTAGGAGTTAGATTAATCAGGATTGATCTGGATAAATAAAAAATGATACAGATCCGGATTAAACTCCAAGTTGATCCCCTGTTAACTCGCCCAGATAACTGGTTTGGTTTAATAATGTTGGAAATTGATGATCTGCACAGTAACTGTTCTTGAAACAGTTACTGTAGCAATCAAAATCTGGGCACAATAAATCTGCAGGAATGAAGATTCAAAAATGGAATCGAAAATTCATTCAATTCTTATTCAATTTGGAAATACCATAATATAGGCTTACATGATAAAGTCCTAGAAACATAAAATTCTCAACATATCTGAGGTTTTTCAAATTTAAACAAGTTTGACTAAAAACTAGTAAAAACAAAATTCAAAAATTAAAATTGAAAAACAAAGAAAATCTTCTTATCCTCAATGCAAATCTCATTAATTCTAACACACCTCCTTGAGATTTGCTTTGAATAACCTGAGCTGTATCTTCATAAACTCCAGCCTTGATCCAGGATTTCCCTTAGTCATCAAGTTTGCTAGTTGAACATCATTTGAACAATGAAGAAACATAAAGTCCTAGAAACATAAAATTCTCTTACATGATAAAGTCCTAGAAACATAAAATTCTCAACATATCTGAGATTTTTCAAATTTAAACAAGTTTGACTAAAAACTAGTAAAAACAGAATTCAAAAAATTAAAATTCAAGAACAGAGAAAATCTTTTTATCCTCAATGCAAATCTCATTAATTCCAACACTCCTTCTTGAGATTTGCTTTGAATAACCTGAGTTGCATCTTCAGAAACTCCAGCCTTGATTCAGGATTTCCCTTAGTCATCAAGTTTGCTAGTTGAACATCATTTGAACAATGAAGAACTTTAATGAACCAATTCTTCTTGGCTTCCCTTAGAAAATGAAGTTTCACATTAATGTGCTTTGTTCTACCATGCTGAAGTGGATTCTTAGCAATTTCAATGGAAGACTTATTATCACAATGAAATTTTGTTGGTAAAACTTGTTTTTGTCCCAAATCAGCAAGCAATTTATTCAACCAATTTTCAGTTGCTGCCATGGCAATATGTTTAGCCCAATCACTATCTGCATACCAATTTAAATCAACTCCTCCTGTCTTTGAGTAGCCAATGCTCATATCACTTTGAGTTTCAGTCAAACACTTAATGTTTTCAAATTCTGAAAAACTTGAGACTTGTTCTTCAAAAAACAAGCCCAAATTATCCTGTTGTATTCATTTTTGAACAACATGAAGTAAGCAAAATTTTTCAAAAATGCAATGTTCATTGGTTCACAAATGTCAGAATGAACCAGTTGCAGATTGCTTAATGCTCTGCTTGATGTAAATTGTGAAAATGGATTTTGGTGCTGCTTTCTATATTCACAGCCCTCACTCATTAGTTTACTAGTAGAAATTTCAGGCATCCCTTCTACCAAAACATTATCATGCAACATCATCAATGAATTGAAATTATGATGCCCAAAACTCTTGTGCCAAATAACACTCTCATCAGTTTTAGCGCTTAAAGCAAGCCCTTCTACAACATTCAGATTCAAATAAAAGCTATTACCCTTCATCTTGATCTTTGCAATTGTTGAATCATGTGAATGAGTAATAAAGCAATTTTTTTCTCTAAATGACACTTCATATCCATTCCTCAGCATTTGAGCAACACTCAAGAGATTCTGATCAAGTTCTGGAATGTATAAAACATTGGTGATAATTTTCATACCTTTGCTTGTATTGACAGTAACGGTTCTTTTCCCTTTTGCCTCAACAATATCTCCATTTCCCAGCTTAATCTTAAGTTTGATTGAGCTGTCAATTGAGGAGAAAATAGACAGAGATTTGGACATGTGGCTAGTACAACCACTATCAATCAACCAAGTATCCCTCCTGGAATTTTGATCATCATAGATTGCCATAAACAGATGCTCATCATCATCCTTGCTTTCTTCAGAAAAATTAGCATGTTGTTGAGTTTCAAGTTGTGGTTGTCTTCTTTTAAATCTGCAATACTTCTCACTGTGACCATTCTTCTTGCAATGATCACAGTAAAGAAGAGTCTTTCCTTTAAACTAGCAATCATTCTTACCATGGTTTGTTCTTTTGCAATAAGAACATGGTGGAAAATTTTGACTACTAACAGGTACAATAGACTTATTTTCCGAGAAGATTTTTTCGCCATTGTTGAAATCTTTCTTCTGGAAATTTCCAGTCTTTCTTCCTTTCCAGTTTGCTTGAAATGCACCATCCATAACATCATCATCCCTCATTTGCACTCTCTGCTCCTGGATGTGCAGTTTGCTTATTAACTCAACAATGGGAAGGTTTTGCAAATCGCAAAACTCTTCTATTGCTGAGATTTTTGCTTTGAATTTTTCAAGGACAGAAATGATAACCTTTTCTACAATCTTATGATCTTCAAATATCTCCCCAAGGAGTCTCATCTGGTTTACTACATTCATCAATCTTCTAGAATAAACTTTGACAGATTCATGGTCTTTCATCTTCATCAATTCGAACTCTCTCTTGAATGCTAATAACTTTACTTTGGTGTTTCCAGGTTCATAATTTTGGTGAAAATGTGGTCTGCAATTTCAGAATGCAGACACGTAATTGCTTTGTCTTTCTTCAACTTTTCTTCTTCAAAAGCTCTCATCTGAGCTATGGTGGGATTTCCATGTAATTGAGGTGGATCAGCATCTGTGGCCACGACATTCCACAATCCAAGAGACCTTAAGAAAAATTTCATTTTCACGGACCAGATGTGATAATGCTCACCATTAAAAATTGGGACAGATGAGTGTGTAGAGGAGGATAAAGAAAGCATGGATTTTTAGAACAAATAAATCTCATAGTGTTTCTCTCAACCCCCAAGTGTTTACCCTCACAAATTTTCCCTCGGCCCGTAAGATCAATACGCTCTGATACCACTGTTGGAAATTGATGATTTGCACAGTAACTGTTCTTGAAACAATTACTGTAGCAATCAAAATCTGGGCACAATAAATCTGCAGGAATGAAGATTCAAAAATAGAATCGGAAATTCATTCAATTCTTATTCAATTTGGAAATGCCATAATATAGGCTTACATGATAAAGTCCTAGAAACATAAAACTCTCAACATATCTGAGATTTTTCAAATTTAAACAAGTTTGACTAAAAACTAGTAAAAACATAATTCAAAAATTAAAATTCAAAAACAGAGAAAATCTTCTTATCCTCGATGCAAATCTCATTAATTCTAACAAATAACACTATCCATCCGAATCTTATCTTCAGTTCTCTCTATTTTAAAAACAGTTGATGAGATATTGCTGTATTATATTGCGTTTTCACTGTTGTATTGTGGTGTGAGTTAAAAGCAAACATTCGTGCTGTAAGTTCAAAGAACATTAATAAAAGAAAGCTTTAGCAATTGATTATTGTGGTTTTAAAAACGGGGTTTTTGCTTGGAAATATTGTACACCCCATGATAGGCTCTGTTTTGCTTCTCACCAAAAGTAGTAGTAGTAGTAGTTGTAGTAGTAGGTGGTATCCTATTTGATCAAGAGACTTAGTTTCCTTTTAAGGCTTCTGGTTTTGAATCAAAAAGCAAATAGTGGTTTTGAATTCAAGGATAAAGATGGCAGACAATATTCAAGTAATCGAGTAACCTACAGGTATCTCGGATGCTCACAGCTACCTTCACCTCCACATATAGATGTTCTACAATAACATATTCTGTATCCTGGACAAATGCTTATTCCCATTAAGGTGACAGTGCAAGTCTCCCTCACTGGTGCAACTTACATCACAAATGGTGCACTGCCACCTGGAAATTCTACTATCCAAGTGCTTCTTCCCTCTAAGATGACAGGCCATGTCTGCCTCACTGGTGCAACTTACATCACAAATGGTACACTGCCACCTGGAAATTCTACTATCCAAGTGCTTCTTCCCTCTAAGATGACAGGCCATGTCTGCCTCACTGGTGCCACTTACATCACAAATGGTGCACTGCAACCTGGAAATTCTACTATCCAAGTGCTTGTTCCCTCTAAGATGACAGGCCATGTCTGCCTCACTGGTGCAATCTACATTGCAGAGTGCACACCACCACTTGGAATTTTTTATCTCAACAAGTAGGCTCTTCATTGGGTTCTCTTGTTTGCCTTGCTTCTTTGCTTGATGTATTTTATTTTCAGGTGAAGTATTATTGCTGATTACACACTTCTTTGGGTTGTTTACAGGAATTTCAGTTTTCTTTCGCGCTGAAGCAGAAGCAGCATTGCTATTTGATGCCTACTTCTTGGAGTTCAGCAGCGCACAAGCTTTCTGGTGTTGTTTTCCTTGAAGATGTGAGTTAATGTCTATCTGACTTTTAAGTGTTGACTGGCATATACAACAAGTCCAAGCTTTTTGGCCATTCTGAGGAGATGATATACCAGTATGATCTCTAACACCAATCCTTGCAGTTTCTGTGGTAACATTTGATTTCTTTCCCACTGAAGCTGAGGAAACCTCACCTTTTGGTGTCCGATTCTTGACTTTTAACTGTTCACAAGGAGACTTGTGTCGGTTCCCTTGCAGATGTGAATTAAGAACTTTCTCACTTTGGGCTGTTACTTGGCATATAGCACAAGTCCATATCTTTTGGACTTTCTTCGGAGGTAGTATCTCGTGAAGATCTCTGCTTCCTATTATCGGTAGAATTTCGCATTAGGCAGTAGAATTTCACAGTTCATAATACTATTTTCAAGATCACAGGTAGACTTTTCTTTAAAACTCTGAAAATTTCAGCTGTTATATAAATAACCTGCACGGTTGATGCAACTTCTTTTTCCTCATTTGTTTCGACTGTGTTGCTATCCTTTAATCGAACCGGAAGTTTAGGTTGTTCCAACTTTAGCTGTATAGATCAAAGATAATCAAATTTCTCTTTGGCAGTTAAAAATTAGCAGTTCAAAAACAGGGCTATACTTTTTTCTTTAAAAGTTCCAATAATTCCAAATGTTTAAATAAAATTACCTGCTTGGTTGATTCAACTTCTATTTTCTCTGTTATTTTGGAAGCAATACTGTCTTTGAGTGGAACTTGATGATTTGAAGGTTCAAACTTCAGCTGCATGAATCAAAAGCTTGATAAAGTTCTTTTTTTCTTTTCTTTTTTTCATTTCATATGGTTGAAATCAGTTGATAATGAGTAGTCAAGTGATTTGAGGCCCTTGGGGATTGAGGTTTGGCAGCATCCAGAACCTGAGCAACGATTTTCATCTGACATTTCCTCATATTCTGTGCATAAGGAGAGACAGGCAGCTCCGTAAGTGAAATCATAGTTGGCCATCCGGCCATAGGTATCGAAACCAATAGCTGTGAATATATTTCGGGTGTTTGAGAACATGAAGGGGCCTGATCCAAGGTTCACAGACTGCGAGAAGGAGTTCGTCTCTATCCCTTTTTTGTCATTGCAGTTCGTTGCTGCATCAATGCCTACAGTTACTGTGCCCTCCAGCTCTGATATATTGCTAATAGGGAGTTAATTCTCCCTCTCTTAAGTCGACTCTGTTTCTAAAACGAGAAGCATTTCTCTCTCTCTCCCTCTAGGTCAGCAACTCCGGCTACCAACTCCGACCATCTTGCACCACCTCATCATCACCAGAAGCCTCCCCTCAATGTCAGCAGCCCACCCACCTCCTCAGGCAAAGTCAGTAGCAGCAATAGGCGTAGCAGTAACACATGCCGACCAGTTTTCGAAGCTCCTCCGGCCACCACAAACACCATTTCTGATGTTACCATGACAGTAAGAACCACCTCGACGTCCTCTACCCAACGATATTAACTGGTATGCCATTCATCACACTCCAAAAATCCTCCATTTACTATTGAATCATCTTTGTAATCTTTATAACGGGGGCGTGAATTAATTCACTCCCCCCGTCCCCCTGCTCTTCATGCAGAACAATGGGCGGGGCTAGTTGGGCCGGGGATAAGGCCTAGCCTGGCTATTGGAAGGGGTGGGTCGTTTGGCCCACCCGGGCTGGCAATCCAACCCCAAGTGATGGGCCTCTCGGCCCATCAGGGATGGACAACCAACCCATTAAGAAAAAATAGAAAAATAGAAAATTTGCATAAAAAATATTTTTTAAAAAAAAGACAAAACAAAATGTTTTTTTTGTGCATGCGACCATTACACTAACATATTTTGAGCATTCCTTTCCAAAAAATATATTCTGAGTTTAAAGAAAAATGTTTTTTAGCATGGATTTCGTAAACAAAGAAAAATCATTTTCTCGTATTTTTGGATTTTACAACATGTTTGTAAAATCCAAAGGGTATTGAACAATATTCCAAAAATATCAAAATTTTATTTTTAGGGATTCATATTATTCATTGTTGATATTTGGATAAATAAATCCTAAAAAGGTTAATATCCAAAATATTGGCCGGGATAATTCGTTATTATTCATTGTTGATATTTGGATAATATATCCTAAAGAGGTTAATATCCAAAATATTGGTGGGGATAATTCGTTATTATTCACTGTTAATTTTTGGATAAAGAAATCCTATAGGGGTTGTTATCCAAAATATTAACGGAGATAATTCGTTATTATTCATCGTAAATAGTTGGATAAAGAAACCTTTTAGTTGTAAAAATCCAAAATATTCTTACGGGAATAATACGTCATTTAACCAATATATTTTTGAAAGATCAATATCATAGCAATCATAAAACAAACCAAAACATCAAGCAACTTACCTTAGGTAGGGCGTACTAAAGGTGTTAAAACCTTCCCTTTACACAACCAGTCCCTTGCCTTAGAATCTCTGAAAGACCAATTTAGGTTCTCTAGTAACCATAATACTATGTGGCGACTCCCTTTTTCACAAACATAAAAGTAAAACCCTGACAATAATTCCCCTATACAGGGAGGGTCGTCGCGACGTCGTGCTCTTGCGGAGGGGGCGACACTTCTTACCCTTAAGAAAATTTATCATTACATAACTCTAATACGAATAATTCTTGCCATCCAACCTCACACTCACAGACTGAAGCAAATCATTTCTATTAGTAGTTATAATCAACAATCACAAAGAATCAGAATGCAAAAACAGCAAAAAAAGCAAAATATCAAATTGCAAAAACTGAAAAGAGATTGTAGAAACTTCAACAAATATCTTCTTGATAAAATACCAAAATAATTGCAGAAATTTAATGTCAATACCAAATTGCAGAAACTGAAGGGAAGATGAAATACAGAAACTCATCGAAAATATCAATTGTGGATGTGGATGCCTTCTAATTTAAGAAAAGAGAAAGAGTACTAGACAAATGCATTTTTGGAGTGGAACTTTTACTTTCTATTGTTTGCATTAATTTAAGTTTCTTCTTTTAACTGCCTAATATATATATAAACGTATTAGATTTTTTTAAATTTGATTTAACTGTGAGATTAATAAGCTAGTTTAAATATTGATCAGATGGGATAGGTGTCAGTGATGGAAGAAGATAGGACAAGAAGGGAGGCAAGTGTCCTTAGATACAAAGAGAAGCGCCAGACCAGATTGTTCTCTAAGAAGAATAGATATCAAGTTCGCATGTTGAAGTATATCAGTCAAGCTAATAACATTAATATGCTTAGTAAGTCTGTTAGAATATTAGCAGTAGATATGGTTAGCCTGCAGATAAGGCTGACTAGTGTCAAGACAGTTAGTTACTGTTAGCTTTCTTGTTGATCAAGTCGTGTATATAAAGACCAATTCAATCAATGGAACATACAATTTTTTTTGCAACAATTACAACATGGTATCAGAGCCATTCTAAAAGGAGAGATTTTACAAGAAACTGCAGCTTCTTGGAAAGAAAACAGAAAGAGAGTTAAAGAAAATAAACAATCAAGAAATGAGAGGTAGAGAAAATGACAACAAAAGGCAGCAACTTTGTCCAACCAACCATACCAAGATTTGATGGACATTACGATCACTGATCGATGCTTATGGAGAACTTCCTCAGTTCAAAAGGGTACTGGGGATTGATAGAGAATGGCATTTTTGCCAAAGAAGGTGCAGAACAGACAAAGGCCCAACGAAAGGCAAGGAAAGAGGAGAAATTGAAAGGCATGAAGGTTAAGAACTATCTATTTCAAGCCATAGATAGAACAATTATTGAAACCATCCTCAATAAAGACAGTGCAAAGGCCATTTGGGATTCAATGAAGATGAAATACCAAGGAACTACTAAAGTAAGACGTGCACAATTGCAGGCCTTAAGAAGAGAATTTGAACTTCTTGGCATGAAAGAAGGTGAAACTGTGGATGAATACTTTGCAAGAACCTTGACAATTGCAAATAAAATGAAAGTACATGGGAGAAAATGGAACAAAAATGTAGTAGTTGAGAAAATTTTGAGGTCAATGACCACAAAATTCAACTATGTTGTATGTTCCATAGAAGAATCAAATGACTTGTCAGGACTGTCTATAGACCAATTGCAGAGCAGCTTGATTGTGCATGAACAAAGAATGGGAGGACCAGTGGAGGAAGAACATGCACTTAACATAAACACTGGAAGAAGTGGTGGAAGGTTTGAAGGAAGAGGAAGAAGTCGTGGAGTCATTAGGGGAAGAGGCAGACGGAGAAGTAGACAATCCTATAGTAGAGCACACATTCAGTGCTATAATTGTCTGAAGTTGGGGCACTATCAGTATGAGTGTCCTGACAAGGAAAGAAATTATGTAGAGTTCAATGAAGAAGAAGAAATGTTATTGATGGCATTTGAAGAAACAAATCAATCAGGAGATGCAATCATTTGGTTTCTGGACTCAGGATGTAGCAATCACATGTGCAGAAACAAGGAGTGGTTCGTGAATTTCGATGGAAAATTCAGATAGGCTGTAAAACTTGGGGACAATTCGAGCATAATGGCATTGGGGATGGGAGACATTAAATTGGTCATTGATGGAATAAGCCAGATCATCACAGAGGTATATTACATACCCAATATCAGAAACAACCTCTTGAGTATTGGTCAATTTCAAGAGAAAAACTTGCCAGTCCTCATGAAGAATGGTGTGTGCAAAGTCTTTCACCCAAGTAAAGGATTGATTATGCAATCAAGGATGTCAGCAAACAGAATGTTTGCAATAGCTGCCACGGTAATTGCCCCTAATCCAAATTGTTTCAAAGCCACTGCTAAGGATATTTCTTCCTTATGGCACAAAAGGTATGGACACTTAAGTGTTCAAGGGTTGAAGACTTTGGTTGAAAAGAAGATGGTCACAGGGTTGCCAATGATCACTGAAGCAACAGAAATATGTGGTGACTGTATGGCTGGAAAACATCACAGGGAAAGCATACCAAAGCAAAGTTTATGGAGAGCAACAAAGAAGTTGCTGCTTGTCCATGCAGATATTTGTGGTCCTATCTCCCCAACCTCAAACAGTGGAAAGAGGTATGTAATCACTTTTATTGATGATTACAGTAGGAAAACCTAGGTTTATTTCCTAAGTCAGAAGTCTGAAGTATTGTCCAGTTTTCAAAAATATAAACTGATCAGTGAAAGAGAGAGTGGAGAAAATATTGAATGTTTGAGGACAGCTCGAGGGGGAGAATTCACCTCTGTGGAGTTCAATAATTTATGCACTATGCAAGGTATTAGCAGGCAACTTACCACCCCGTATACCCCTCAGTAAAATGGGTTGCTGAGAGGAAAAATCGTACCATAATGAATATGGTGCGAAGCATGCTGTCAGAGAAGGGAATGCCGAGAGAATTTTGGCCTGAATCAGTCAATTGGGCTATAAATGTGCTGAATAGAAGCCCTACCCTAGATGTGAAAAATATCACTCCTGAAGAAGCATGGAGCGGTGTAAAACCATGTGTAGATCAATTTCGAGTGTTTGGGTCCATTGCTCATGTGCACATACCTGACAGCCTAAGGAAGAAGCTGGATAACAAGAGCAAGAGGTGTGTACTGCTTGGAATTAGTGCAGAATCCAAGGCTTACAAGCTCTATGACACAATTAGAAAGAAGATAATAATTTGTAGAGACATAGTGTGCGCTGAAGATGAAAAGTGGAATTGGGGAAGAAATGCAGATGAGACAGTTTCCACAGGGCTTGACTATGAAGATGCAACTTAAGCAGCTGTAAACTCAGGCATTGCAGAAGAAGAAAAAGATCAAGAAGCTGACACAGAGGGGCAAGAGCTACAAGTTGAGCAGGGGGATAACACTGAGCTGAGACATGACAGAAGCATCCCACCAGAACTAGAAGCTGCAACTGAAGCATCAAGAACAAATGTTGAGAGAAATAGAAGGCAACCTACTTGGTTAAAGAAATATATCACAAATGAGGAGTTGAATGCAGAGGAAGAAAAGGACAATGTAACATTGTTCATTTCAGCAGAAGATCCAACCACTTTTGAAGAAGCACAGAAGATGATGAAGTGGAGAGAAACAATGGATATGAAGATAAGGGCTATCGAGAAAAACAGGACATGGGAGCTCACTACACTACCTAAGGGAGCTAAACCAATAGGAGTAAAGTAGGTCTTTAAGACTAAGTTGAATGAGAAGGGAAAGGTGGACAAATACAAGGCTAGGTTGGTTATGAAGGAATATTCACAAAGGGAGTGAATTGATTATAAAGAAGTTTTTGCTCTCGTAGCTAGATGGGACACAATTCGTGCAATCATAGCCCTTACAGCACATAAGAGGTGGCAAATTTTTCAATTGGATGTCAATAGTGCATTCCTGTATGGGGAATTAAATGAAGAAATCTTTGTGGAACAACCACAAGGATATGAGAAGAAAGGAGAAGAACACAAAGTCTATAGATTGAAGAAGGCTTTGTATGGCCTCAAACAAGCTACTAGAGCTTGGTACAGCAGAATTGAGGCTTACTTCATGAGGGAAATATTTAATAAATGTTTTTGTGAACATACCCTGTTCATAAAAACTGGGGACAAAGAAAGGATACTAATTGTTAGCTTGTATGTGGATGATCTAATCTTCACTGGCAATGATGAGATCATGTTTGCAAAGTTTAAGGATTCCATGCAGAAGGAATTTGATATGTCAGACCTAGGCAAAATAAAATATTTTCTAGGCATAGAAGTAGTACAAACTGCCAATATGATCTTCATATGCCAGCACAAATATGCTATTAACATTCTCGAGAGGTTTGGTATGAATCACAGCAACTCTGTGACAAACCCAATGGTCCTAGGGTGTAGGCTGCAAAAGGGGGGAAATGAGGATCTAAAGGTTGATGCCACTGAATACAAGAGGTTAGTTGGTAGCTTGCTTTATTTGACAACTACAAGGCCCGACATTATGTACACAGTGGGCATGATCAGCAGGTATATGGATCAACCTACTGAAATGCATCTCAAAGTGAAAAGCGGATATTAAGATATCTAAGGAGAACTGCAAACTTTAGGATCAACTATGAGAAGGGAGGAGAAGGAAGATTGATAGCATACACTGACAGTGACTACGCAGGAGATGTTGATGACAGGAGGAGCACCTCTAGGTATGTGTTCATGCTAGGGACAGGGGCAGTATCGTGGTCTTCTAAAAAGCAGTCAGTGGTCACCTTGTCTAGCATAGAAGCAGAGTTCATAGCAGCTGCTTCTTGTGCATGCCAAGGTGTATGGATGAGAAAAATCATGGAGAATTTGGGGCAGGAACAAAGAAGAAGTACAACAATTTTATGTGATAATAGCTCTGCTATCAAGCTGTCAAGGAATCTAGTTTTACATGGCAGAAGCAAGCATATTGATGTTAGATTTCATTTTTTTACGTGAGCTTACAAAGGATGAAATAATTGAGCTGATACACTGCAGCACTAAAGAGCAGCTCTCGGACATCATGACTAAGCCACTCAAACTGGACACATTTGAGAAATAGAGGGAAAAGTTAGGAATGTGTAGTTTAACAAGTGTAAATTGATTGATGAACTGCAATTTAGTTTAAGGGAGGGTGTTGAACTATATCAATCAAGCTAATAACATTAATATGCTTAATAAGTCTGTTAGAATATTAGCAGTAGATATGGTTAGCCTGCAGATAAGGCTGACTTTTGTCAAGACAGTTAGTTACTGTTAGTTTTCTTGTTGATCAAGTCTTGTGTATATAAAGACCAATTCAATCAAAGAAATATACAGTTTTTCTGCAACAATTACAACAAACTCAACGCAGAAAAAAAGCCTAGACTCAAGGTTCGTACCCTTCTTTTTTTAGTTTTTTCCATAAAAAATAAAATAAAAATCGAAAAGGGTTTCTTCAAGAATGTTCAGAGAGATCCATTCTCATTTGAATCGTAAGCATATGCTAGTTTTGCTTGCAAGGTCGATTTGTGAAGAGAGTTTCCTGGAAAGATAAGCTCGTGATTTTTTTTCTACAAAGACTTTTCCGGGCACTTGTATAGTAAATCCCATCATGCACGATTGACCTATTGAGGAGTAAAGTCAAAGTCTGATATCTTGTATTATTAGTGAATATTTGTTTCCTGTTTTGAGTCCCTTAATTGCAGTCAATTACCTTAAGAGTTCTACTGCAATGTAATAGTTGTGATAGCTTAATTATAGGAAGTGATAAAACCTAGAGTCTGTATATATTCTGCAGCCATACATCAATGAATATACAATACAAAAATTCTCCTTTTCCATTCAAGCTTTTCATGGTATCAGAGCTTAGATCCTAAAAGAAAACTCGTCTCTATACTTCAAAATACCTCATAATCAATCTTCTCGTTCCTTTGCTGTCATGGCCAACGATGAAGTCCTACAAACACCTCTGCCAAATCCTGGAAGTACTGTTATCTCCTCTGGTTCATCAAAATCATATTTTTTTTATCAAATTTCTCCAAATCTGACATCTCAAATCCTTATTTCACTCATCATTCGGATAATCTAGGACTAATTCTAGTCTCAAAAATCCTTGAATGGGGATAATTACTCTGGTTGGAAAAGGGCTATGACTTTAGCCTTAAACTCCAAAAACAAACTTGGATTCGTCAATGGTTCTATCGAAATCCCTTCAGAAAGGGATGATCCTGAAGGCTATGTGACCTGGTCGCGATGTAATGACATGGTTCATTCCTGGATAATAAACACCCTAAATCCAGAAATTGCAGATAGTGTCATTTACTATCCAACTGCTCACGAGGTTTGGGAAGATTTGCGTGAGTGATTTTCTCAAGGAAACACACCTCGCATCTTTGAAATTCAGTGAAATATCGCTTACCTTCGTCAAGATCAGCTCTCTGTCTCATCATATTACACGAAATTGAAGGGGTTGTGGGATGAGTTGGCCTCATACTCAGACACATCACACGGAACACATGGAGCACAGGCAGATCAACAAAGATTAATGCAATTCCTAATGGGATTAAACGAAACTTACTTTGCAATTAGAGGACAGATCCTCTTAATGAATCCCTTGCCCTCTGTCCGCCAAGCCTATTCTTCAGTCTCTCAAGAAGAAAAACAGAGGCTCTTTAGCGTCACACAAACTGAACTTGGTGGGAGTGCTGCTATGGCAATTCACCACAACTGGGGAAGACAAAGACCTTCATCGGGACAAAATCGCACTCTAGCGAACCGCTTGTCTCTGTCGCAAGAAAATCGACAGCAAGGGGAACGACATTTTGATGGAGACAGACAGCGTTTTAGGGCTGGAAGAGGAAGGCCACAGTGTACTCACTGTGGCGAAATGGGCCATTGGGTCCACAAGTGCTATCAATTGCACGGGTACCCATTAGGCCATCCGAAGAGCAGGCTTCATTCAAGTGGCCAAAATTCATCTCATAATAAGCCCTTTTCAGCTGCCAATCAAGTGGGCTCAGTTGCTGAAATGTCACAAAATGAAGAGGTAAGGCCCAATATTTCACTGTCAGAAACCCAGCTGAAACAACTTTTGTCTCTACTTAACAATCCCGAAGAGAACTCTAAAGCAAATGCAGTGACAAAACCAGGTTTGTCAAAACTCAAATCTCAAAATTAGATAATTGACAGTGGGGCAACGAATCATATTGCCTCCTCACCCGAGTTGCTGAATGAACATAAAAACTGCTCTTTGCCACCTGTATTATTGCCTAGCGGAGATAAGGCAAAAATTATTGCAAAAGGGACTTTGCCCCTGAATTCAGTTTATTATTTATATGATGTGTTATCTGTGCCCACATTCAAAGTTGATTTAATGTCAGTAAGTCGTTTGACGAGAAATCTCAATTGCTCGGTGACATTTTTGCCTTATTGGTGTATTTCAAAACCCCCTTTGAACTTCTTTATTCAAAACCTCCCACTTATTCTCACCTTCGAGTATTTGGTTGTCTCGCTTATGCCACTAACATCCACACTTCCCACAAATTTGATCGTCGTGCACTATCTTCAACATTTATTGGCTATCCCCTAGGTCAAAAAGCATACAAATTATTCGACCTAAACACAAAAAAAAAATTCACATGTCGGGACGTTAAATTTCATGAAGACATTTTTCCCTATGCCTCTGCCCAGCCCACACCCACAACACCTTTGCTGACCAACGATTCAGGCCCAATCCCCTTCCCAGCTCACGATCCATTTACACCATCCACAGACCCAGCCCATACCCATTATCCTATCCCCACTACAGCCTAGCCACCTACCACCGTCCAAACCAAACCCATTCACCAAACACAACCCAATCCACCTCCTGCACCCCACATCACCCCAGACCCCCCATCCTCACCTCACCTCAAACCGGCGTCGTCTCACCCATCACCACCAGACGACCAATCTGCTCCCTCTCCCCACTCTCTTCCTTCACCAAAACCCTATACCTTACCTCCTGAACCTTCTGCCTCTCCGATTGAACCCATTCGTCGGTCCACCCGCCAGACAGCCCCACCACCAAAACTCCGAGACTATGTATGTTCGACCGTTTACTCCGACCAATCGACCGTCCCAGTTCCAGTTCCAACCAAAGGTACACGATACCCCATGTCCAATTTCATTTCATATCGTCGATACCAGCTTGCTTATCACACATTTGTTGCTCAAATTGATACCGTCACGGAGCCAAAATCTTATTCTGAAGCAGCCAATCACATTGAGTGGCAAAGAGCAATGAAAACAGAATTACAGGCCCTCGAAGCTAATGGGACTTGGTCCCTCAGTCCTCTTCCACCTGGTAAAACACCGATTGGGTGTCGATGGGTATTCAAGGTCAAACACAAGGCAGATGGGTCGATTGAGAGGTATAAGGCGCGACTTGTGGCTAAGGGATTTACTCAATTGGAGGGGATAGACTATCAAGATACCTTCTCTACCACAGCCAAGATCATCTCTGTTCGGTGCTTGTTGGCTCTCGCGGCTGCCCATGGTTGGTCTCTTCATCAGCTCGACGTGAATAATGCTTTTCTTCACGGTGATCTTGACGAAGAGATTTATATGTCTCCACCGCCAAGGCTAAGGAGACAGGGGGAGGAACACATGTTTTGCCGTCTACACAAATCATTGTATGGACTGAAGCAGGCATCTCGGCAATGGTTTGCCAAATTCTCGGATGCAATTCGATCAGCTGGATATGCACAGTCGAAAGCTGATTACTCGCTATTCACCAAGAAAAAGGCAAGTCTTTCACAACCCTCTTGATATATGTTGACGATATCCTCATTACTGGCAATGATCCCGTGAGTATAGCTGATATCAAAAAATTCTTGCATGAGAAATTTCAACTTAAAGACCTTGGCAGATTGCAATATTTTCTTGGTATAGAAATTTCTACTTCTAGGACTGGAATTTTTATTTGTCAGCGGAAATATGTGCTGGAAATTATCAAAGATGCAGGTTTATTGGGGGCAGCCCCTGCTAATACCCCCATGGAACGTGGATTGAAACTCTATGATAAGAGTGAACTTTTGAAAAATCCTGAACGGTACAGAAGATTGGTTGGGAGATTGATATACCTCACGGTTTCTAGGCCAGACATTACATACTCAATCCACATATTGAGTAGGTTCATGCATCAACCTCGAAAAGACCATTGGGAAGCTGCCCTAAGGGTTGTACGTTATCTGAAATCTGCACCTGGACGAGGCCTCTTCTTCTCCTCGACCAGTGATCTTCGGCTGCGAGCTTATTCCAACTCAGATTGGGCAGGATTCCCCCTTACAAGGAGATCAACCACTGGGTACTGTGTATTTCTAGGACCTTCGCTAATTTCATGGAGATCGAAGTGCCAGAAAACATTCTCCTTGTCTTCAGTCGAGGCAGAATACCGGGCAATGACAGGTGCGTGTTGTGAACTGACATGGCTGCGTTATTTACTTGAAGATTTGAATGTGTTGCATCAAGAATTTGCGTTATTGTATTGCGACAACATGGCATATAGCAGCGAATCCCATTTTTCATGAACGTACAAGGCATATAGAAATGGATTGTCACTTCATAAGAGACAAGATTCAAGACAGTTCCGTGGAGACGAGATTTGTGAATTCTGAAAACCAGTTGGCTGACATTTTGACCAAGGCTTTGGGTAAGGACCTCTTTGTGCCAATGGTTCGCAAGTTGGGATTGCAAGGCATACACTCTCCAACTTGAGGGGGAGTGTTGAGGAGTAAAGTCAAAGTCTGATATCTTGTATTATTAGTGAATATTTGTTTCGTGTTTTGAGTCCCTTAATTGAAATCAATTACCTTAAGAGTTCTACTGCAATGTAATAGCTGTGATAGCTTAATTATAGGAAGTGATAAAACCTAGAGTCTGTATATATTCTGCAGCCATACATCAATGAATATACAATACAGAAATTCTCTTTTTCCATTCAAGCTTTTCATGACCAACTGTTCATCCCATGGTATGGTCTCCATCTGGCTTTTAGTGATGGACTTTTACCATATCCAGCAATCAAACTGTAAATCGATAGTGAATCGACGTACAGGCTGGGCAGCATAAATTATAGGGGTCCTTCTCTGTGTTCGTTTTCATTTGTAATATTATGGTTTTGGGTTTTCCAACTATCATGGGGCCTGTTTATGTCAAGTCTTGTTTTCCGAGTGCCAGAAGATGCTTCAGCTCAGGAAAACCTCCATTGGAATGGAATGTAACGTAGTTTACCCAGTCCACCACTCTAGCCCTGCCCCACCTAATTAAAACAGACAGGACTGACTTCTACAAGTCTATAAGGGCCATTAATTACACGCACCTTTCAGAATTTCATTTGAAATTTCGCATATTGTATGATGATAATATCGACCAAAATTAAATGTATATTTCATTTTCATGATTGAATTAACTCCTTCATGACACAAGGTCCGATACAGTAAAGGCATTGATCAGCCCGGAATACTTGCTTTTTAAATCCAAAACATAAACACATACTTGTGAACAGTTCAGAAATACTGAGAAAACTAGCTGTTGGTTTCTCTAAAGTCCTGATAATTTTCCAGGAAAATTTCTTATTGATTCTGCAATCATCTTTTAGTGTTTTCCCTTCAATTGACTTCTTCAAAAGAAGGTGGTCTTGCGATGCCGAGAGAAATGGCTGTCGCAGTAACACAAGCCACTGTCATTGGTTGGCTTGAATAATTATAGCTGGGACATAAATGAAATGATGGATGATAGCAGCGTCCCCAATAGTGAGAAGAGCTCTCATCGGCAAAACATGGGATCCTTTTCACGACTAGGGAGGGGGAGGAAAACACCGGGGCTCTCCACTTCAACCATAGAGATAAAGCAAGAACATTTATTTTTAAAATAAACTATGTAAAAATATAAAATATTTTTTTTTATTGTTTTACTAGTCGTTAATGATAAGATATAAATTAAATTGGATATTCATATTAATAAAAAAGTAAAAAAAATAAAAATAAATGCATGCATCCATACGTTTGTTTGAATTCAAATGAGTGGGCTCCCAGGTGTCAGAGTAAGACATATATCGATGAGCCTCCATGTAATCTTAGAAAGTTGACGTATTAATGCGGCTCTATTAATTTTTTAATGCAAACAAACATGTAGCGTTGATAATTTTTTTAAAGTACAAAAAAGTTTATACCGTGGGAGAATTAATTCAATACATCATTATTTTGATGGGTTCAAATACAATACAAATGACTGGTATAATATAATTTAACTGAAAATAAATATTTAAAATGAGATATTTTTAATAAATATTATGACAATAATATATTCAAGATCAACTCGGGTTAATCTGTATCAAATTATAAGATCATAATAACTTAGTAGAAAATGAATCAAAACAAATTACAAAACCGAATTTTCAATAAATCTATTGTTAAAAGATAAAATAAAAAAATCAATAAAAAAAGCTTGAAACAATGATTTGAATTAACATAAATTAACTTATTAAATCAGCCACCCAAGTTATGAGATTAGGATATCAAATAAAAAAATTCAGACAATTTACGAAGCTCATTTTTCAATCAAGAAAATGTAGAATATAAATTTTAAATATATATATATATATATATATACACACCTCACAGTCAGTAGTCAAGAAGGATTCTCTAGTTGACATGTTCCGACGGCAGCCTATCCTGAACGTCCCCCAGCTCTTAACTAATTCTCTAATGAACAAAGACTTTAGGTCCTCGCAGTGGTTGGAAATTAACATTTAATTTCCATGCAAATTAACGTCACGCACACGCTTCTACCTGTCCTTATTAGCACACTAAATCCTGCAATTTTCCTATACCCCAAGATTTGTCTGCAGTTTCAACTTCCTTCATGGGAAAGCTTCCTGTTCCGTTTCTTCCTTTTGTTTTCTCAACTCTCTTCACATTAATAATCCCTTCTGCAGGTGGATTATTTTTCAACTTCACCCGCTTCAATAATGGCGATCAAAACATTACATACGAGGTCGACGCTTATTCATCAGGTGGAGCTATTCAGCTCACCAAAAATCAAAGAGATGCCGATATGAATTCAAGTTCCGGTCGAGCCACGTATACCAAACCGATGCAGCTCTGGGACAAGGCCTCGGGGAATCTTACAGACTTCACTACCCATTTCTCTTTTTCCATCGATTCGCAAGGTCAAACTGTGTACGCAGATGGATTGGCTTTCTTTCTTGGGCCTGAAGAGCTTCCACCTCTTCGCTTTCAGGGTGCAGGTCTAGGTCTTTTAAGGAACAATCAACCACTTAACACAACGGATAATCAATTTGTTGCAGTGGAGTTCGATATCTTCCAAAATTATTTTGATCCACCTCGCGAGCATGTAGGTATTGACATCAACTCTATAAAATCTGTAAATAATATTACTTGGGAATGTGATATTAGGCGAGGGAAAACTACTGAAGCTTGGATTAGTTATAATTCCAGCACAAATAATCTGAGTGTCTCCTTCACTGGCTATATAAATAACACTATGGAAATGCAATTCCTTAGTCATATAGTTAATTTGAGGGATATCCTACCAGAAAGAGTTAGATTTGGCTTTTCGGCTGCAACAGGAGATTTATTTGCCATACATACCCTTCACTCGTGGGATTTTAGTTCAAGCTTAGAAATTGTTCGTAATGTTACCAATCCAGTACTAGATCCACCTGCAGCTTCTCCGCCAAATGATGGCACACGTAGGAATCGGAAAAAGAACAGGACGGGACTGGCAGTTGGACTGGGGGTTGGGGGTGGTGCTATAGCTGTTGGGGCCGCTATGGTTGGGCTTGTTTTCAAGTTTCTGTGTAGGCACGAAGAAGATGAAGAAGTAGATCATGTCCTTGAAGAGTACATGGATGATGAATTTGAAAGGGGAACAGGACCAAAGAAGTTCTCTTACCAAGAATTGGCTCGAGCTACAAAGAACTTCAAGGATGAAGAGAAGCTAGGCGAGGGCGGGTTCGGTGGTGTCTATAAAGGTTTTTTGAAGGAGATCGATTCATTCGTTGCAGTCAAGAGAGTGTCAAGAGGTTCTAAACAAGGGATTAAAGAATATGCAGCAGAGGTAAAGATCATTAGCCGATTGAGGCACAGAAACTTAGTCCAACTCATTGGCTGGTGTCATGAAAGAAAGGAGCTCTTACTTGTTTACGAGTTCATGCCTCACGGCAGCTTAGACTCCCATCTTTTCAAAAAAACTAGCCTGTTGCCATGGGAGGTGAGGTACAAAATTGCGCAAGGCTCGGCATCGGGACTGCTGTACTTGCATGAAGAATGGGAACAATGTGTGGTGCATAGAGATATAAAGTCTAGCAACATTATGCTGGACTCAGAATTCAATGCTAAGCTTGGGGATTTTGGTTTGGCCAGGCTTGTGGACCATGGAAAAGGTTCTCAAACAACAGTTTTGGCAGGGACGATGGGCTACATGGCTCCAGAGTGTGGACTGACAGGGAAGGCTAGCAGAGAGTCAGATGTCTACAGTTTTGGAGTTGTTGCATTGGAGATCGCTTGTGGAAGAAGACCTATCGACACAGAGGCCAGCAATGAAGATCAAGTTTCCATGGTGCGCTGGGTCTGGGATCTCTATGGTGAAGGAAAGCTAATCGAAGCGGTTGACCCAAGACTATGCGGAGAATTTAATAAGACACAGCTGGAACGATTGATGATTGTTGGGCTTTCGTGTGCTCATCCGGATGAACATCTTAGACCCTCAATTCGGCAATCACTTCACGTACTTAATTTTGATGCTCCATTGCCGATTCTCCCATCAAAGATGCCCGTGCCATCCTATTTCGCCCCGCCATTATCTGCATCTTCACTTTCAATAATGTCCTATGGCTCATCAGATTCTACAGGAGGGATGAACGAATCTTCAAGTTATGTTGTTGAAGATAAAATGTATATTTTATAGCACTATTCTATTATTAGGTAGTTTCACACTATTTTATTGTTAGGTAGAGTTTGTTACATTGTTAGGTAGTTTCACACTATATTTTCTCTATAAATACCCAACTCAATGATCAATATATTACACATTACATTTCAATCATCTCTTCTATTTTACATGGTATCAGAGCTAGGTTAAGAAAAAAAACCTAACCTATTCCTCTTCACTCAAACTGCAGTGCAGTGTTCGATTTTTTTCTCAAAACAAATCACTCAAACTATTGTCCAGTGTTCACCTTTTTTTTCTCAAATCAAATCCCTACTGAAATCAAATCTGCTGTCCTGTTCTACTCCTTCAATCCAACAAAATGCCCCAAGACAACACATCATCAAATCCTTCCATTCACAGCAAAGAAGTTGTCAACTCAAACACAGACCCAACAAGAATCAATGTCTCAAATCCCTTCACCTCTCATCACTCAGACCACCCAGGGCTGGTTTTAATTTCCAAGCCCTTGAATGGGAACAATTACTCTACCTGGAAAAGAGCCATGACACTGGCTTTAAACTCCAAAAACAAATTAGGCTTTGTTGATGGCACAATCAACCAGCCTTCAAGGGAAACAGATCCTGATAATCACGTAACCTGGTCCCGCTGCAATGACATGGTCCATTCTTGGATCATTAACACACTAGACCCCGAAATATTAGATAGTGTGATTTATTACTCCACTACCAACGAAGTCTGGGATGATCTTCGTGAACGTTTTTCACAAAGTAATGCTCCCAGAATCTTCGAATTACAAAGAGACATAGCCTATTTTCGCCAAGAACAACTCTCGGTTTCAGTCTATTACACGAAGCTAAAAGGGTTTTGGGACGAACTCAGCTCATACAGTGATGTGATGCATGGACCACAACAGGACCAACAAAAATTGATGCAATTTTTGATGGGTTTGAATGATACTTATAGTGGAATTCGTGGACAAATTCTTCTAATGAACCCTCTGCCTTCCATTCGCCAGGCATATTCGTCTATTTCCCAAGAAGAGAAGCAACGCCACCTGAGTTCGACCCATGTTGCAGAGAATGGTGGTGGCGCTGCCATGACAGTTCGAAGCAACGGTGGCCCAAAATTTTTCTCTCCAGTTGGTGCGAGGAAGTACAACAATGGGTCACACAATTTCAACCCAAACTCACCCTCTCCAGAAAATTTCACTCGGGTACGATTTGGGGAGAGAGAGAGAGGAGACAGAGAAGAAGAGAGGCAGCGCTTTGGAGGCCCTTCATCTGGCAGGGGAGATAAAGGAGGCAGGCCTGGGTTTGGGCTGCCTCCGTTTGGGTCGAGCAAGGGACGCCCACAGTGCACCCACTGTGGGCAGATGGGCCATTGGGCCCAAACATGTTATGCCCTCAAGGGCTACCCAGTAGCCCATCCAAGGGGTCGGTCCATGGGCCCGGGCCCATTCCACAGCAGGCCAGCTGTGAATAGTGTATCTGATGGGTCGTCTAACAACCCAGTTCTTGGCATTTCGGAGGCCCAGATAAAACAACTATTGTCCTTGCTTGACAATAAAAATGAGGCATCGACTTCTCAAGCACCTACCAAGCCAGGTTTGTCGAAAATAATCTCCAGCAACTGGATTATTGACAGCAGGGCGACAGATCACATTTCCTCATCGTCAAAATTATTTTTTCACATGGACAAAAATTGCTCATTACCTCCTGTGTCATTACCCAGCGGAGAGAAAGCAAAAATTGTTGCGAGAGGATCATTACCTCTTAATTCGGTTTATTATTTGAAGAATGTGTTATGTGTTCCCACATTCAAAGTGGATTTGATGTCAGTTAGCCGTCTGACAAAAGGATTGAATTGCTCAATAACTTTCTTTCCTTATTGGTGTATTTTGCAGGATCTGGCTACGAGGAGGATGATTGGTTTGGGGAAACAACATGATGGGCTCTATTACTTGGTGGCACTAGCAACAAAACGAACCGACGCAGATATCTCACCAACTTGCAACCTTACCATTTCGACCACCGATCTCTGGCATCACCGATTAGGTCATGCATCACCATCTCGTTTAAGTTTTATTGCAAAGAATTATTTAAAATTTTCAATTCAGTCAAGTACAATTTGTCCTGTTTGTCCTTTGGCCAAACAGAGTCGTTTACCTTTTCGTCCTAGCGTCATTTCCTCTGTAAAACCTTTTGAGATAATTCATTGCGATATTTGGGGGCGCTATCGCCACCCTTCAATTTCTGGTGCTTATTATTTTCTCACTATTGTTGATGATTATACACGTTTTACATGGATTTTTTTAATGCAACACAAAAGTGAGACACAATCACTGCTCAAAAAGTTTTTTAATTATGTTCACACCCAATTTGAGTCTAAAATCAAAATTTTTCGCAGTGACAATGGTGGGGAATTTATTTCCCTCCGTCTTTTTTTTACTGATCATGGTGTCATTTTTCAACATTCTTTTTTTTACACGCCTCAACAAAATGGGGTTGTGGAACGCAAACATCGACACATCTTACAGGTAGCTCGAGCCTTGAAATTTCAGGCTAGTCTTCCTACCCTTTTTTGGGGAGAATGTGCTCTCACTGCTGTGCACTTAATCAATAGGCTTCCTTCACCAATTCTTTCCTTCAAAACACCTTTTGAACTACTTTTTTTAAAACCTCCTTCTTTTTCCCATTTACGTGTTTTTGGTTGTTTGGCTTACGCTACTAATGTCCATCCTTCTCATAAATTCGATCATCGTTCTATACCCTCAATTTTTATCGGTTACCCTGTTGGTCAAAAGGCTTATAAATTATATGATTTATCACAAAGAAAAAATTTTATAAGTCGTGATGTCAAATTTCATGAGATGGTATTTCCTTATGCTTCCCTACCTTCATCTGACCCACAAACCCAGACAGGCCCATTACCTCTTCCGGCCCCAGACCACTATGATCCTTACCCTACGCCCACTACAGCCCAACAACTAGATCCTTCTCCTCACCTTCCCATATCTCCATCCCTTCCGATCCACCCCATCCCACATACACCTCTTTCCCCACCAGACACAGAATCACCATTATTACCTTCCTTATCTGATCCACCTTCTACACCCTATATTACCAACACTCCTGTCATATCTCCCATTAGACGTTCCACCCGACCCACTAGACCACCAGCCAAGCTTCACGACTATGTATGCTCCACCGTTTCCTCCTACCAACCTTCCTCCTTGTTCCCCGGTCCAAGTAAAGGTACGAGGTATCCCATGGCTAATTTTCTATCTTATCACCGATATACACCTGCTCTTCACTCTTTTGTTGCACAGCTCAGCATGGCCTCTGAACCCACCTCTTATTCCGAGGCTGCCTCTAATCCTAATTGGCAAACAGCCATGGCTTCTGAGTTGAAAGCTCTTCAAGATAATGGTACATGGACCCTCTTCCCTCTCCCCGCAGGAAAGTCACCTATTGGTTGCCGTTGGGTGTTTAAAATAAAACATCTTTCCGACGGTTCAATCGAGCGCTACAAGGCTCGTTTAGTCGCCAAGGGCTTCACTCAGTTAGAAGGCGTCGATTATCAGGACACCTTTTCCCCCACAGCAAAGATCATTTCTGTCCGTTGTTTGCTTGCCTTGGCCGCTTCTCATAACTGGTCCATTCACCAGCTAGATGTCAACAACGCTTTTCTGCATGGTGACTTGACTGAGGAAATATACATGTCACCGCCACCAGGGCTTCGGCGACAGGGGGAGGATGATTTAGTATGTCGCCTACACAAGTCCTTATACGGACTGAAACAGGCTTCTCGCCAGTGGTTTGCAAAGTTTTCAGAAGCCATTTGCTCCGCAGGATATGAACAATCACGGGCTGACTATTCATTATTCACAAAGAAGCAAGGCAAGTCTTTTACTGCTCTTCTAATATACGTTGATGATATCTTGATTACTGGAAATGATGTCATTAGTATTGATGCAACTAAGAAATTTCTGCATAATAATTTCCGCATCAAAGAGCTTGGTAAATTGAAATACTTCCTTGGCATTGAGGTATCTACTTCCAAGAGTGGAATTTTCATTTCTCAACGTAAATATGCATTGGAGATCATTGCGGATGCAGGGCTATTAGGGGCAGCTCCAATTGATACCCCTATGGAGCGAGGATTGAAATTATCAGATGAAGGTGATTTGCTTAGAAATTCCAGTCAGTACAGAAGACTTGTCGGCAGGTTGATTTACTTGACTGTTTCTAGGCCTGATATAACGTATGTTGTACATGTCTTGAGTAGATTCATGCATCAACCGCGAAAACTGCATATGGAGGCAGCACTTCGGGTTGTGAGATATTTGAAAGGGGCTCCTGGTAAAGGATTATTTTTCTCCTCGAACAGTGATGCTAAGTTAAGAGCTTATTGTGACTCAGATTGGGCAGGTTGCCCACTTACTAGGAGATCTACGACAGGTTACTGCATTTTTCTTGGACCTTCATTGATATCTTGGAGGTCAAAGCGGCAGAAAACAGTTTCACTTTCTTCAGCCGAAGCAGAGTATCGAGCAATGACGGGGGCCTGCTGTGAATTGACATGGCTTCGATATCTGTTGAAGGACTTGGGTTTCTCCCACGAAGGGCCTGCTTTGTTATACTGTGATAACCAGGCTGCTCTACACATTGCAGCCAATCCAGTTTTTCATGAGCGAACCAGACACATAGAAATGGATTGTCACTACATTAGAGAAAAAATCCAAGATGGTTCGATAATTACGAAATATGTGAATTCTGCACATCAGCTGGCAGACATCTTGACAAAGCCTCTGGGAAGAGATTTATTTGTTCCCATAATTCACAAGTTGGGAGTTCAAGATATCCACTCTCCAACTTGAGGGGGAGTGTTGAAGATAAAATGTATATTTTATAGCACTATTCTATTGTTAGGTAGTTTCACACTATTCTATTGTTAGGTAGAGTTTGTTACATTGTTAGGTAGAGTTTGTTACATTGTTAGGTAGTTTCACACTATGCTATTGTTAGGTAATTTCACACTATATTTTCTCTATAAATACCCAACTCAATGATCAATATATTACACATTACATTTCAATCATCTCTTCTATTTTACACTTCCCAGATCACCACGTCCTCTTCAGCTTCTTCTGCATCTGCCATGCTTCTACACATAGGCTAGATTGATGAATAGTGTAATTGATTTGAGATTCCTATTCGCTTAAAACATTTAATCGTTTCCTTTTCTTCTTTCTTCCGGTCAATTTGTACGTCTTTTCTGTAAGTTGATTCTCCTTGCAGCCTGTCCACTTGAAAAGTTTAAGTTCACTCGATCGGTTTATAAATTAGTTACCCTGCTCAGTTGCTAAATCTTAGCCATTCCACTTATTAAAATATATATATATATATATATATTACAGTTCTCGTTATCATGTCGACCCCACTGTCACCAGATATGTTATTGGTAGGAAGGGCTACAAGGAACCCAATGCTATCATCTTTGGGGTGCTGGCATTAGAGATTTGTTCGTGGCAGAAAAGTAGTAAAGCCACAATTGGGTTTTTTTTTTCTTCTGAAAAAGAGTTCGTTGGTGGTTTTTACACAACCAATTTTCACCATAACTCATAAATAACATCTCAATAATAACAAAAATGTTCTAAATTAGCAATAATTTTTAGTCGCATTCAAGCATGCATTAGCAAGCAAAAAATCAAGTCAAATCAATTAATTAAATCTTATTTTTTTTAAAAAAATAATTGGTATCGTCTAAACATTTTTGTATATTAAAAAAAATTACTTGGTTTGCGTATAACACATAACACCAATTTAGTTAATAGCCAAATCTAATGGGAGAGAAATAGTAATTGAAAACATTTCAAAATAGCATAGTTATTAGTGGATTGTTAGGTTTGTCACGTGACTTTTTTATTATTATTGTAATAAGATTTTAAAAAAACAATTAGTAGCAAATGGAATATTGAATTGCAAGGTGATGTTTTATAAATTTGTTCTCATAAAGAAATTAAAGACAGGAAAAATCATGCAGTATCAATATAACAATAACAGCTTCATATTCCTTTTTCAAGGTCCACACAACGAGTAGAAATGATGAAATTTTACCAATAAACTAAAAAAAAATTATATTATATTGAAGAAGTAATTGAATAAATTTAAATTTGAAGATTGAAATCAAGAAAAAAAAATTAAATCTATGAGACCAGTATATAATTTAATAGAAAAAATATGAAGTATAATTTCTAAAACAATGTAATATTAAATAATAAAATTAAAAACAATAAAAAAAATAAAAACTGGATTATTAAAGGGTTAAACCGAAGAAATTTTTTTATAATAAATAGTATTTTATGGATATGATTATAATAATGCAATTAAGTTTTTATTATTTTGCTAATTAATGTTGTTATTTAAAAGTAAAATGGAGTTAACTCAGCTTACTATGAGTAACTTAAATATGACTCTATCATTGCCTACAACCCATCACTTATTACTGGTCACACTTATAGTTTATTTGAGAGTGTGATAAAAATTATTTTTTAAATTGATTTTTATTTAAAAATATATTAAAATATTTTTTTATTTTTTTAAATTATTTTTTATATTAACATATCAAAACTATCTAAAAATAATTAAAAATAATAATTTCTAAAGTAAAAAAATGCTTCCCAAATGCATCCTCGAGTCTTATTTGTTTGGAGTTTTAAGCAAGATTTTGAATAACATTTCTCAAAACAAAATGTGTGATCAAATCCAACGTTGTCAAAACCATGATTTTGACACAACATGAAATTGATATTCTAAAATTAGATCTTAAAATAATAAGTAAAATACTTCTGTATGAAAATCGTATAATTACAACTAAAATCATGTAGATAAAAAAATCATAAAATCAAAAGTAAACTATTTCTAAATAGAATACAACACAATTATAACCATAAAACTTCATTAATTAAGTTTCATACATCTAAAATTATATTAATAACATCTAAGCATTTTTATATTAAAAAATTGATCATATAATGCCGGAAATAATGTAATATATACATGGAGTTTTTTTTTTCTTAAAAAAGAATTGATCATTTAAGTTCACTTAGTTTTTTAAAAAGTAAATATATACATGCTTCTTTACCAAATCCTCTCCTCTCAGTCCTCTCGTCCCCCGAATCTGAGTCTTCTCAGTCGTCCTCTCCTCTCTTGCTCGTCGGCTTAGGTCCCATGGTGGCTAGTACTTCTACATCAGCTTGCAGAGATGCTAACATCAACAGGAAGGCAAGGATTTTGGGGAAAGGGAATTAATTAACGTGCACAGTGCAATGCATGATTTTAATCGGTCTTATTTTATGATTCTGACTATTTTAATAAGCGTGCTCTAATTTTATCAAGTTTTTTCTTTTTATTTGTAAAATCATACGATGTTACAGTTTAATTTTATCAAGTTTGTTCTTTTTACTTGTAAAATCATATAATTTTACCAGTTAAATCGCGCGATTTTAACGAACATGATCAAATCTCTGACCACTTTAGCAGTAGAACTTAAGAGTTACACGTGTCGTTAAAATAACCTAAGGCCCCGTTTGTTTGCTTGGAAAGTGATTTTTTAAAAAAGTGAATTCGGGAAAGTGAATTTCGATTTTTGACAGTGTTATGAAAAATGAACTGGAAAACACTTTTCGATTTTGTTTGTATTATGGAAAATGAATTGAAAAATAATTTATTAATAAATTAATTTTTTTTCAAGTTTATTAAAATAATGAGGAACAAATCTTACAAATTAAAAAGTTGAATGAGAATGAAATTGAAATTGAAAAAAAATATAATTTCATAAATTATCTCAAATAAAATAAATAAAGATCAAAATAATAAAGATCAAATCTAAAAAATTAAAAAAAAATGAAAGGTGAATAAATTAAAATAATAATAATAATAATAATAATAAACATTTCATAAATTATTTCAAATAAAATAAGTAACAATAAAAAAATGAGGACCAAATTTGATAGATAAAAAATTTCAATAAAAAATGATAAGAAAAAAGCAAATAGCAATTATAAAAATAAGGACCAAAATTAATATAAAAATTAAATTTTAAGAGATGGAATTGAAAAATAAATATTCAAAACAAATTATATATAGCAATCAAAAGTTTGAGGATCAAATTTGATATAATCAGCAAATAATGATATTTCTAAATTTTTCACAACTTCCGGAAAGTGTTTTCCGTCCAAATTTTCCAGAAAACACTTTCCTGAAAACCAAGCCAAATTCTTCTTTGACTGGAAAGTATTTTCCGTTGACCAACTTTCCGGAAAGCAAACAAACACAAGAAAGTTAAGAAAGTGGTTTTCCGGAATTCATTTTCCGGGAAACAAACACATCCTTAAACACGAATATCCTAGGCAATTTTTAACTGCTGATCGTCAAAGCATAACTGCATAAGTATTGGCATAATCAATCACTCCACCCTATGGGATTGCTGCTTAAACTCATCTGGAGATGCAGAAGATCATCTGTCAGGTAAGAAGAGAGAGTCTAGCATGAGAGAGAAGAGTCTGTCAGCATAGCCAAGGTGACTGCCCGGAGCCGAAGTAATGCTCCACGCTGCCGTGTACTGCTGGAGAACTCTTTCCATGGAGTGGGCAAGTCATCCTTGGCTACCAAACACGATTCTTATCTTCATGCAGGACTTCACTTCCTCTGAAATTGCAAAAATGATACCAAGATAGAGTGAATGGCATGGTGGGCGCCGGAAGAAGAGAAAGCCTAGCATGGCAAAGAAGAGCCTGCCAACCTAGCCAAGGAGACTGCCCGAAACCCCGAATGTGGGTCATGCCGATTTGGTCCAGGGCATGTCCCAAATTGCTAGGAACAGGCAAGTCGTCCTTGGCTAGCTAACAAGACTCTTATTTTCATGCTAGGCCTCTCTTCCTCTTGTATCCATTCATTCATGCTCGAGATGTGATGGTGATTCATGCATTTTGACATCCCCTATTTATAACCAACAAAAGAATAAAAATCAGATCCAAATGATGGAATATATTCTCATTATGGTTGCAAGGACATCCAAATGCACTGTGCATTTGCCTCATGAACTTTTAGCTCGGTTTTGCCAACAAAGAAATCATGACCCTAATGCTTAAAATTAATGCTTTAAAATGATGAACAACCTTCAGAGTTTAGATATCTATATATATATATAGCTTCCATTTTTTCAAGCGAAACGAGGATGGAAACGTTGGTTCAAGAGAGGTTTAGTTTAGGTAGTAGCTAATTCCATGGCTTCCCAATTATGCAGCTAGTGATTAAATCGCAGTTACCGGTAATTATGCTTTGAGATATTTAAGTTCTGAAACATTAGTTTCTCTAATCCTAATTAACGAGCTAAATAATGAATAAAAGGATGTTTATCATGGTGGTTCGATTACTAATCAAAAGTAACTTGGTTTTTCATATATGTGTTAGGCTCCATTGAGATCAATGCATTTCTAAACACAATCTTAATTAGATCTAATAACGAACAAGATCAACAATATGTTGGTGGTTAATCAGATTCGATTCTCACCATTGTGCCAGGAGAAAGAACGGTGGCCAAGTGCATGCCGAGTGGATTTTTCGTTGACATGTCATGGGACTCTCTGACCTCCTTTATTTGTTGCTGTCTGCTCTCTACTAGTTTCTCTGACCTTCCCCGACTCACAGAAGTCAAGAGAATTTTGACCTCGAAATGAAGAAAAGAAGCATAAAATCTTTAAGAGATCTGTACGCGAACTTTTAGGCTAAAGTACTTTATCAGAAATGCTGAGAAAAACCCTTTCGAGGATGGATAGAGCTCTAGTATCCAACAAGTTTTCCTGGTTCATTTTATGGCTTATGACTCCGGTGTCAAAATCATCAAACCCATTTGAGATGCTCCCACCCCACAGCTGACGAAGTCAATGATCTAGCTCAAGATATAGATTAGGAGTTAGATTAATCAGGATAGATTTGGATAAATAAAAAATGATACAGATCCGGATTAAACTCCAAGTTGATCCCCTGTTAACTCGCCCAGATAACTGGTTTGGTTTAATAACACTATCCATCCGAATCTTATCTTCAGTTCTCTCTATTTTAAAAACAGTTGAAGAGATATTACTGTATTATATTGCGTTTTCACTGTTGTATTGTGGTGTGAGTTAAAAGCAAACATTCGTGCTGTAAGCTGAAAGAACATTAATAAAAGAAAACTTTAGCGATTGATTATTGTGGTTTTAAAAACGGGGTTTTTGCTTGGAAATATTGTACACCCCATGATAGGCTCTGTTTTGCTTCTCACCAAAAGTAGTAGTAGTAGTAGGTGGTATCCTATTTGATCAAGAGACTTAGTTTCCTTTTAAGGCTTCTGGTTTTGAATCAAAAAGCAAACAGTGGTTTTGAATTCAAGGATAAAGATGGCAGACAATATTCAAGTAATTGAGTAACCTACAGGTATCTCGGATGCTCACAGCCACCTTCACCTCCACATATAGATGTTCTACAATAACATATTCTGTATCCTAGACAAATGCTTATTCCCATTAAGGTGAAAGTGCAAGTCTCCCTCACTGGTGCAACTTACATCACAAATGGTGCACTGCCACCTGGAAATTCTACTATCCAAGTGCTTCTTCCCTCTAAGATGACAGGCCAAGTCTGCCTCACTGGTGCAACTTACATCACAAATGGTACACTGCCACTTGGAAATTCTATTATCCAAGTGCCTGTTCCCTCTAAGATGACAGGCCATGTCTGCCTCACTGGTGCAACTTACATCACAAATGGTGCACTGCCACCTGGAAATTCTACTATCCAAGTGCTTCTTCCCTCTAAGATGACAGGCCATGTCTGCCTCACTGGTGCAACTTACATCACAAATGGTGCACTGCCACTTGGAAATTTTATTATCCAAGTGCCTGTTCCCTCTAAGATGACAGGCCATGTCTGCCTCACTGGTGCAACTTACATCACAAATGGTGCACTGCCACTTGGAAATTTTATTATCCAAGTGCCTGTTCCCTCTAAGATGACAGGCCATGTCTGCCTCACTGGTGCAACTTACATTGCAGAGTGCACACCACCACTTGGAATTTTTTATCTCACCAACTAGGCTCTTCATCGGGTTCTCTTGTTTGCCTTGCTTCTTCGCTTCATGTATTTTATTTTCAGGTGAAATATTATTGCTGATTACACACTTCTTTGGGCTGTTTACAGGAATTTCAGTTTTCTTTCGCGCTGAAGCAGAAGCAGCATTGCTATTTGACGCCTGGTTCTTGGAGTTCAGCAGCGCACAAGCTTTCTGGTGTTGTTTTCCTTGAAGATGTGAGTTAATGTCTATCTGACTTGTAAGTGTTGACTGGCATATAACACAAGTCCAATCTTTTTGGCCATTCTGAGGAGATGATATGCCAGTATGATCTCTAACACCAATCCTTGCGGTTTCTGTGGTAACATTTGATTTCTTTCCCACTGAAGCTGAGGAAACCTCACCTTTTGGTGTCCGATTCTTGACTTTTAACTGTTCACAAGCAGACTTGTGTCGGTTCCCTTGCAGATGTGAATTAAGAACTGTCTCACTTTGGGCTGTTACTTGGCATATAGCACAGGTCCATATCTTTTGGACTTTCTTCGGAGGTAGTATCTCGTGAAGATCTCTGCTTCCTATTATCGGTGCCGCTTTATTCATGTTCTCCAGAGGCAGAAATATTTTGTTTTCTGTCTGACCAATGATAGGTTCTATTTGTCTAACCTGCAAATGCAGTTAATATAAATGCTTAAAGGATGGATAAATGCACATGGTAACGAGGGCATTGAATGATAAGAAACCAGTAAAGAAAGGAAAATTTTCACAATCATAGAGGATCAGAAGGATATTCGGGATCCACATAGCAGAATTTTTGAAAATTTTATAAATAACACTAGTTCTAGAAGTTTTAGACTGTTTGGGTGGAAGTAATGATATTTTATAATTTTGGGTAACATGTTCCAGACAAGTTCTTTGTTCTTTCCCACATATTTATGGATGTTCGGATTTGTAATTAGGCACCAACATTTAAGAGCTCATACTAGTATATCAAACTTTTGAATATATTAGCTACCTGCTCGGTTGATGAGACTTCCTTTTTCTCTGTTATTTCCACAGCATTATTGCCAATGGATAGAACTGGAAGTTTAGGTTGTTCAAACTTTAACTGCATGAATCAAAAGATATTCTGATTTTGCATTAGGCAGTAAATTTTCACAGTTCATGATACTATTTTCAAGATCACAGGTAGACTTTTCTTTAAAACTCTGAAAATTTCAGCTGTTATATAAATAACCTGCATGGTTGATGCAACTTCTTTTTCCTCATCTGTTTCCACTGTGTTGCTATCCTTTAATTGAACCGGAAGTTTAGGTTGTTCCGACTTTAGCTGTGTAGATCAAAGATAATCAAATTTCTCTTTGGCAGTAAGAAATTAGCACTTCTAAGAAGTTTAGGTTTTTCTTTAGAAGTTCCAATAATTCCAAATGTTAAATAAAATTACCTGCTTGGTTGATTCAGCTTCTATTTTCTCTGTTATTTTGGAAGCAATACTGTCTTTGAGTGGAACTTGATGATTTGAAGGCTCAAACTTCAGCTGCATGAATCAAAAGCTTGATAAAGTTATTTTTTTTTTCTTTTTTTTTTCATTTCATATGGTTGAAATCAGTTAATTTGATTGACAAAAACTAAAAACCTGTACCTTGACATCATGACACTTAACAACCACTCTTCTACAAGAACATAGAATTAACAAATACATAAATCAAAGCATGAGTGATGCATGCAGGCGCTGTAATGATCAAGCTCCCATTATGAACACCTTTCCAACTACCATTGGTCAGGAATGTTTTTACATTCATCTGACTTGAACAAGTCATATATCCATGAACAATATGCAAATGAAATTAGCGGCCTTACCCTATCCTCTACTGCAACTTATATGATCTTGTTCGCAGCAACAATAGGCTCTGCACTCGTTTTCTGGAAGAAAGAGGCAGGTGTTTGGGAGGGCAGTGAAGACGAGAAGACACGTTTTTTATACCAAAACTATATAGATAGCATCTATTAAACCTTATTTTATTATAACCCTGATTCAATCCAACCATAGCATGCATGTGAATTAATGCACATAACAAGAAAGTCAGAATTATTAACCCAGTTAATTTCATGTAAATATCAAAAGATTATCATAGGTATTGTTTCCATGGAGAAGTATATGTACCGTGGAAGCAATGAGATTTTCCAAAGCATCAGTTCCATTTTCCTTCACATATCTCTCCACCTCAACAAGAAAATCATCTTTCTTATAAAACAACTCCTTCAGCTTTTTGAACTGGCAGATGATGATTCTTGGGTCCATGGATAGACATGGATAGACAAGGTGTTGATAGACACAGAGGGAACCATCAAAGTCAGGCAGAACCAAGCAGCCGACAATCATTAGCTTAATGTATGGCCAGAAGGTTAGCCTGGCATATATGTATAGAGAGAGGAAAACAGAGATTGAGTTAAGAGAAATCAACAGTAAGGTACTACCTGTTGTCCTAATTAAATAGCACACAACAAAATTCCCCATTTCAACAATTTGCACCAAAGAACAAAATCATCTTGAACATATGAACTTCCAGCAATTGTGCGTGCTCAGAGTAATTACAAAACATAAGGAAAAGTTACCGTAGATCAGAAGCTACAGAAATTGTTTTGACTCCCAAAAAACTGTTTTAATTTGTTTCAACCGAGTACGAAAACAGAGCTATATGATGTAAATGAAGAAAATATAGTAAATTACCATTCAAGCTCACAAGCACGTTCAAAGAGCAAAACCACAGAAATGGAGACCCAATAAGTGATCAGTTTCAGGGTGTCTGAGTTTGAATTAGTCTCGATCGCGTGAATGGAAGCACATCTGTTGACACTCAGAAACAAGTACGGATGATTAGTAATGATTCATAACTTCTTGGGTAAGGAAATAACGTTTTTACATTCTGGATAGCATAATTGAATCATCATTAGAAATTGCGAATCATTAACATGAATTAAAACACACAAAGTCAAGCAAAGAGAGAAAGACTTACAAAGGATAGCCCAGACCAAATACAGGCCTGCGCCCATAAAACAGAAACAACCGATCATCAAAATCTTGAAAACACAAACAGAAAGCAAAACATGGCTTTCTTAATTAATTATTGGGACAACAAAAAATGCTTAAAATCAAGCATTGGTCATCATTAATCAGAAAATATGAAACTGATACTTCTATCAGTTAAAAGAAACAAATAGATATAAAAATTTAGAATCAAGTTTCAAAACCACATTACAGGTGGGAATTTTCAGTACTCTTGTACGAAACAAAGCGATTATAAGTATAGATACAGTTATGTTCATACCATGCAACGATATCAAGGCATTGCAGAGCAAATCTCAACATACCCACGAAACCCATCATGAACTCAGAACTCTCTAAGAATATTTTCTCAGCTTAATTAATCTCTACTAAGGCTTTGTTTGTTCAGATTTTTATTAATAAAGTAATAAAGAAACGGAGTGGAAGATGTTTCCAAGGAATCTCTGTGAAACAAAGAAGTCGCTTTTTCTAGCACTAGAGATATTTGATTTACGAAATGACAAATATGTCCTTGTTTTCATCGTACCTCTGATGTATACGTGTACACTCATACGTACGGAAGTCATGTCTGAATCGTACCTAGATTCAGGAAGCCGTAGTGCTCTGTTTCGATTCGATTGGTTTTCGTTGTAAGTACAGTGTTGTGGTTAGATAAAACTAAAAAACAAAATCATGTTTTTAAATCAACAAACAACTAAAATCTCAGTGCCTCTCTCGTATTTTTTCTGTTTCTTGTTATATTATAATAACTTTTTTATTTTTTCTATAAAAAATTATATGCTTCTAGACTAGGATTATTTTAATAATTTCATGAGGTGTATTAGCTATTATTGATTTATTTGCAGTATTTATGTTTATTCAATGTTTTATAAATAGTAAAATAACCAAAATATCCTTAAAAAAAGAAATTGATAGTCTCGGGGTTCGGGTATTTATTTATTTATTATTTTCTAATACATAGTAGAATTACACATGTATCATTTGATGCAAGACATTTACCTCATTGTTATCAAGGGTATTGAAGTATTTTAACTTAAACGTTATTGTTAATTGTAAGTTGGTTGAGGGTAATAATGTAATTCTCCTTTAAAATAATGATTTTTTAATTGAAAAAATGCTAACGCCTAAGCGCCAATGCATAGGAATCACCGCACATTTTGAGCAACGCGAGCAGTAAAAAAATATATTTCACTGTATTAGTCAATTCTACTTTGTCTTCTCTTTCATTATAGGCACGTGTACTCCAAATATGACTGGTGTATTTCCAATGATTTTTTTTCCTTTTATTTCTCTCTCTTACCTTGTTAAATATATTATGGTCCTTATTGTTATTTCTAAAAAATTCCATACCTTTTATTTTTTATTATTGTTTTTTAGTCATTTTTTTGTTGAAGTTTTATTTTTTGTCAATGTTCTTAATTTGTGTATATAAGTCTTTCAATTTGGTCCTTCTACTTTTATTTTTTTTCCTTTACTCTTTTACCAAAGTTTTTATATATTTCAATTTTATCCTTCAAATCAAGTTTATAATTATTTTTTTCAATAATAATAATAATTTTGATTTGGTCCTTTTTCTTTTGATTTCTTATTGTTTTTCTTAACCCTTTTCTCCAAGTTTTTAAAGTTTTGAATTATATCATTCAAATCAAGTTCATAGTTTTTATTTTGGCAAGAGTGGCAGAAAGCAGTGAGAGACCATTCCATATTCTTTTCCTCTTACTCTTTATTCTACGAATCTATTGGACAAAGAATCATCGCATTCCTTATTTTCGGGCTTACTCCTGCCTTTCCTGAAACCAAAGTTGCACACTTACTTACAAAGAATGTTTTCCTCCCTCACGTTGATTTAATGATTTAAGATAAAGGAGCGGTCGTAGGAGATACAGCCAAAGCCGAATTCCAAATCAAATAGCTCATTTCCTTTCCTCAGCTCAGAGAACTTCACTTGCTTGACATATTAGAATAAGACTGATTGATTCGTCTTCTTCGGGCAAGTTACAAGACAAAGATGATATTTACCGTTGATTCTATGCACAGTTTCATCCCTTATATTTTATAAATAATTTAAACGGATGCCCGTGTGGTGCAGACTCTATTTGAATGGGGTATTCTTGTTACCCTAGTTGAATTAGGCTCATTCCTTCATCTTACTTACCTATGCATCTCAACCCTAGACAGGAGATGACTTTGATTACCCGTTCCGCACTTGTATGATTGAATTTCATGCTTCAAAGCAGAGTTGAATCAGGCTTGAAACCCTAGCACTGAACCCTAAAAGTGAACTACTCGAATTCAAAATAGGCTAATGAGTTTGCTGCATACTTTCTATATCCGTACCTAATGCCCTAGGAAATCCAATCATTCGAATGACAGTTCTGATCCATGTATTGTGCCTCTGAACTAGGACTCCTTACTTGACTTCAGAATGAGATGAGGGATCTAATATAGAATTCCTAGCCATCACAGCTTCCGGCTTCCCTTCCGCACCTGGCTTAGTTCATTTCATTCAAACTAGGCTAGCAGAACCAAGTGAAGTCGTTTCATTCTCTTCCTCCCTTACATATTGCGTACTTGCTTAATAAATGAATGAAACACAGTCTAATGCCTTCCTTCCCCCTCACTCTCATCAGTCAAGTGCTTAGATAAGTTTTTTAAGTGAATGGTAAGAAAAAAGTGAATGGTAAGAAAAAGTTTGGTACTCGACTCATCTTGGTTGAGTTGTTTAGAAAGCTCCCTCCTCTTGTTAGCCAAACCGCTTCTCCTTCATCTGTCTTTTTCTTTCCGCCTAAAAGAAAAGGGAAGATTAGCCCCTGCCCCTTCTGTAAAAGCTTCTCTGATTATGTTGACATGAATGAAGTCGTAGTAGGTCAAGAATTGGTTTTTCTAATGAATGAACTGGCCTAAACTGAAAGGGAAGAGTTTGATTTCCAACCATAGTCATAGCGGGCACTCTTTCTTGCTTCTTGTCTACTCTCATGCCTGTTTTCGGTAGGAAGATAAATAGGGGATCAATATCAATCAAGATTGTTCGTGATGCTGCTGCTTGATTTTATGTAATCCCGGGGTCAGGCTCAGACTGGGATTCCTAGTCGGAGCTGTTGTTTTCCTGAATCGAAGGCTTTCTGTGGCCTTTCACTTCTCCCACTAAGATCAGATCTTTTCTGATTTGGATTTCCATTTTTCTCCTTCCATGGAACCTTATCTGCCTCTGCCTCAGTAGTCGACTTTGCTTTTGGTAAATCTGTATCCACTGCCCCAGGTGGGTATGCAATTTGTTACATATAGCTTTCGAAGATCGAGACTGGCCTAGGCGCGACGGCCCCCTCTAAGATGACAGATCTATGAATGAGTCGTCATCGTCATTGAGGTCATCAATCAAGGAAAGCGGATTCGTGATGACTATCATAAAAGAGATCCAGATTCGAAGTTGGTCATGCCCTTTTCCTTTGAAACGTGTGAGCTACCGAATGAACTTTGTTTAGCATTTCAATATTGGGTGGCATCTCCAATGATGTTCGGCATGGTGTCAACTTGATCTTGCTGTGAAAGCTTAAGGGTTAGACCAAAGGAAGAGAAGGCATCAGGACAGACAAAAAGCCTAAAAGCTTACAAAAAAAAGAGCACTAATGGCTCCTTTTCGGAAAGAACCCGTCACTTCAGGGTCCCTCGTCTTGTAGTTACATGGTATGGCTAACGCTCCTTAGAGAACAGATCCGCTTCCCTAGGCGGGGGCACCCCGGCTCTAAGAATAGCTCCTAATCTGGGTAATAAAGGGGGTGAGTGCAAGCCCTAGTGGTTGTTAGTCCCATAGGTATAGAGCACGATCACGTGAAGAAGAGCATACCACCGATTGATTCATTTGTCTGATTCGTTATGTAGGCACAGATAAAGCATTATGGCTTGAGCCGATAAAGTCTCACCCTTCAATGTACATCCACAACTTCTCAGCTCTTTCATTGCAACTCACCACCCAACCTCTCTCCTTCCCATGGGCAAGCACATCCTTCAGTTAATGCTTCGCCCCTTAACTGCCTATGATATTGATTTTTCCTTGCTTCGAGTTCGACATCCTCTCAAGTCAAGATAAAGAATCAGAAATCTTTTATTTTAAATCTTTATTTTTGCCTCCATCCAGCCTGAATTACGCCCTTTTACCTTAATAAAATGAATGGCCCCTCCTGGCTAATGATAAGATTCTCAATGCTTGATCGGCCAGGGATGAAGCTACTTTGGAAAGGGCCAAGAATTTCATTCAACAAGAAGAGGCCAGAATATGAGATTCAATTAGCCAAATGTTAAAAAAAAAGGTTGTCTTTTGATTAAAAGCCCCAGCCCGGACGGAATTTATTTTGTATTTGTACAAGAAGTCTTGGCCAATTGTTAAGTAGAAGTAGTTGAGACGGTGTGAAAAGCTTTGCATTGAGGTGAAGAAAGATTGAATTCCTCTTTTGATCACACTGATTCCTAACCGACCTCTTCTCAGAAAACGAGTCACGCCTCAATAGTTTTTTTCCCAGGGAATGAAGAGGGATTGATGACTTTCCTGCTTGACTTTTTTTACTTGAAATCATTTTCCATCTCGTGAGGGGGTGTTATCATACGGCCGGTTGAAAGGGAACTGGATGCATCAAGTCTTCACTCTGGATTCCACGTTGCAATCTCTACCGACTTATCCTCTGCAATTAGTCTAGCCGAGTCCACTAGAAAGGGATTCATGAACAGCAGCATCAGTGAATCCCTGACGTTCCCTGGAGAGCTAAAAGCAGCTGATGAAATGGGAAGTGCCAGGCTAAAGGCAAAGAGCATATTCCTGCGAAGCTTCGAAGAGATTTTTCACAGTTGAACAGGAGGAAGAACAACTTAGCTTCTTCAATAAGAAAGAAGAGAGAGCTCCGGGGAAGTAGATCCAACGGACACCAAATCATCTTTCTAGTGAAGAATCGATGAAGGGAAAGCGCAAGCAAACAAAAGACATTTCATTAGTAGACCGGGAAAAAGAAGAACATGAGATCATGGAGTAGAAAGAGGGAGTCCGGCTTTGGTTCATTGGCCTCTGGCCAGCCTTTTTCTACCCCCGGACTGTATCCTAAGACACCCCTCCAAAATAAGGTCAAAGTCGTGTATCCGCTCTCAGATTTGGATGAGCTACGGTTCTCGTCCTGACCGAGATCTAAATCCTCTCTTTCTGCCAGTGTCAGCCTCTTCCTCAAGCACGGGGTTAGGGGAAAGAAAGTTCTCTCATCTCAAGCAAGCCCACCTCTCCTGCAAGCTCGTATGTTGTCAAACCTCGTTTCATACTTTTTGGCAAGTTGCTTGTCTCCAGTAAGAAAGCTCACAAGGAAGAAGCTAACCTATGATTTAATCGAGTTGCTTCGCTCCCCCAACTCGTTTAAGTCAACCGATGCCATGGGTCATTCCCTTGTTTACGAAACAGGGCTATGAAAAGCATTGAGAAATATGATTGGAACAACTACCTCCCAGTCTATCGGGACTCTACCTATTTGGTTTATTCTCGCTCTGGGCTTCACACCCTTAATCTCGTTCCTTCGCTCTCCGGGCTTCTTCCTTCTAGGTGAATAAGTGCATAAACTTTTGTAAATAAAATAGAAAGACAAACTTATGAAGAAAGCACCAGTAAGGTTGTACCTAAGCCTAAGGGTTGGCCTGGATGTAATTCCCTCCGCGAGCTACCGGATCTAATGCACCATTCTTCGGCCTATTACTAACAGTTTCGATGTACTAGATCATCTTGTGTTTCATCAATATTCGACAAGAGCTTTGATTCACACCCTTATTCCTTTGCTTTCAATGGGAGTTGGGTCTTATGTCACCTCTCCTCTTCCTCTTCTTGTGAGCATGAAACCATCAAGAGTCAAAGCTGAGACAAGGCTAATCGCTAATTGTGATGTCTTACTTTATTTTAATGCCTTTGTCCCTTACTTACTTTAAAGCTGGGTTGCCAATGTTTGAAGACCTGTAGTTTTTGCTGTCATGATAGCAATTCCTCTTTGTTTACATGCTACCCTCGCGTGACCTCACCCCAGGTAAACCGAACCCGGCTGTAAATTTGACTTTCTCGGAGTTCCTTCTTTCTTCTGCCTCTCCAATCAGATCTAACTGGTTGGCACTCCCAGATTGGCTGCTTTATTACTTTATGCCAACTAAGACATATATCAAAAAGGCATGAAAGCCTTCCTCTAAAGGGTTTGTACCATTACTTATCGAAACTCCAGTTTTCCAATGCGTGAACTTCTTTTATTTCGGGGCATGCTAAAGATCGCTTATTCCGCATCAACTGGTGATTCTTTTCACCCCTAAAGTAAAGAAGTCAAATCAGTTAATTAGTAAGTTTTGTTGCTCCCAACCAGTTCTTCATAGACCGCGAGTGAACCATAGCCTTTTACTGGAGATAGCCTTTTCTTTTTCTTCACTTTCGTCATTAGAGTGAATCGGTTTATGAGAATTTAATGCTTAATTCAGGTATAAGTCTTTTAGGTCAGTGTCAGCGAAGAGTGGGAAGGTGGTAATGAAATTGGCTCCAATGTCAATAAGAAAGTTGTCACTAATAAGTTAAGTGAAGTGCATCAGAAAGGCGTGATTGGCTAATAGAAGTTATTCAAGGCATAACTATAGTTATTTGTCGATAGGTGGAGTGTGGAAGTTAGGAAGAGAGGGTTGGACTATCTTGGCTCTCTCAACAAGCATGGCTCTTTCTTAAGCTTAAGCTAGTCAGGCATGCGTCTTTCTAGCGTTGGTAAGGCAATGCTAATTTTTTCTTGGACATGTAGTGCCCTATCCATTAGTGGGGCTCATCAAAAACTGGACTTCTAAATGATTTCCAAGCTTAGTTCATCCAGGAGCGTAGTGGTTTCAAGAGCTGCATGTCTACGAAATCTTTATATCCCGCTCTCATTACGATGATAACAAGCAATTCTTTGGTCTATCTTTCTCGAGTGGTCAGTTCTCAGGGGTTGGATGAAGCAGTGGTTGCGTTATTGCCATTGGTATTATGGCACAATGTTGTTTTAGGATGTGCTCAGGATGACCTATGGAATTTAAAGCTCCTGTTGTGTTGTAAAAACCCTTTGGGCCATCAACCAAGATGAGGATGTTCTATGTGAATCCGATGGAGATGAAGAATAAGATTTATATGTTGATGATGATTTTGCAAACCCGGTAGCACCAACAATAACAATTTAATAATTTTCATGATAATATTAAAAAGGTGGTTGACATTGTGCTTCAAAAGCATTTTTGAGAAAAAATTAAAAATTAAAATTTTTATTTTTATTTTAAATTAAAATAACTTGATGTTTTATTTTAAAAAAATAAAAAACATATATAATTTTTATATATTTCTGAAAGAAAAGTATTTTAAAAAACAACCACAACTACTCTCAACCAGACACTAACAACAATGATGATGATGATAATGATAGTGATTTAAAATGATGATAGCGATAGTGATTTATATCGATGATGATGATAGTGAGTGATTTATAATGATGGGGGAAATTCAATCAAATAAAAAAAACCAACAACTTTAACAAAAAAAGCAAACAAAAAATAAAATAAAAGTAAAAATATAAAGAAAAAGAAATTACTTGCGTTAAAATAAATAAGGAGCGAAAGTCAAGGGCTCTCTGTTCACAGTTGAACCTAAATAAATATCAGTATACCTACAAACCAAACAAACTAAACCTATCCGAAAACTGAGCAACAATATTATAATGCACTGAATCATGACCTATTTGGTATCAACATTATAATGCACTGAATCATGACCTATTTGGTATCACTGAATCATCACCTATTTGGTATATAGTATAATAATACTTGAGCTCCAAACAAAACAAAAACATAACAAATTTTAGTTTTTTGCATGACACTTAGACAAGCGTGCTCAAGCTATGATATGGCGCCCAGCCCATAAGTGTTGGACATTAGCATGGATATGATGCCCATTAGCCCACCAAGTGACCATGATTTAGATCTAAATAATTTTTCCGAGGTTTGGATTGTTGTTAAGACAATCTTTTGGCCAACTAAAAATATTATTTAAGAAAAATGCTAAGAGATCTAGGTACATAAGGTGGAAAAGAGCAAATTATGATTCCATCTTATATAGTATTCCACACATCTGGATCGAAGTGTACATCCTCGTTATTCAAGACCAGCCATTGGCATTCAGTCAAATGAATATGCAGTTGAGATAGGAATAGTAATCTGGGAACCTGGTTCCATTAATAACCCGGAAAGGTCCAGTAGTTAACCCACCAAATCCAGTAGTTTAACTACAAAAATTATTAAATGTATAGTAAATGGACAGCAGCTTGATCATGACTTGTATCGATCATGATAAAAATTAAGTTCAAAGTATATACTCCCATTTCATGGCAAAGCAAAGAGAATACTTAGGCACCCAACATAGAGCCAGAGTTCCTCCTGCACTCGGTCAACATGTCCATGTAGAATTGGCACTTGCTGATGTCATTTCCAAAGTTGTTCACACACTGCAAAGAAGACAGGTGAAACTAATGTCAATGCAAGAGCAATTAACGACCTAAGTTTGTGCATAGCACCAAAAAACAAAACAGGAAAAGGGCCAAAAATAAAAATCATATGCATTTTGTAAGGAGTAGTATCCCATTATGCTCACTCAGAAGAGTCTTAATCTATTTTCAATCAATAGTTCTCAAAATGAACCAGCTCAAACAAATGATTTTCCTAATCTTGTGGATAAATGTCACTGTATATCGAGGATCTTAGTCCAGGAACCAATGGATCCTCTATGGCTTCTAGACATCATGACTACATTATTTTTATAAATCACAACACAAATTAGGAGCAAGGTTAAGGATTCGGAACTACATTTTTGATAATTTTGGAATCATTGTCTAACATCCTCCAGGCAATTTTACAACTACCAGAAAATAACAAAGATCACTTGATGTTAATCCTTGGAAATAAGTAACCAAACAAGAAAAGTTTACATACATCTTGGAATGCCTTGGTGTGGATATTGCATGCATCAGCACCAACCATACTGCTTGCAGTGGGTGCTGCGGCAGCTGCAGCCTCAGAGACCGCAGTTTCATGCTGAATAGTGCGGGGACCCATCACAGCATCTACAGCTCTGTGTGCCACAGCACTTCCAGTACCAAAAGCCATGCCTGTTATAAGAGATTCAGGCTTATGCTAATTCAAACAAACATAACATGACCAGGAAATAACATGAAAGAGAGGATTTCAATCCCAAGAAAGCAATGATCGATTTTTCACATACCCTGAGCTATGGTCGAACCAATACCTCCAAGAATTGATCCACCACCGCTGCTCTGAGCATGAGCTGGTGGAGGAGCACGGTTGACTGCATCAGATCACACACACAAAAAGATTGAAGCCAAGTTATGTTTTTAAAAAAGCAACACCAAGTTTAAGATGTGAAGGTAAATAGCATGGAAAATCCTCAATCCAAAGTAAATGTGATACATGGATCTGTTCCTGTGTGCACCTAGAATGTTTTGCAATCTCTAAATAATACTGCAAGACTCTGCAGAGTAACATTACCTGTTTGGGGAGGTGGGCTGCGAGCTGGGGCAGGACGAGGAGCTGGGCGGGCAGATCTTCCTGCAAAAAAACATAAGATCATGTGTAAATAAGAAGTTGGAAGATCAGTATTTCATGGAAAGTAGCACAATTGATAAAAAAATACATCACATAGTATATAAACTAAATGATTGGAAACCAGCGAATGATTATCCAGAACAACAAAATGAAACGGAATAGATACGGGTATTCAACAAATGAACCGATCACATCAACCCCAAAATCCAAAAGCAGGAACACACCAGCATCTAAATGCCTAAGTTTTATCCTCAATATTAACTAAATTAAAAACAAAACTGAAAATCAAACTACCAACTTGTATCAACAAAAATATGGAAATCCAAATCAATTAAGCATCTTGCAAGGTTTAAACAGATAGAAAGGAACGGACTTTATGATCGACATCAACTTTCACAAATTAGAAAACAAACAAAAAAAATGCTATAAAAAAAGAAAAAGAAAAACCATGACTAAACAAATATAATCAACACAGCACTGCCTCTGTAGTCGCAAAAACAAAACGGAGAATTTGAATTTATATTCTTGGCTACGTTTTCTCAAATCTAAAACAGAAAATAAAAATAAGCACCAAAACACATAAAAATGAACAGAGTCCAGAAAAGAATTAACAGATCAGCGTAAGAATCTGACCCCCAGAGCTTCGGCGAGGCATGGTGAATGATAGGGGCGGCGACTAGATAGATGGAGAATGGCTTCGAGAGAGCGGGGGTTTTGACGTGTACGATTTCTGGAAACTGCCCCAAAAATCTGGACTTGTGATTTTATAAGGGGTAACCCTGGTTTATTTGTTAGGGTTAGGGTGAAAACGTGGCAATATATTGTTGGCGCAGGTTAGGTTGAGGGCGTGTCCGTCGTTTACTTGGGTTTATCAATTGGTTAAAAGGTGTGGTTAGAGAACACGTATGATTATTTTGTTCGTTTTCTTGAGAACGAAGAAAAAAAAAAAAACAAGGTTTGTAAGAACGCTACGTGTTAAGATTCTTACTAGTCAATTTCTTGTGCTCTGGTGGGCTTAACTATTTTTTTAAAAACAAATAGTGATAATATATATAAAAATTAGCATTACAATAAAATTTGATAGTGATTTGATATTGAAATTCATTAACTCGATTTTTGGTCTGTTTGGCATTGTGATCGGAAAGTACTTATGAAAAAATTTAAAATTTTATTTTATTTTTTACTTTAAATTAAAAAAAAATAGTGTTTTTGGATCATTTTGATGTGCTAATGTCAAAAATAATTTTTAAAAAATAAAAAAACATCATTTTGATGTATTTCTAAACAATAAATACTTTCAAAAGTCATCGCAATCGTACTCCCAAATAAGCACTATATAGGTTAATCTAAAATGAACAAATTATCTTAATAGGTCTAAAAATAACATAGAAGACAGTTAAAAATATGACATAACATGTACACTATTATTTATTTAACTATAAAATAACAAAAATAGATTATCAATTATTAAGAAAACCATATAAAAGACAAATGAAAATTGAAGAATAAAATCATGTAATTTATTTCTCAACTAATATAAAAGAAAAAATAAAATAAATTATCAACTTTAAATATCAATAAATACATAATACAAGAATCAAATTAAAAAAAAAACAATGAGCAAAGAAAACAAAATGTCAAAATGAAAAACAAATGGATTACTTGTAACCCACAATGCAAATAAGTGCATGGAAACAATATATCCCCCACATCCTTTAACTTCTTAAAAATGTGCTTTTCAATTAAATTTTAAAAAATCACTTATATTACCTAATTTTTTCACTTTAATTTTTCATCTTTCAATTCAACTCTCTCGTAAAAAAAATCATACTATCTTATGAACAAAATTAAAAAAATAAAAAAAATTCGCTATTCAACATAGATAAAAAAAAGGAATATTAATTAAAACATAAATATAAAAACTATATATATATATATATCATTAATATAAATGAAATATTATTCAAAAAAAAAAACAATGATATCAGGCCTAAAACTTGACTCAGTCAAAAAAGGCATTCGCACGAGCCTTAATTTTTTTTTTAGTTTAATAAGGTGGAACACACATCATCTACTCTAATTACTTTTAATAAAAATAGATGACATGTGCTCCGAAAACCATAGAATATAACCACTGGTGTGACAGGAAAAAATGAGGTCATCTTTTTTCTTAATCAAGAATCTCATTTCAATCTATTTTTCACTCAAAATACCTAGAAAACATATTAGAAATCTTGTTAAATTAATTAATGACTTCCAAAACCACACAAGGATTTTTAATAATCTCAAAAATCACCCAATATAAATTTCTCCATCATCTATTTATTTCTTTTTTCTCTTTTTATTTATCATGAAAGTAAAAATTTATTGAAAGTAATATGAAATTAATCAAAATACTAAATTATAGATATATAAATTTAAAAACATGGTATACAATATTATTTTTTAAAAACCATTAGAAATAAATGATTATTTATAAGGAATAAATCATAGTTTTCTTATTTTTCTAAGAAAAATATCTAGCGAACAAAAACAGTAAATAAAATTGTTTTCAGTTTCAGTTTGAAAAGGAAAGGAAAGGAAAAGCAATGCTATTTCCGGTGGTCGGGGTAGTTTGACGCCTTTTACCTAAGTGGGCTTAGGGCTTTATGCCTTAATATTGGACCCCACCTTAAGCTTTGTGCCTTTCGTAGAAATGGAGCCCACTATTATGAAGGGAAATTGCATATTGTAATTACTATTTATGGTCCGTGACAACTTAAGAGGAATTGAATATGGATGGAGAGTTGTCAAATAAAGTGAGATTTGTGACCTAGAAAAGTGAGATTTTACTTGCATTGAGTTTTATTTACAATAATCCATCACCATATTTGAAGCAATGCTTTGTATTTTGCACTCTATTTCCAAAAGATCACGAGATGAGAAATGAGCAATTGATTGTTTATGCCAAATGAAGTTATTTCTCATAAAAAAAAATGAATTACATGTTATAAGCTTTGGTATATTCAATGAATTAGTGGAAAAAACATCTATGCAACCATAGATGTGGCAACATAGCATGAAAAATGCATTATCTTGCATAATTCATTATAGTGCATTATAAGACATTAGGGATTCAATGAGATTTTTTTTAATATGGTTTTTGTTAAGGGTATTTTGAAAATGTTGTTTACTTCTTAATTCAAAGAAAATTACTATAGAAAAATAGAGGATGTCCTATTTGATTTGTTTTTGGTCATTTTTTAGCAATTAAATTTGAATCAATATTAGTGAGAATATCAGATCCACACTACAGATTACGTGAGAATATAAATGTAGAAAACAATAGATTGTCCATCATGTCACTCTGTGGTTAAGGGACCGGGTCATCTTGGTTTATTCATTGTCTTTGCTTTATTTATTTGGGTTATTTATGTCATATATTTTTAATTGATAGGTCAAGTCCAACAATAAATGTGCTTGGGGTTGTGCTATATATATATTTCCTTTTCATCGTATGAGATAATTTTGATGAATTGAATAAGATTTGCATAGTTGTAGATTATTTTGGCTTTAAGTCTTCTTTTGTCATCTATTATTTTTGGTATTATAACTTTGGTTTTTTTAATTATTCTTACATTTAATTGATATGCTAGGGCTTGTAAAAAAAATTTAGGTTGATCACTTGGAATAGAAAAATATCTCTTCAATATGTATATTTTTAGCAAAAAAAACTATTTTTTATCATCAACACAACCATCAAGAATTAGGCAGATCAGTGCCACTAAAATTACCTTAACCTCGAATCAACCACCATATGCCACCACCAATATAACCACCACATCCAACATAAATTCAAACTTACTAATAGCAACAGTCGATACTATTTTATTGTCTTTGTTTTATTTATTTGGATTATTTATGTTATATAATTGTAATTGATGAGACAAGTCCAACGGTGGATTTTTTAGGATTATGCTATATATATAGCTCATTTTCATATTAAGCTATTTATCTAGTTTTGATGAATTAAATAAAACTTTACAGACTTTTTCAAATTCTATTATTCTCTGGCTTTTTGTTATTTTATTTTACTTATTCTTTTGTTTCATATTCGGGTTTAAATTCTTTTTTCCCCTGTATCAAATGCCCTAAAAATATTCTAAACTAAGAAATTGATTTAACATTTAAAATTAAATTAAATTCTATAGGTTCCAAACAACCTGTTAAACAAAAGTTACCCATAAAATTAACAAGTAACTCTATTTTCCTTGATTTATAATAATATGTTGGAACACCATGCATATATATCTTGAGAGTCAGATACCTACTGTATAATCAAAGTAAAAGTAAAGACAAGTATTTTAACGTCATTGGAGTGAATAATTATTCTTTATTTCTCTTTCTCATATCCTCTCTAGATATGGTGTAAATTGCATATAAAATATGGCTTAACTGATAAACCAAGTACTTGATGAATTAGGAATATGATTTGTTTTTTTCCTTTTAAAAAACCAATTCAACTTAATAAATTAAGCTATTAGGTGAATCTTCAATATATAATCTATATTATTGTTTAACACACCCTCAACTGAAAGTCATTCAGGCTTGAAACTTGCATAGACTCACATTACTTTGTGTTTTTAATTGAATTTTAAATATAAAAAAGAGAATAAAAGTTGTGTTATTAGAAATTATATATATATATAACGTTATTTGAACCCATGACCACTTGGTCATATTATGTAAAAAAAAACTAGTTTTAGAGATATACAAACCTTGACTATTTTCCATTTAAACAATATCTAAATCATTATATTCATTATTTTATTGATTCAGATTGGAAACAGTATCTATGAGGTGATGGGTTATACTTATATCCTTATATCACTCAACCTTCTAATAGGTACAATTGCCACTATTATCATGTTTGAGTAAAATATATCAAATATGTGATAACATTTATGAGATGAGTGTACAAGCTTACCACAAGCTTTGAAAACAATATATGTATGATCATAAAACCATCATGATTGTCTTGCCCCTTTCCTTAGGAATCATCATGACCATTATTTACAGATGGTTATGATTGGTGTTGAGCAATATTTATAGAATGTTTTTAAAGTGAGTTGGTATAGAGAAACACAAACTTTTATGGTTAATAAAATAGAATAAATTTCTTCAAGCATATATTATCTATGTAAGCTGAAAAATGGCCAAGAAATTGTCATGTGCATGGCTAAAACCTGCAATAATATATGACTAAAACATGATTGCTAGCTTATCCGCTAGCTTCCTAATAAAATGGAAGTATTTAGTGGTATATTTGCTACTTTTAGTTGTAATTAGGGTTTATGTGCGGATTTGAATAGTGTATGCACAAGATATAAAGGAAGACGTTTCATCTAAGGCACACTAGATATATATGGGAAGATGTGTAATTAACAACTTGAGCAAGCTCTCCTTCAGTAAAAGAAAACATAAGGCGTATAATGGAGGGAGAATTTGAGGAAACTATTTAGATGTTGGTCTTTTGATGACTATATAGATACCAGATGAAATTCAGCCCACCCAATAACCAAATACAAATATATTTCAAGAAATCATTTATTACAAAAGACATCAACTCAAGCATATATAACAAAGCACTTGACCTCAACACTTATATTTTTATTAATCTAGCATGTCTAACATGAGTCTCTCTGAAAAATTCCCAAGTTCACTGCACTTTTGTTAGATGTAAGATATGAATTAAAAAACTATGTCAATTATCATTAAAAAAAATCATTAGGCTTTCACAAGTAACACGTCACAACCAAGTTTTGAGATCATTATCTTGTTCATGTTTATTTAGGAGTATGATTGCGATTGTTTTTAAAATTATTTTTCATCTAGAAATGCATTAAAATTATATTTTTTATTTTTTAAAAATTATTTTTGACAACAACACATTAGAATAATCTAAAAACACAAAATTTTCTTAATTTAAAATAAAAAATTTCAATTTTTTCACAAATACTTTTGAAACACAACGTCAAATCCTCTAAAGTTCATTTGAAAGATCTTCTGAGAATGAGTTATCATGACACTTTCTAGAAAGTTGAGGCAGGCATGATTCAAGCTCTTCAAACCCTTCTTCTACATCATTGTTTTCATCCCCATTAGATGTATATAATATGTCTTCTACATCTTTTATACATGCAAATCTACCAAGATTTCGTTCAGGTTCATTCACCAGCACATCACCAACACCAACACCAACACCAACATCTTGATTATATATATAGCACACTCTTCACTGTTCAAAAAAATAGTCGAATCAAATTTGATGCATTTAGCTTCAATGTATTTATTTGAAAGTTGTTATGGTGAAAAAACCCAAATCAATTTTAATTGATTATAGAATTTTAATTGATAAGAGAAAGAGAAAGAGAAGAAATAAAAAAAAAACATAATAATTGTTATTTGTGCCATATATATTATTGTATACCATAATAATTTTATTTTGTAAGTTTTATTTAATTCATGATATAAAATATAATTTCTCAAATTACAATAAAAAAGTAAAATCTAGAATAAATTTTAGAAGAATGTTTTTATCCTATTATTTTAACTGCCTGTTTGGGAGTGCGATTGCGGTAACTTTTGAAAGTGTTTATTGTTTAGAAATGCATCAAAATGATATTTTTATTTTTATTTTTTACAAATAATTTTTGACATCAGCACATCAAAATAATATAAAAAAACTAATTTTTTAATTTAAAATAAAAATAAAAATAAAAATTAAATTTTTTCATAAATATTTTTTCAATCACAATGACAAATTACTGCAATTCTTGGACCCAACGTTCTATACTCTCTTATTTTCTACCTTCAAATCACTTCCTTCTCAAATCTGTAAGAGAGCGTCTCGGGATTCTTTTTTTTTATCCCAATAAAAATAGTCTCTAACCTAAACTCTTTAAACCAAATACAAAAATATTACTATTACTTATGTTAAACATTGCTATAGACTATAAAGTATTCAACTTTGATACCTTGTTGTTTATTTTTTAAATTCATATTTAGTATTTTGTTTCCATTTTAAATTGTCACTTAGTTGTTATTAAATTTTGGAGTATAATTTGTAAATAAATAATATTTTTAAAAAAATATTAAATCACGAATGCATGGGTAATCAATCACATACGTATATATATTGAAGTTGACGAGTTTTGCTGGATAGTTCACTGTTTTGACTCCCCGGACCTTCTCAATTCTCCAAAGTTGCGACCACTACTTGCGCTAGCCTAAAGGTTTTAAGAGAACAATTAGCATAAATATGTCCATTAATTATAAAAGTTTAAGTTGTTAGGTAAGATATTAAAATATAATTTATATTATTCTTTAATATTTTCTCAAATGAAATTTTTTGGACTAAATTCATATTATCTTGTACTTGATTTTTATCAAATAGATTGAAAATGATGAGATTCAAACTCGTGATCGATAAATCAATGAAATTCTGATATCATATCAAATAACTATTTTATCTAAAAATTCCAGTGGTTAGTTGACTCCAGAATCTGACTTAGGCTTGTTGTCTCATGAAACTGCTGGATTTGGTCTTGTATCATGCATATGGTAAAACATATATAGCACCGATAAATTATAAACACTCTTATTCATCAGCACAATAGAATTCATTACCCTCTCAAAGTTTGTTGCTGCACCACTAAAATAGAAGTGGTGCCATCGAAATCCATGGAAGTGATATAATCACCTATCACTCCTAATTCGAGATGCTCACACCAATCTGAAGATAACCCTTCGAGGAGAAATGGATTGATCCCTTTTTGCCTTCCCAGGATCCATAGGTCAAAATGAACATCATTACCAAATGCCTGGATTGTAGCCAATGTTTCTTCTCCGTTCTTCGTTACAACATCTCTATAAACCACACGTTTATTTCTTCCATTCCTTTCCCGAAATGATGTGATCACCCCATTGTCAATCTTCTTCTCTCGCTCATATTCTCTGCAAGGATGATAAGAAAGGAACCTGATCACCGTAAGGGACACATTCGGATTCGTTAGAATTCTATCTGCATAAAAAAGTGCCTCTCGAGCGTCTGCTCCACCTAAAAATAGCACAAGAACATGGCGAGGAGAGCTGTAGAAGAATTTATCGCAAAGGGGGTTCAACAAGTGAACCTTGTGAAAAAGAATTCCAACGGAGCATGGAGCGTGGTCCAGCACATTTGAGAATACAGAAGGCGTTCGTTGATGATCGATTTCAGTCATTTTCGCGCTATCCATCCATTCCATATGGAAAGGTAAAATGACAAGGTTGGCTTCTTTTATCATAGCCAACTTGCAGATATCTTGATACATTGTTTGCTTTGGAACCACTGCCGTGAAGGAATGGATCTCCATCACGTCCCTTTTGGTTTCCATGTAGGTTTTTAAGGCATGATATGTGGAATCGTAACCCGAGTAATTGAAAGTACTAGTCTCCTTCTCGTGATCTATCAACAATGGGGCTGCTCGGCCATTCAGCTCAATGAGGCAGAGAGCATAGACTGATAAATTTCTCTGAGATGGAGAGGAGAATTCAAAAAGATTGATGAGGCTGGCCACGCTATCTTGGTTGTAGACACAAGCTACTACCTTAAGTTCTTCGTGTGGAGGGGTGTATTGGATGGTTCTCTTCGTGTTCACTTTATATGGCCTGGTTGGATCGTAGAGGAATTTGATGAGAGGCGTGGAAACTGCTGTCACGGATGTTACTAATAGCACCAGCATTGTGAAAGATGGGATATCTACAACCTATTTAACATAAAATTGCACATGATGGATGAATAACTCTTTTATACACCAATCAGTTAAAGGGAATTTCTAGTTCTGAACATAGTATATGTGATGGAGAAAAACTGGCTTACCGATTTTTCCAGCCAATGCATTAGTAAGATGAATTCCTGCTGACCTCTCAGATTCAGAATGAGCGTGAGAGTGAGAGCATCTCTAAATGGTATTTTCACAAAGAGTGAAGTCACAAGAGTTGCAAGCATTTTAAACACAATTCCTGACACAGCCACCGTAAAAAGTGGTGCCAAACTAGACCAAGAAACACTTGTCATAGCAAAAAGATCCATGGACATTCCGATGTACACATATGAAAATGGGACGAAGAAGTTCATTATGAATGTCTCGCTCCTCTCCACAATTGTTGATCCGATTGGTGGACCATCTGGTATCACTAGCCCCATCCACATGGATCCCGTAGCGAAATCCAACCCGATCATGTCTGAAAGAAAACTCATCACCAAAGCCCCTAGCAAAATGAGCACGATATAAACTTGCTCGATAGGCTTCCCCTCGGGAGTTTTTCCAAGAATCCATATCATCGCCTGTCGAAGGGTGAAAAAACCTAAAGCTATGAAAGCTGTTACTGAAATCATATACCTTAAAATGGTATCGACAGTAGCATCTGTTTGTTTTAGAGCCCCAGCTATGATCAAAAAGATTATCCCTATTCCGTCTGTTATTATCGCTGTAGCCAGGGCCATTTGCCCCATCTCAGAGCTGAGAAGGTTTAATTCCTGAAGGATAGGATAAATGACAGCATATCCAGTTACAGCCATTGCTGAAATAACTCTTCCGATCGAAGAAGGTTTAGAAAGTACTTTATCCATTGACGGGCTCATGATGTTTGCCACTATTGTACCTGCGACAAGAGGAACGATCACTCCAGCCAATGTTATCATTCTATGTTTCCTTCTCGAAAATTTGATCACAGAGAGATCCATCTTCACCCCAATGATGAAAAGGAAGTACATGAAGCCCATAGTTCCAATATTTCCAATGATAAACTTGGCATTTTCCGAGAAAAAAGTACCATTAAACTTCTTTTCGATGCTTAGCACAGACGGACCAAGGATTATACCTCCCTTGAAAATTATCAAAAACAGCAGAGCAACACAAGTTCAGTGGCAGAAAATCCATATTATTTCAGTTAAAATATACATGCAATGATTAGCGAAACATGGTAATAAATATACGCAAAAATGAAGGAAGAATCTTACAATGACCTCAGAGACAACCTTGGGCTGTTTGAAAGGCCTGAGAAGAAAGGCGACAAGGCGAGTCGTCAAAATGACCAGAATTGCATCGAACAATATCACACCGAAGTGGACATTTAACCCGTCATTCGAGTTAAAATAATCTGACGAGTTCCCATGAAGATTCACGCGACATGATAGTGAATCCTTAGAAATGTTATGATTCATTGGGAACAACGTTGTTGAAGACCAGAAATCTATCAGAATTAGGAACGTACAGTGCTTCCGTGGAAAAGGATTTATGTAGGTGGCCATCATCTATCCTAACCATTTTTCCACCAGAAAATACCCTGAACAGAAACTGTGAACATTAAAGAGAGAGAGTTGTTAGGGATCGAGGGCATATGCATAAGTTGTGGAGAACTCAAGCTGCAGATTTCAATTGCCGAGAAACGAAAAGAGTGGGATTTGGCAGACGTTTTGCTATCTTTGACCACTCTTGATATATTTTGATCCCAACACGTATGCGGTTTGCTCAAGTGAAGAAAATACGCCTTGATTTCAGACTCCCTTTTCTTTTTCCATGGTTGAATCCAGTACTGTAAGTTTCCGAAGGAGCAGTTACCCCATCATGGATCCAGTTGCCATGCCCAATCCAAGCATGTCTGAAAGAAAATCCATAACCAAAATCACCCCTAACAAGATGTTCCACCACATAAACTAGATTGACACCCTGCCCTTTGGTTTTGTTTGTTTGTCTAAAACTCATTTCATTGCTCGTTCAAGCGTGATAACAATAATAATATATATATATATATATATATATAAAGTAAACTGTGCTGCAGAATGATCTTTTCACATGGTTGAATTAGTATTTTTCTAATTAAATTAAATAAACCAATCTCTTTATATATTGATTTATCCTTGGAATTAAAAAGCAAATGTCTAGCTAAAAATTGCTTTTCACTTTTTCCAAAACAATTAAAAAACTAAAACACCCTGAAAAAAAAAAAGCTAAACAATTGGCACAACCAAATGGATGGAACGAGAGGTTCAAAATACCAAAATAATAGTTAGATTATGATATTTGGACAAGATAGGTTGAAGAAAGACTTAATGGAAAGAAAGTCATGGTTGAAGACCATAATTAGAGCAATAAATATTTTTTTAATGGGTTTTATGGATTCAATCAAGGACTTAATTGAAGAAAAAATAAGTTTAAAGAACTAATTCGGGTTCATCTCCAATAAATAGAAAAAAGAAAGACTTAATTGAAACTTTAAAAATCCAAAAACAATTAGAGCTTAATTGAAAGAAATTTGAAGTTTAAATTTTAAATTTTAATTAAGAATTTATTTGCCAAACTTCAAAACTAGGGAGCAAGGTATCTGAGATTCAGTCATTATTTCTTCTACCAAATGGTTGATTATGATATCACTTTAAATAAATGAGTGTGGTGTCTCTGGCCACTTAAGGGACTTTGACTGGCACTAATCAATTAAGAAACATTTCATTTACAAGGGTTAGTTATTTTAATCAAATGCTTGTATCTTATTTGGTTTCATGAGCTTGCCCATATCTTTTCCTAGTTAGCCTCCCATGCATTGGCTTGATTGGGGATCAACATTCCAATCAATGAATATGAAGTCTTAGAATTTTTAATGATTATGAATTTTACTGTGTATTTATTATGATTAGTTGTATTTTAATGGGTTAAAGTAAATTAAAAGAAACATGGGGGATTCATTAAATAAGTAAAGGAAACTTTGGATAATAATATAATAAGTGAAAATTAATATCATGAATAAGAGAAATAATTATTCTAAGGCTACTTTTTGGTTGGTCATATGAGGGGAAAAAATGTGAGCAATCGTTGAAAATCCACCCTCAAAACATAAAGGAAAGATAGATTAAGTGATCAGTAGGTGTTAAAAGAAGTTTTAGGCAAAGAAAATTGAAGAATTCAAAGGTTATTTCTTTAATTGAGGCCACGGTTTTGAGAGGAGAAAACGAGGAAGGAACATGGGTGAAAAATAATGGTTTTCTAAGTTTTTAACCTCACATTTTCTTTAGATTGAAAGGTAATAAACTCTTCCAAACTAATTATTTTATCTGGTTTTGTGTAGGATGAAGCATTGAAAGGGCTAAATGTAGTGATATATTAGGATTTATAAGTTAAGGTGTTAGGATTTTTGAAATTATGGATGATTAATGATATAACATGTAAATAATAAATGAGTAAAGGTTCAATTAAATGAATTGAAAAGGAATTTAATCCTTGCCATGTCCAAGGCTTTAACTGCGCTAGTTAAAAGGATTGGTTGGTGGGTACAAGTGTGATACATTAACAAAACAATAAACGGTGTCCCATATTTACTGTGCACAGTGCACTTTGCACACAGACACAGTGTACTGTGGATTTCAACAGTAGAGGTTTTTTTTTTTGGGCTTTGCTTTCTTTACTTTTTTTTCTATTTACGTTTTTTTTCTTTTTTTTCTAATTTTTTTTGTTTTTTCTTTCATCTTTTTTTTTCCTAATTATTTTTTTTCTTTTTTTTCCTCCGTTTTTTCCTAATTATTTTTTTTTTTGCCTTTTTTTGTATTTTTTACTTATTATTTTTTTCATTTTTTCTTATTACATTTTTTTTCTTCTTATATATTTTTTTAGTTTTTTGTTTTTTTTATAATCGGGGTGTCTGAGCTCGCTTAAATGTACCACGATTAATCTCCATATCCAATTTTTTTTGATAACCAAGGGTCCAGGCCAACTTATACATACCACGACAATCCCCGAACCCACATTTTTTTTTCTAAAATGCTTTCCTACTGGTACATTTTTTTTTTATAAATTTTTTTATTCACTTATACATTTTTTTATAATCGGGATCTCCGACCAGCTTAAGCACACCATGACTAATTCTTGGGCCGAATTTTTTTAAAAACAATATCGATTGCTACAGTGCTTTCACTCTTATACTTTTTTTTTTCTTTCGCTTATACAATTTTTTTTAAACATGGTCTCTCAGCCAACTTAAGCTCTTTTTTTTTCATTTATATATATTTTTTATAACCACGATCTTGGCCCCAGCTCAAGTGCACCACCACCACTCCTCGGATCAAATCTGTTTTTTGATAATCGGGGTGTCCAGGGCAGCGCGGACACACCATGACTAATCTCCGAACCAATTTATTATTATTTTTTATTTTTTTTCCTTATACATTTTTCTGTTCACTAATCTCCGAACCAATAATAATGATTATTTTAATGATTATTTTTTTATAAAAATCTTTTGATTTTTTTTAAAGATTTTCCTGAAATTTTAATTTATATCGGTGATCATTTTAAAAGTAATATTACTCTATTTTTCTCTTTATTTTTTTTTGTTTCTTTATTTGTTCTCTAGATTATATGATTTTTATGATTTTATTATTTATGCAATAATAATGATAATTTTAGTTATTGTTTTTTTTTATAAAAAACTTTTGTTTTTTTTCCATGGAAATTTAATTATTTTAATTGTTTTGGCAGTAATGTTAGTAATAATTTTATCTTTAATAGCAATGATAATGGCAATAACGTCATAATGAATTTTCAATATATGTTTTCGTCTTTTTGTTGATAAAAAATTAACAACTTATTTTTTTATTTGATTATTGTATGTATTTACACAATTTATATTTTATTTTTGTTTAATTTAAATTGGATTATAAAATGAACTAATCTTAATACAGTGAACTTAATAATTCAGATATCCAAGTTTTTTTGCTTTTTTTAATGATGATAATAAATTTATGCTGGTTATTTCGTTTGAAGCTACTAAACAGATAAATTTATATCGATTTTAAATTCATATATTTTTATAAAAAACTTGCGCTTGACATGAATTCTGCACAGATTTATTATTTTAGCTAAATTTATATTATAATAAAAATACACACAATTAATATTTTTTACATTGAAAAAAATTGTGACGCCCGCGGCGAAGCGCGGGGGCATTGTCTAGTGAGTGTATAAAATGCGTTCTTTCATTATTTTTTCCTTGATAAAAATATGTTAAGAAATTATAAATTGGTTTAGCCAATACAATTTATTTTGTCAATTATATATGAAGTGAAATGATAATTTTTTGTGGGTAAAAATAAGAAAAAGAAAAAAGAATTTTTAAACTATCACCTTAAATTAAAAATTCTATTTTTCATAATAGAAGTGTGAAAATTGGTTATAATTTGGACGAAATTAAAAGTAATATAGTACACTTGTTGAAATAGGTGAAGTCACGGGTGTTGCGCAATAGTATAGGACAATTAGCTAAGTTCATGTATCACATAGGTGTTTTGCATATTTTACCAATATTTAAGATTGTCTAAGTTTATTTAAACGTCATCTTTATTCAATAAATATTGTCTTGATATTATTTATTGATTGCGCAATGAAACGGGGTATGAAATTGACTAGTATCTGTAAAATACTAGAGGCATCAAATTTATTTGATGATTTGGATAAAAAAAAAACTGACTAGTATTTATGGGACAATAGAATCATCAAAATTATTTGATGATCATATAAGAAATTGACTTAGTATCTATGGGAAGCTAGAGGCATTGAATGTATTTGACATCTAAGATTAAACAAAAATAATGAAATCGGGACTAGAAATTTATTTTGTTTAATATTAAAGGACTATAAAGTCGAGTTAACTTGTCAAATATATTATCTAAATTATGATATCTTAATAATTCTATAGAAAGCAAAATATATAGTTAAATTCTCAATCAATTCAATATTAATTAATATATTAAAAATAAATAATAATCTTATAAAAAATAAATTATAAAACTCAATTCATAATCATTTTATTATAAAAGAATAAATTTTATTTGGTTTCATGAACTTGTTTACAGTAAATCATTTTATTATAAAAGAATAAATTTTATAAGTTTGAAATAATCTTTATAAAAAATAGCCTTTTCTGTATTGTTCACAGTAAATCAAACGCTAGGCATTTCATTGCTCATTGTTATAGTGAAAATGCAGTTAGCTTTAGAGAAAAAAAGGAAGCCTTCATTTCAATCTGGGTTTTCTTTTTCCCATCTGTATCATTTCTTTTTCAGTATCAAAGAAGTAAACTCCATCTCATTAAACGAGAATTATTGTGCATGAAACTGTGATATAGCATTAGTGTACACCATCACTGAATTAAAAGCACCACCGATCAGCCTCCGCCGAATAATCTAGTTCCGAGTTCTAACCATTAGATCTCATGTTGCCAATTGTTTAACTCTGTCAAGAAAACTAGACTCGTCAACTCCCTCTGTGGTATGAAGAAGATCGGTGGAATATTGTCCTGCGTGTCCTCCATCTCTCCTTATCAAGACATCATACACCGGGACCAATCTGATCATCACCATTAGCAGCTGGAAAAAAAAAAACTAATGCAAATAGGAAGAAGAAGAAAAGCACGGGGAGAGAGCGAGAGAAAGAAATACTCCATCACTCCTTCTCGAGATGTTATAGCTAAACTTAACACTCTTGGTTGAACACAAGGGGTCCTGGCGTGAGTGGTGAGCGCAATCTCGTCTCTTAAGAGACGTCGAGGATTCAATCCTCTTTTTGTATAGAATCAGCTATTTGGGGAGCACTTTCATATCTTTGGAACTCATCCAGTATGAACGTAGATTAATCTAGGTCAGCGTCTGGGACACCACGTGGTTTATAAAAAAAAAAAAAAACTCTTGGTTGAGGCCGACCATTTGTAAGTTGTTGGGCCCAATATGAAATCGGTTTGATTTGCATGGATCCGGTAGGTGTAAGAATTCACTATTTGACTGGGTATAGTGTTAGCTAAGCCCTTGCAATATAAGAAGTCCAATACACATTTCTTGGGCTCAATAACTAAATTAAATAGCATTGATTTTGAAGGCGTATTTATGGCGGTCTGTTAATAATGCTGTGCTAAATCCTGAACATTCATGCCCCAGGAGTCTAAATTTCGAGAACCATTTCTTAATAAAATCCTATACGCCTAATTCTTGATAAAATCCTGTAGAACCATTTCTGCTCCGAAATTCGGTGCCTAAACTATTCTCGAGATTTTGAATCTTGAATTGTTAAAAATTGTTCAGAGAAAACACTAGTTTAAGCTCCTCTCTTCGAGTCAGCCTCAGCGTAATGCATGAAAATGGGTAATTTCGAGAGCAGATAATAGTTAATCGGGGGGCAGAATTAGCTATTATCACATCTTTATTGCGAATCATCATTCTAAATCACAACTGTTTAGGGCAATTTAAAACTTGCAACGTATGTTTAAGGAAGTGAATGGAGAGATTTTAGCTATGCATAATCACAAAATTCATAAAAATAAAATAGAATTTAAACTCATAACCACCTGATTAATAAAAATATAGTAGTTTCATATCAATATAAGAGCAACTATATATGTATGTGTGTGTGTATAATCGTAAGTTAATACATGCAATCGCAGGCTTTGAATATCTCCCGTATGTAAATAATTCGATAAATATCCATAACCTGCTCCAACCCACTCTCTTCCACCCCCAAGTCACAAAATAAGGCGATGGATCCCGAAGAATCTCAGCAGCAGGAGTGACATCATTTTTTATGAGTCTTTTGGGAGCATCCGCAAAACAGATGGCATCAACACCGCGATACCCACCCAGCCGGAGGCATGCAGATTGGTGAGAAACTCGATCTAAAACTCTGAAACAACCAAATCTCGTACACAAATGAAGTCAAAATTACTCTCATGGAATGAAAACGAAACAGGTATCGAGAGGTATTTCGGGTCAAAGATACAGTCAAGATTTTGAGGCCTCTCTGGTCAGGAGGGCATAGCCGTCAAGCTCTCCGTACCGTGGAATGGTGGGGTTTTCTGTTCAACCACGTTGTCCACTATCCTATGATGACGAAGATCATTTCATATATGCCATAAAAGGGATCGGCTGGAGGGAAGATGTAAACCTTTGTCCCCGAACAATAAGACACAAAATGTACCCTAAAGTTATACTGAACTTCTCAATAGATGCGATCAAACTAAAAATATATACATCCCGACCTTACATTCTGGCTATAATGGCCAACCAAATGATCGACACTGCAATCGGGCAGAGAATAGATAGCTGCATTATAGAAATGAACTCGAACTCGACTCAATATGTCAACCTCACCATCATTATCTTTACGAAAGACTAAAATTGGTAATATTAACTAAAATATAAAGCGCGTGTTGTTTTTACTGTGCAAATCCACAGTAACTATTACTATTAATATATATTGTAGTGAACCATGAATGAGATATTGAGGTGGCCAAGCTGGTCTAAGGCGCGCGATATTACGCGATATTAAGGGTGTTTTCCTAGAGTGTGTGTGTTCGAATCCCACTCTCCGCATATTTTTATTTTTCCCCAAATAACCATACTATTAATATAAACTTTCGCGAACAATGTACAATATGTTGTGGTAGCCGAGATGGTACACCGCATGCGCAATAATGGATGATTCCTAGAGGGAGCGGGTTCAAATCCCATTCTCAGCGTAATTTTTTCATGTTTTTGCTTTTTTCAATTTTTTTATTTTGTTTTCATTTTTCCATTAAATATTTTTTTGATTAATTTTTTTGTTTTCCACTTATAAATATATTTTTTTATTTGTTTCTTTTATAATTGGGGTGTCTAAGCTACGTTAAATGCACTACGATTAATCCTCGATTTGTTTTCCTGATTATGTTTTTTTCTTCATTTTTTCCATGAAATATTTTTTAAATTTTCTTGGAAATGTGATTGATATTTGAAAAAAAAATTATTTAGAAATATATTAAAATAATAATTTCTTTTTTAATTATTTTAACACCGACACATGAAAATGATCTAAAAATATTAAAAAAAAATGTTTGGACAGTGTTTGTTTTCTATCCGTATTTATTCATTTATGCTTATAGATTTTTTTTTCGATTCATTTTTTGTCATGGTTTTATTGTTATTAGGTTCCGTTATGAAATTTTAATTTATATTGGTGATAATTTTAAAATTAATATTGATCTTTTTTTTTCTTTTTTTTGTGTTTTCTGTTATTTTATCTGTTTTTTGGATCATATAATTTAATGATTTTATTGATTGCACAATAATAATGATAATTTTAGTGATTGTTTTTTTGTTAAAATATTTTTATTTTTTTATTTTTCAGGATAATTTAATGATTTTAATTGTTTGAGCAGTAATGTTGATGATAATTTTAACTATTATAGTAATGAAAATGATGGTAACGTAGGGATGAATTTTCAATTTATGTTTTCATCTTTTTATGGATAGAAAATTAACTACTTATTTTTTATTTTATTATTGCAGGTCCTTTCACAATTTATATTTTGTTGTTAAATGTGATTTATAAAATGAACTAATCTTAATACAATGAGTTCAATAATTCAAATATCCAAATCTTCTTGCTTTTTTAATGATGATGATAATTTTATGTTGGTATTTTATTAAAAACTACTAAACAAATAAATTTATATCAATTTAAAATTCATATATTTTATAAAAAAAACTTTTCTGACATTTTAACTAAATTCATGTTATAACAAAAAAATTAATATTGTTTAGATTAAAAAATATGTTATCGCTCACTACGAGTTTATATTATTGCGTGATAGAATAAATTAGCTTAAAAATAACTGCTTCCAATAGAGAGGTGATGGTGGCGGCGGCGGTGGAATAAAAATTATAAAAAAGAAAGCGACGAGGACCGTGATCTGCACAAAGTTTCCAAGGAGTCAAACATCCAAAGCAACTAACCATTATTGATAAGCCTGCAAAAATCTGAGTCAAAACATGCCACCCTTACATAAATATATAGCAGGCATCTTCCAGAGACTACTTTAGGGTTTCAGTGTACTTTCAGACTAGCTAGCCATTAAAACTTATAATAACCAAAACCATTTTATGGAAGGGTAATCTCTCGAAATACACTCACCAAGCTTAATCTACTCAATTGAACATGATATTACCAGGCAGTAGAAAACCTTCCCGGTTAATTAATCTGCTAAAAAACGAATTAAAAAAATTCTCAGAGATGAGAAACTTGAAGGGAACTGGCTGGCATGTGCTCCACATATCATGGGGCCAAAGAGATTTGAATTGCAAGCTGAAAACAAGTTCAAGCTCAAAGAATCATGCATATATCAATCTAAAAGGGATGATCAATCATGAAACAAAAGAGTACAAGAAAATGAGTTACCAAATTACTTTATAAACATGGACGGCCATGGATCGTTTATTCTTCGCTATGATAACTTACCACTGCAAATTTTTGCATGACACAGGGATTGTGAAAAAAGGCCACAGATCATCAATCTGCTACTACCAAAACCTCGAGAATAATAAGCAAATGAACAAAAAACACCCAAAAACAAGGGAGAAAGGAGACCCAGTCAATAAAAGAGGAAAAATTAACACCCCATTAAAGTATCTTTAATTAGCTAATATATATATATATATATATATACATAAAAATTGTAAAAGATCTTAGAAGGAAAAGAAGGGAAAAAACACACCATCGATCTTGACATGATTATGCTGCTGGAAATAAAAACAAGAACAAGAAAATCATGGTCGAGGATATATTTAAGAAAATCCAGGACAGTAGTAACCTAATTAAGAACGCATTTATAGAAGAAAAGTACACGCATACCCAGAAGCCAACCACCAGCTTTAAAGCAGAAACTGCACCAGAATAGTAAGAAGAACCCATGAAACTCAGGATGGATAGCGCCACTGATGACTGGATTGACTTTGTTGAGATTAACTCAAACATAGATTTGGTCGTGCTCATGGCGCTATCCCTCCTGAGCTTAACAGATTCTCCCATACTTGTGTCTACAGCATCCACACTGAAGCCCGCGTCAAGAAAACCTAAAGCAAGCAATATATGAAAGAGCCATAGCTATAGAGCTAATTCAACTCTTCATTACATTCTTGATCAGGACTCAAATTGTGAGAATGAATGGGAGGGTAGGAGTCTATTTATAAAGGGAGCAAGGGAAGGGAAGGGACATTGGACCAAGTATAATATGCGTGGAGGATCGGTTTTTCACATTTTATTTGAATTAATATTTCCTTCCATTTTACATTGAGGTACAAGCTCATGAACTTTTATATATTTTCTTCCTCTATTCTTCTGCCGACTACGTATTTCATTCTGTCACTCTCGTCGGATACGGTACACATGGACTAGAAATTTATTATAGATTCAACAAAAATATTATTTTTCGCAGTTTTGCCGGATGGCATCCATGAATTCTTTCAAAATTTGTGTTGAGTAGTGCTAGAAGGAGAGAACCTCGATATTGTCTCGCAAGCACTCTTCCGCTTCTTGACCTATGAACTAGCTTGCCATGGCGAGTCCCATTGCTATCATTAATTAGGTATTGAATTGTTCGAACCACAAGCTGTTCACTCTTATCAGAACCATGATAATACTTGGTTTCAGGCACTGCCTGAAAAATTATGTGATGTTAAGCATGCATGATGTCGAATTTAATTTATAATTTATGAGAATATATGTGCGAGTGGAGAGAGAATAGTAACTTGGAGCGCATGTTCATTTATTAATCAGGTTAAGTCTCTAGATTTATATATATTGGAGATTAGATCTAGTTATCAATTCATGATCTATCATTAATCATTAATGATTTATATACATTGAAGATTATTATTAAGTGTCTAGATTTGAGAGAGAAAAATTAAAATACCTTAAAAATACAGTGTAAAATAAGGTTTTAGATTTCAAAGAAATACGAGTATCTGCCCATTAAAAGGTTAGCACTTTTTATACCAAAAGAAAAATACCTAACCTTGAAGTTTCAAGTTCTTACTGTTCAATTGTAAAACTAAGGAAGATCGATTTACAAAACCAGTAATTAAAAAAATACAATCTTATATAGTCTTTTTACCTGCTTAAGGACGGATCTCTGTCGGTTAAAAAACAAGGCAGATTCGAGCCTTCCACCATACATATATCGATCATTACTAGTTGGCTCCATGCCAACTAGCATCCATACCTAATTTGTCAATTACAAAAATAAAATAATAAAAATCAAAAACAGGCATATAGTCGACCAGGAATGATTTACGGGTGAAAGAATGAAGCATTCATTACTAGTTGGCATGGATGCTTTGTTTGTGATTTTTATTATTTTATTTTTGTAATTGACAAATTAGGCATTTGAAAGGACCGTAAAATAATTATATATTGGGTGGGGCAAGGTCCCATGAGTTGCCCTCACTATCCCAACATCACTTGTGAGTCTATACTTTTGAAACACCGTACGTATTCGTCAAAGTTAGCATCATGGCTTAATAATCTCAATTAGAGTCCGCAAAATGATATTCCATCATCTTCCATTGCACTCTCACTCTGAGCTTGAATATATAATTACTGGTTGATGATCGCTCAGTCTCTAGCAGCAGCAGCAGCAACAAAACAAGCTTCTTTTAAATGCAAAACTACTGTTACCATCACTATCACTGCAAGGCATTCGTCACTGCAAGGCATTCGTGAGCTTTTCGAAACTTTACTCTCTTTAATGGGAGTATACTATGATGCCCGGCATTGGTGGTTGCGTTTAAAATATGCAATGAATCCTTCTGTTCTGTTCAGAGAAGGGTAATTAGATTTGGATCAAGAGCATGCAAGGCCAAGAACACAATGTTAAAAATTATCTTCTTTAAAAATTTAACTGTTAGATAAGAATCTAAAATATTATCTGTATTATTTTTATTATCCTCTCAATTGAAAGTATTTTATACTTGAAATTTGCATAGATTCATATTATTTTATGTTTGGTTTTTAATCAAATAAAATAATAATTTTGAGATTCAAAATTATAATTGGTTGGCCAATAAAACTCTATACATCTCAGACAAATACTTGACGCACACCTTCTTTGCTTGACCACTCCTCCGGATGAACGAGTAAAGAAAGAAAAATGAGGGAGTAGACAGAAGAGATTAGAGGACAATATGCAGGCATCGAAGTGATCGAATTTGAAGGTTTAGAGGTTGTTCATGGTAGATTTATGGTGTTTATGGTATAGTCTTGGGTTTTATTGATAGGATCATGCCAAATAATAATAATGCTTTATCAATATATTTAAAAGAAATGGGGTAGAATTGAATTTTCATATAAATAATAATGAAACAAATAAAATAAAAAACAAAATTGAGCTCATAGATACAGGATTATCTGCGACCTACACATCTAGATTTTTGTAATAGGTTTAGCGTATCTCAATAGGCTTTTTATATTTATCTTTTCTAGTTGGCCCTTTGGTTTTTCTTTGCCTAATTTTTTTAATCTCGAGGTTATGTTTTTATCTTATTATTTTATATTAAGTTATTGATTAATTTTATTATTTATTATTATATAATAAAATAATTAATTCAACACAATAGAGTTTATAACCTTGCTCTCGAGATTTTGTGGTGAACATAATTTTTTTAAAACATATTCATTGAATAAATTACGTTAAACCAACTCTTACACTGTTTAATTTAAAATTCAACATAAACAAATAATTGAATCATGATTTTTAAGCTTATATTTTTGTATATTAAAAATATCCTAAATTTTTTCAAAAATCTTAATTTTATTTTTCACCTTCAATATTTTTAATCCATGTCATAGAAAGAGGGGCGTAATAAAGTCGTTAAATGGTTACAGTGGTGGAGATTTTAAAGTCGGACGTGAAAATGATTATTTTAAAGTATTAATTATTTTTATTATATTTAGTGTAGGGTTAAAGTAATATATATTTAGGATAAAGTAAAAAAAATTAATACAAAATAGCTTTTGTTTTGTTGGTGATAGTTATAAACAAAGAGTTTGTATAAAAAATTTGAGAAGAGCTAAAAATTGTTTTCTTATAAATTTACGTCAGTGTCAAAATGATATTTATAAAAATATATATTTGTAAATCAATGTGTTTATAAAATTTAATTTTTTTTTCAAATTAAATTAAATAGCTTAGTCGTAGATGTCATTAATTAATTTTGAAAAATAATAATTATTATTATTACTTATATTATATAGTGTCAAGTTTCCTGTCAAATCTTCCATCTAACATCCAAATCTATTAATTTAGTATTATCATAATATAAAATACAATGAAACCTTTTATCTTTTAAATGAGAAATAAAACTTTCTTTCTGCCTCATGTATATAAACTATATTTTAAGTTCTTAACAATCGAGACAGTGCAGGACAGGTGGTGAGCGGTGATGGGTGGCGTGAGAAAGTGAGATACTAAGCAAAAATGTTTTTGAATAGATTTTACTTTCTATCGATGTTGACAAGATACTATATTATAAAAATCATGAAAAAGTCAGATATTAAAATCATGAATATTATTTAAAGAGTGTACGTGGACAATTCCACGACGCAAAGTTTTTTGGTTATTGTAATTAAAACTTGTACTGTTATTTTCAGTTTTTAAATATTATTTAATTTTTATATTCTAACTTAATGAAAGGGATTAAGTGATAGCGTAGATGGGTGGTTGAAATTGTTTTAATAAATATTTTTATTTAAAAACATATTAAAATATTGTATTTTTATTTTAAAAATATTTTTGATATTTTTGATTTAAAAATATCTAAAAATTAAAATAAAAAAACACCAAAATAATCATAACAGCTTGATCAAACCATGACTCAGGTGACTTGGCACCCCGACAAATAAGTTAAATTGCCTACAATTGGCTTGATGAAGTAAAATAGAATATAGAATAGATAATTTTTATTAAAATAATCTTTTAAATTTTATTACTTATAATATGAATAGCTTATATTTATATTAATTGTTTATTTAACTTTGTTATGTGGGGTATTAAAACTTTAAATATATTTTTAAAATTTGTTCCAGCTGTCAACACGTGTGATTCGGGACTAGCCTTGTAGCCAGGTCAACCCAAGCCGGGTTTAACACCTGTCCGCTTTCCCAGTGGCAGCATTTTGGCCGTTGGACATTTTCTTAAGATTTGTGCCAAACTTTAGCTAACGTTTACTTAACAGATCGTTATTACTTTTCCTTTTCTAGTTATGATTGTTAATTGTTAATATTTCTTTATATCACTTGCCAGAATAATTGTGGAGAGAGACAGAGAGAGAGAGAGGAAACGGACAGAAGCGAGAGACAAACCGTGGTGGCTGTTTTTGCTAATGCTGGTTACTTTTGGGATTGTCCGGTGAAGTTATTTATTTTTGGGAAATATTTTTTATTTAAAAATATATTAAAAATATATTTTTAAATAAATTATTTTTAATATTATTATACTAAATAATCTAAAAACACCCATAATTTTTAATTTAAAATAAAAATAATTATTTTTTCAAAAACAAACAACGTGACAAAATCCATTGGTCCAAAGAAACACGTACCAATAATTGTCGTCCTAGAACTCAAACATCATCGTTAGTTCTAGGTCTTGTAAGTGGTATCACCAAATCAACTGATATTTCAATTCCAAGTCAAATAGAGTAAATTCGAGATCTAAGGCTGAAAATCATCCAAAAACTACCAAGGCAATTACCATTGACCAAATAATCTGTCGTCCTTCTTAATCTACTTCTTCATATTTTGTGGGGTTTTTTCTCTTCCGGCTTTTTTGTACTCTTGTCTTCATCCTCTGCTGGCTTTCGAGGCAGATCAGTGTGAAGGATATGAGACGGTTCTCAGCTCAAAGTTTCCTTCGATTTTCTGACGACGGAAAAATTATAAATTACTACAGTTTATAAATCAATGTTATTTGTGTCTAGAATTGACTAGTTAAAAATTAATCTCATTATCGCCATTCTTCTCTTATATGCTTGGAGTAATTTTTGTAGAGATGATGGTAAACTGAATAAATGATATGTTTCTATTAAATCAAGCCAAGTGAAATCCATAATCTTGACCTATTCTTTTTTTAAAAAAGTGAATTAACAAATCAAATCAATTCAATAGACTTAAATATAGTTAAGATCAATTCTAGTATAAAATTGATTCCACAAACTATCACCGATGACTATTATGTAAAAATGATAACTATATATATTATTGATAAGGTCCTTAAGGGGCATGTCATAATAATAAAGAGTTTGTAATAATATACACAAGACGTCTCGAGTTCGAATCGATGCATGCATCTCTTGTAAAATATTAGAACAACTAGAGATTTACTCGCTCATCTAAATCCATAAAGTGTATTTTTTTCGAGATTGAGATTTACACATATTTAAGAAAAAATATATTGATAAGTATTTTTTTATCAGGTCCTTTTTTGTTTTGAACACAATTTTTCTAATGCTAGTTTTATGTATTTAATAGATTGTTTTTCGAGATGGGATTGGGTCGCTTTCTAGTTAATCTCTGATGTCTAGGTTTCGAAACCGTCATATCTCGAAAACCTTGTATTGCATATTGAATTCTCCGAGAACATGGCAGTTAAGATTTCAATTTTCAACAATTTGGATGTTACTTGGGCTTTTGTTACGTGGAAAGATGAAAATTGGATAATACTGGACAGGGTCATTTGCGCCGTGAGCAGGATTAGGTTTTCCTAAAGTGGAAACAATATTAAAGTTATAATAAATTAAGTTAATCTGAATTAACTGAGTTAATATGTGCCGTCAAATGATGAAAAAATTGTTTTTTTAATTAATATATGATGTCAATGATTAAAAAAAATCTTGGTTCAACCGAAGTTAATTTGATCAACCAACCATTTATAATATACCATCAAATTAAATAAAAAATTGTTAAAAGAAGAGCCTATTAAAAAGAAATCAAATTTAAATTAAAAAAACCATTGAAAAAAATCAAACTAGCTTAAGATAACTTGATAAACTTGTACAAAGAGAGAAACAAAAATAGCAAGGCTCGAGAGTTAATAATCTAATATCGAATAATAAAACTAAAAATATCATTTAATAAAAAGGTTGAGAAAAAATACTAAATCAACCCAAGTTATCTCGAATAATTCAACATAATTTATCATCCATGATATGAGACCAAGACAAAAAATAATTATACTTTCAAAATAAAAACCTATAAGAATGATGAAAGTTGAACAGTAAAACACCAAAAACACAAAGATAATCCGAGTTTATTAACTAACCTACTCTTTGGATAAACACATACACACAAAATAAAATCATAAGAGCTCAGGGGCTAATAACATCATGTTATAGTATAAAACCAACAAAATAAATTATAAAGAAAGTTAATGAAAAAACTCGAGTCTAACCTATTACTAGAGATGAGATTATAAGAATCAATAAAAAAATTAAATAACAAAATTCAATGTCTAGTGACTAAAATGTAAAATGATAAGTCTTATAACAAATTTGGATTATAAAATTGAGATTACATCGTACAAAGGCAGACATGAAGAAATAACAAAGTAAAGGTTTTAATTACAAATAAAATTTAATATAAAAACCAAATGAAAAACAAAATATAAAATTATCTGAACACTAAGATAAATTAAAAAGTAATAAGAAAAATAATAATCACAAGAATAAAAATCTATATTAGATTTAAAAACTAAATAAATAATAAATTGAAGGAAAAAATAAAAATAATAGTAAGAAGTACTAAAATCTGATAAAAAAATAAATGCAAGAAAATAATTAGCGATGAATTAAAAAACTAATAAAGCAAAAAGGACGAAACATAAAAAAACAATAGATTTTTTTAATAAAACTGAATACAAAAATAAAAGATGGAATTAAAAAATCTTAAATTTTAAAAGCAGCAAAACTTTTTTTCACGAGGCTAACACCATGACATTTATGATTTATTGCTTTAAAATTTGGACAGCAAATCTAAGAGATAAACCTAATCTAGAAGAGGCTGTACGAGGCTACCACGTCCTAGTCGAGGAGGAGAATGGGCTAAAGCAAATTCTGCTACCCCGACGAGCGAGCACAGCACTCCTCCAGTCCTCCTCCTCTGTAGACGACATGACGGGCGGGTGTCATGTCAACAAACTCCAGAACTCGGGATATGGCCATCATAGTGCCACGTGGGCATCACAGGTTTATTCTTCGGACAAGGCCCCCCCTCGTTTCGCACCTTACCTTAAATAATATAATCCCACGTAGAATCTCCCTTCTTACCTTAATTATCCAAAACACTATTCCCCTGCCGATATCGAAGTGTCTCCCCGCACTAAACATTATTTATTATAATTATAATGGTATCATGAAATTATTAAGAATTGTGTAAGATTATTCTAGGTATTCTATTTTTTATGCACAATATAAATAACTTATTGTAGGTTTTATATTGCGTTTCAAAAATATATATTTAAAAAAAATTATATATGTTTTTAAAATTTTATTTAAAATTAAATATTTTTATATATCAAAAATACTTTAAAAATATTATTTTAATACATTTCCAAACAAAACACAAATTCAAAAAAACATTCTTGATAACATTTCAATATATTAACAGGTTGTTTGACATTGTGATGCCACCAGCATTTGGCATAAACAAATTTCAATTAAGTGTTTTATTAAATAACAAACGGAGGTTTGTGGTATGGGTTCCATGTTAATTTTGCCTTCAAACACCGGTGCAAGAAAAGCAGACAAATTGTTGCTTTTCTTGCATCGCATTACTGAGCGTGGTAGAAGGAAACAGATGGTTGACTGACTTTTTAAAAAATATATGTTGTGCGTATGTTTAGCTATATATATATATAATAAAATAATATAAAAATTAATTAAAATATAATTAATATTTACATAATATATGTGTATTAATATAAAAAAATATATTTTTACTAGATATTGTAGCGCGTTAAAATAGTCAGGGATTGCCGAGGCCTTCATCTATGAATATTGTTCGTGATGACATTGCAAATAGTTTGATGAGAGAATAAAAAGAAGTGTTCATTTTACGTGAATTATTCCTTATATTATGAAATTATGATTATTAATACAATATAAATATATACATAAATATATAAATAAACATGTGTGTATATGTCTATGCCATTTGAAGTAATTTCACAAGTTAAAAGTAATATAAAAACTTGGTAACCAAACACCTCGACTAATAGCAAAATTTTTCACCTTTAAGAGCCTATTCTTCCTAAATATGTTTAGACATGTGTTGTTCATGCACTAATAACTAATTTTGTAACTCATCTAATGTCATAATGGTAATATCATTAGATTTTTTTTTATTGAACTTGCCATGTAATCAAAGTTATAAGTCAAAGAGCTTAAGATTCTCTATGATTATCACATCTTCTAGCTTCTCTCCATGCATCTTTATCTGATTTATAATAGTTAGTATTTTTGCAAAGCACTCATTAACAAATTCTCTAATTTTCATGTGTAAAGTTTCAAACTCTTTACAAAAAGCTTGCAATTGAGCTCGTTTGATTTTATTGGTGTCTAAATACTTCTTGTTAAATGTCCCATATATATGTAGTAGTGTCTTTGAGAAGGGTATCAAGAACAATTCGATCTATTTCTTAAAATAAGAAGTTCTTTGTCTTAGGATCTTGTAACTTCAAGTCTGATAAGGCTTTCAATTGTGCCTTCTCTTGCTTTTGGAATTCCTTTAACACAAGCAAACATATGTTTTTTTCACCACAAAAACATTCTTTTTCTCCTTTTTTATTATTTATTTGTTGCTGTTTTTCTTTTCTCCATCTTCTCACGACAACTTATTTCTCCTAGTAATCACTTGTTTAACCAACTTGAGGTGGAGTCACCGTGTTCTTTGTTAATTCAATATTTTACTTGATTAATTTGTTTTTTTAATAAAGGTTTTAGCCTAATTGAATTATAATTTAAGATTAATTAGATATTAAATAAGTTAATTATGTGTATAAATTGCCATATTTCTTATTTAGTAAGAAAGATAAATACATTTTTTTGATATCATTACTTTAAAATGATATAAAAAACAATAAAATTTTAATCAAAAGTAAAGATAAAAAAATTCTTTTTTTCAAAAATATTTTTGAAATGCAATGTTTAACATATTTTGTTGTTAAACAATATATTAAAATGATATTTTTTCTCTTGATAATCAAGTTATTAGAACATGAAAATAACTTAAAAACATAAAAAAAATATTTAATTTAAAATAAAAAAATTATTTTTTAAAAATACTTTTTAAACACATTGTAAAACAATTATAAATGTATGTTTTACGTTGCGTTTGATAAAAAATATTCTTAAAAAATATTTATTTATTTTAAATTAAATATTTTTAAATTATTTTGATGTATGATGTCAAAAATTATTTTTAAAAAATAAAAAATATTATTTTTATATAATTTTAAACACAAATTCTTTTAAAAACAATTAAAATCACAATCTACCCTAAAAGTGAAACACTGGTAATAGTGTGATTATAGTATATATTAATAATTCTGTTTTCGAAGATGTGATAGTAAATGATAATTAAATGGGACGCCAATCCCGAGAGATAAAATCAAGAAAAGAGAAATCTAGATAAAAGTCGGGGGAGATTTCCACACGGGTCAAAGTATAGTTGTGACCGGTCAAATCACGTTTCTCAGTCTGAGAATTAAATAAACAATATTATATTCTATGAAACAGAGAAGAATAAGATTTCTTGGTAAAGGGGTCCACATCCCGACAATCTCTTCCCACTTGTCCTAATTCTAGCTATACGCCAGAGCAGGACCAGGCTTCTCTGTCCCCCCATTTCTCTCCATTTTATTTTATTCTTTTTTCTTTTGGGTATAATTAGAAAGTTGTTCACACACATATTAAAATAATATATTTTTATATTTTTAAAAATTTTTGTTTTTAATATTTGTTTATTAAAATTACCTGGAAACACTATTTTTTTTATTCAAATAAATAAATAAATTTCAAATTTTAGAGTGCCGGGTGGCTTACACGTCTTGGACCTTTGGTCCATCAAATTCAACATCCTTAATAGCTATCACACGCAAACCATTCTAAGAGAAAAAGAAAATCATAGATATAGCCATAGCTATTATTTCTAGGTTTTACTCCTAAATTCCTAATCCAACATGTCGAGCCCCCCTTTTTTTTATAAAAAAAACACTTTTGATTTTTATAATTGAAAGAACATGTTTTTTTTTTAATTTTCTCTATTAACTTAACAAAATCTATAAAGATGTTTTTATATAGAATATCATTTTAATTCTAATAATTAAAGTTACTCTGAAATGTTTGATCATAAATAAAAAAACTAAATCTGACAAATAAGTTTTTCTTTTTGAATTTACAGTCTACCTATGGAAACTCTTCTCCAGTGACCTGACATATAACATATTATGGTACTCACATTTTAGTCCCGTATGAAGCCACAAATTCATTTTTACAAGTAAGATCCAAGTACTTTTTATGTCACCTTTATTTGCACTCTCCAAGGTTGTTAAAATCATGATTTTGACACGATATAGAAAGGATTTTTGAAACTTATATTGTAAGATTGGATTGTAAAATCGTACCTGAATTTTTTCGTATAAAAATCATAAAATCGCAGCTAAAATCATGGAGGTAAACAAATCATAAAATCATAAGTAAAATATTTTTGAATACAATACAACATAATTATAGTCATAATACTTTATTATTTAAGGTTCATATATGATTTTAAACAATTTAAAAATACGCTACAAAATGTAAATATACAAGAATCAATACAGGATCATTTAATAAATACCTATGGCCACTTGGCAAGAGCAAGAGAGATAGTTAGTTGGCGTGGAAATGTGGAATAGCCTCGAGATTGTAAAATCAGACCAATCCGGTTTAATTTTATGATGACGCGTGATTTTATATTTTTTGATCGAGTTCAACTTAAAACGATTTTTCTACTGGAGTTAACAAGTTTTGGTGAGTTGACTCGTCAACTCGTGATTTTAACAACCCTGAATCCATCTTTCAAGGCTCATGATTCTTCCTGCAATCACTGATGGGCAACATAATTGAGTGCCAATTTGAAAATAAAGTTATAGTTATTTTTAAAAGTGTTTTTTATTTAAAAAAAATTATTTTATACATTAGCACATCAAAATAATATGAAAATACTAAAACAAAATTAATTTAAAATAAAAAATAAAAATAAATTTTTTAATTTTTTTTTTCTAAAACCTTTCAACATTTCTTACCATGTTTGATGGGTGGCAGCTAGCTGCGATCGAATACTTTTTATGTCAACTTTCTTTGCACCCCATCCTTTCAATTCAAGCACCAAGCTACCCTTCCTAGCCGTGTTGCTCCCCATTTCGTGTACTTAGTGGTTCCTCTTAAAAATGACAACCACATATCGCAAAATATTGAATGATATTCTGTTTTTGTTTTAAAAAATACAAAAAAAAATACAAAAAATTCCCACATTTGCTCTTCCTCTTATCCATTGACAGTGGATGATATTCTGGTCTGTTCAGTAGTGACATGTCCCAGGGATTAACCATTGAATGTGCACGCCCGCTTGTCCGTCTCTGCAACATTTTCTTTTCAAATTCTATTATATGTAACAACTCTATTATAAGAGCTGTTTCCAACCATCAAGGAAAAGGGATACGACGAGAAAGAAGGCGTTTAAGTTTTTATTTTTTTTGGGTGCTTGCGAATTTTATTTTGGCAGTCTTTTATATTTTGAATTGGCTAGAAAATAATATAAATTATATTTTTGAATTTTATCCAATAATTTAAATGTTTAGTTGAGATGATTCATTTACATGGTATCAGAACTTTGTTGACTCAGCGGTCACTAGTTCGAATATCATCATTTTTATTCTATTTGATAAAAATAAATCACAATGTAATGTGAGCATGTGCATAAATTTCAAGTCCAGAAGATTTTCACTTGAGAGGGTGTATTAGAGAATTATATAAATCATATTCTGTGACCTCACCTAACAACTTAAACTTTTAGGTGAGAAAGTTATTTGACAGAATTTTAATTTATGAGTGCAGAGATAATTAATTAGCAATATAAATTTCCATCAAACTTTATTTTCTCAATGAATGTGTGTCTCTACCTATTATAGATTGAGCGAAAATCGAAATGCAAATACCAGAAGCTTTGACCTCAAATTTGATAAATTTAATTCAGAAATTAAGTTTTTGTTGACTGAAATTTCAGGAGGGGGCGAGAGGGTGTGCCCCACCAAGGCAATGAGAGAAGTTGCTCACCTTTTGCGGACGGGTCGTCGGCTCGATTGATCTGGCCTACCATTTGTTAGTTTCATGAGCTGTGTAAGGCTTGTATAGATAAATGGGCCAGGCCTATAAAGCCCATCTCTAACCTACACGACGCTCAACGTTGAAAAATGTTATTCCAAGAGCGACGATGATTTTCATCCGTTTTCGTCCGAATTAAGATACTTGTGTGATTGTTTGGTATGATTATTCATTGAATGATAGCAATTTACTACAATTACTCATAATTTTAAAAGAGACCACGAATGTGGTGCAACAACAACATGGATATATGATCAGAGTATCTAAAACTGGTAGGTGATTTGTGCCTAACATCCTATTTAATTTCTATAATATTGATGTGTGATTTATACTTAATGCTTCTAATCTAAGTTCAAAAATTTATGATTTTTCACTAAAAATGTTTAAGGTGTGTGATAAGGAAGTCAATTTGCTATGAAAATCTATCACGTTGAGGCAGAATCATCATTTTGACAGTGGCTAGCATATATTAAGTGTATGTTAGGATCTCGAATAAAAATATTCCCAAAATGAATAATATACATTTAATATATGTTAGGATCTCGGATAAAAGGATCATCATAATGGACTGGTATACATTCAATATGTGTTAGGATTCTAGAGATAGGGATCACTATGCATAGGCTAACATCTGTGGGGAGTGTATTAGAATCACCTCCACGCATAAGGTGGTATGTTAGAGACCTTGAAAAGGATTTTCGTGATGACATCCCTCGTAGGGCGATGAAGATACAAGCAATATTATAGGCAGAAAGTTAAATTCGCAACTCAAAAAAGCTATGCTTTTGGTTATGTTTAACTACAATGGTGTGTAGTTGGTTAAATAACTTTACTATTATATTTATTTATTTTTTATATTTAATTAATTTGTATTTCCTTTCATGTCAAATATATGCATGTTAGGCGTAGAATATGTTGTTTGTATGTTTTTGTATCTAGCTCTAGGAGGTCCATTCTGAGTATTTTGTGTCATTTGAGTGTTGATAAACTTAACATGTATTAATGCTATTCTTTAAAAAGGATTGGAATGTAAGGATTTAAATTCTTGAATTTGTGATATCCTATTTATTGTCCATTTTGATATATTTTAGTATATGCTGCCGATGCTGCTAAAAGTGCCATGGTCAGTGTCATAAGACTGACCTGTGACAAAGTTCAAAAGTTGTGTGATGCAGCCAATCAAGATGTTGATGAAGATGATAAAGTTCAGCTTGCGAGTTACCTGTGTCCTGTAAGGTTCCTTCAGATCTGTCTTTTAGTAATGTTGCAATACTTTTGTGTATTTATTAATTTAATGTGTACTAACTTCGATACTGATGCATTTTGGTAGGGTAATTATGCTGTATCTGGAGGTGTTAAGGGAGTGGAAGCAGTAGATGCTAAAGCAAAGCTATTCAAAGATCGAATGACAACAATTTATTTCTTTAAAATGTTTAATTATCGATAATGGCCCATTGTTCCCACTTTCCTCATATGCGTTTAGCAGTTGCTGGTGCTTTCCATCCAAGTTTCATGGAACCAGCTGTCTCAAGATTGGAAGCTGCATTGGCAGCCACTGAAATTAGACGACCAAGAATACCAGTTGTATCCAATGTCGATGCACAACCGCATGCAGATCTTGCCATAATCAAGAAGATCTCGGCATGCCAAGGAAGCTACAAGCAATTTGCTTTTCCATGATTAAGCAGGGGAAACCATAATTTGATCCTATAAACTCGCACTTGCAGGTGACTTCTCCTGTTCAATGGGAAACAACAGTGACGACTCTCCTAGCCAAAGGGCTGAAGAAGAGTTACGAATTAGGACCTGGAAAGGTGCAAGTTCATCCATGCCTCTATAATTACAGAACCAGAGCCATTTAGCAGTAATTTACACTCTTGGCTTCCTATCTTGCTGAGTTTGTTCGAGTCATTTTATCAGGTTAATATTGCAGGCTGTTTAGAATATAGCCGTTGTAAAGTAACCGTTAAAATATAGTCGTTAATATGGCCGTTATAATATAACCGTTGTAAAGTAGTTTTTTAGTTTTGTAATTACTATATAAGTTCATTCTCAAGTGTAATGTAAAAATACTCTGAAAATATATGAATTCATAATTTTAATAGTCATCGTCAAGAGAATGGACAAGAAAGCAGAAACAGAGAATATTGTCGCCTGAGATGGCAGCCGGAGGTGTGCCTCAAGTGGTTCCCGATCAGCACATCATCATAGCCGGAGCACTACGCGCACAGGGCCTTCATTCCTGTGAATGGCAGCTAGAAATTTCTTGGACCATGATTTCTGACGTCAGTTTTGCCCTGAGATTAATTTGTTTCAATGTATAGTTTCATATCATTGTCACTTTATCGCCTTGTGATCTGTTTGGAGGTTGTATCTAGCCTGCTTAGAGATATTGCTGCTCAAAGCTCTCTTTCCTGCCTCCCTAAATGCCGGAAAATTCTTCCCATACTCCTCCGTTGCGGGGATGGTTTCGTGGTATTTACTAATGGGAGCTGCGAAGCCTGGGGAATTAGGCAGTGAGGTGGTGCCTTCATTAGAAACAAGCAAGAAGGGACCCAAGTCATGCAGTCCAAAATCACAGAAAGCAAAATCCCAAATCTCATAGTAATTAAGTAGCACGTTTCTAATTCTCCATCAATCTCCTAAGCTGACCAATCCACTGCTTTTCACAAACCCGACCCGCCCGATCCCAAATCTCATATCCGGTTTCATTGTTGATGGAGAACGAAGAGTCGACAAATTCTAACAAGGAAAGATGGATTAACTTATAACCATTACGCAGGCATATCGAATGACTAAATAATATAAATTATATAATAAATTCTTCTTTAACAACTTAAATTTTTAAATAAAATAATTTTTTACATTATATCATAGTTTTAGTGACCGTTTGGGACGATGTTTTAAATGATGTTTCCAAAAAAAAATGATTTTTTTTTCATTTTAAATGGATATAATTTGATGTTTTTAGATTATTTTAATTTACTGATGTAAAAACTGATTTAAAAAAAATAATATTATTTTGATATATTTCAGCACGAAAAACACTTTAAAAAGCTACCACAACCGTTCTTCCAAACAGGCTCTTATTAATCCAATAATCACGAGTTGGAAACTCAATACTCTTATTTTATTTGATAAAAAAACTAAATATAAAATAATATAAAATTTAAAATGCAAAACACTTTCACTTAAAGCAATATATTATAAAATCTCAACTCACAATTTTTAGATAAAAAACTAATTGATCTACGTTATCATGTAAAAAAACTTGGAACGTATATTTGTTTTTAAAAAACAATATGCACCAGCCGGGAATCGAACCCGGGTCTGTACCGTGGCAGGGTACTATTCTACCACTAGACCACTGGTGCTTGTTGTTGCGTTTCTCCGATACACATATTATAATCCTTATATCGCTATAACTTTATAGCTCTCTGTTAAGTTCTAACTAAGAACCACACATTTGATTTGAAGTCGCTCTGCAAAAAAGGGTATTGCATTGTTGTGTGTAAGAGAGAGAGAGAGAATTGAAGCGGGAAATGGCGATGGTTACCGTTTTCAGGGCTTCGATTTCTCAGTCTCTCCCAAGCTGTTTTCCTAATCTATTATCATCGTCATCAAACAGAAATTCAGCTCCGAAGAATAATAAGTTACTGTGTTATGCAGCTTCATCACATACCAAAACAATTCGGTAAGCTGTTTCTCTCATCTTATCTTCCTTTGTTTTCCAACTGAATTTCCTTTCAGTGTGTGTGTGTGGTCAGCTTAAGACTCGAAGAAAGTTAGTCAGGTCCTGTGAAGAGAACTGCTAATTCTTGCCTGGAAAAGTTAGAATTCTGGTTTCTATCTGCAGTCCATGTAAATTAAATAGAAAAGGGCTGATAATTACTATCATTTTATTGAATGGTTTTAGTCGTTTTGTTCATTTCTTTGATATTGGTAATGAGATTTCCTATACTTTTGAGTTTTTGCTCCCAAAATGAACAGCTTCTAAAAAAGTTATTATTAAAGAAAAAGGAGTTCACGACGATGACTGATGCAGTACCATATAAATGAAAGCCTTGATATTTACTTTTAATTGAACAATTTTTTTTAATTCAAAATATTTCTAGGTCAGAGATGTCTTTTTGCATTGGAACTCACATGATTCCACATCCTAGAAAGGTATGCCGATATTATCCATCTTTATGCTCTTAATTGATTGGATGCTAGTACCATTTATTTTTTAAAAACTTTGAAATCTTGGTCTTTCAAAAGGTCGAAAGAGGTGGGGAAGATTCATTCTTTGTCAGCGACTACAATGGGGGCGTTATTGCTGTTGCTGACGGTGTCTCTGGGTATGAAACCTTACATAAGTATAAATGTTGTTCCTTTTTATCATGCATTTTTGGAAGTGTGAAAACAATGGTCTTCCTTGTACCGTATGCGTCTGACTGATTATGAGTTGTATCACTTTGACAATCATAAAATGGATGGTTGCATAGTTTATTTTTAAGCCAAGAGATTTTTTCCTTTTGGCATGCAAGCTTACAAGTATGTGTGAAGTTTGGATGAAAAGTACCGTGACACAAATATTTCTTGATGAAGTTTATGAATTATGACTGTTTTCATGCTATTTAATGCTTTTTTTTTCAGTTGGGCTGAACGGAATGTCGATCCTTCATTATTCCCACAGGAATTGATGGCCAATGCTTCATGTCTTGTGAGGGATGAGGAGGTAGATCCATTGTAATACCTATGAAAGACCATATACATTTCATTGTTATGTTCTGGTTTATTAGTTTTGTTTCAAACAATCTCTACAAGGACTGTATGCCACTGTAGTCTTTACTTGCCAATTTAATGTTTTTGGTTGCTTATCTTATTGTTTTCAACTAATACATCTAGTGATCTTTGCTATTTGGCAGGTTAGCTATGATCCCCAAATTCTCATAAGGAAAGCTCATGCCGCCACTTCCGCTGTTGGTTCGGCTACTGTGTAAGTTGATCTACTCCATATTTCCCAAGAGCATCATCCTTAGACCATATGTTTAGGGACTTCATGGCATCATCATTAAGCTCCACTTCCCTCTTGGTTGAGTAGAATTGTTGCCATGTTGGAGGCGAATGGAAAACTAAAGATTGCTAATGTTGGGGATTGTGGACTGAGGGTTATCCGTGGAGGTTCTGTGGCCTACTTCTTGTTTGTTCTTGTTGCTGTTCTTTTTGTACCTTTTATTTTCCCTAACATTGCGGTAATTTTTATTATTTATTCAACTTTCAGACCAGGTATTTTTTTCCACATCTCCACAAGAACATTATTTCGATTGTCCCTACCAGCTGAGCTCAGAAATGGCTGGCCAAACATACCTTGATGCAGTGGTATGGTGATTTTTATATCTCGCTTCCGAATACTAGAATGTGGGATTCTTTTTATTTTTAATATCTACCGGGTACTTTCAGCTGAGTATCTTATATTGATAGCACAATTGACTTCATGTAAGAAATGTAATGTTTTTTACATTCTCATGACCCAACGAGCTATTCATGTGTGAGATAATTAAATGATTACCAACCTTAAAGTTCAGTTGATAACCATGCGCCCTCCTTTGTTTCATCCTCCTCTGTAAAGATGAGCTAAATGATTATGCAAACAAAAATTATGCCTAGCGGGTCAGGAAAGAATTCATGCACTCTTAGCACTTTTCTATTTTTTTTTATTTTGAATGAACAGTGGCTTGTATAGTCTAATAAGCTTCTTATCATCTGAATTGGTTGTATCATATCCTTAAAAAGGTTAGCAGGGTGGAAGTAATGGAAGGAGACATCATAGTGATGGGCTCGGATGGGCTTTTTGACAACGTTTTTGATCATGAGATTGTTTCGACTGTTGTTGGACATAGTGATGTTGCTGAGGCTGGTATGTCTTCAAAAATCAAAAGAATTTGTATTTGGAAATCAGCTTCACAATTTTCTAATTGAGATTTGATTTCTATGCTAGCAAAGGCATTAGCTAACCTAGCGAGCATTCATTCGATGAATTCAGAATTTGAATCCCCCTATTCATTGGAAGCCAGATCAAAGGTATTATTTGGAATGATAACTGTGCTGCTATATATTAAATCATCTTTCCAATGTGTCTGATGTTTTTTTTTTCTTTGTGAATGCTCCTGATAGGGCTTTGATGTTCCTTTCTGGAAGAAAATTCTTGGCATGAAGCTCACTGGTAAAACTTGTACAAAAATGGGTTCTTTTTCCTCAATGCCACAAGTGACCAAGTTCTTTGTTTGGCAGGTGGGAAACTTGATGATATCACAGTGATTGTTGGCCAGGTTGTGAAGTCACAACATATTTCCCTGTTGGACGAGGATCAAACAGTTGAAGCTCATACAGAACAAGAAAATAAACACGAATCATAGGTATAAAATTCTTTGTACGTTGTTTCTTGATTGAGTTCAAGGATGCTGTAGTGACTGCTAAACAAGTCGAAACTGTCCACACTTTATTACAATTTTAGAATGGCTCGAACATGATAGTAAAATTCCATAAAAAGATGAGCCCCCCAAACTCTCTGTTTTTACTCCCATTAAGTAGTTAGCCTACCCTATCCCAACTTTCGCCAATGAGGGCGACATAATAGAAAATGGAAAACGCTCTGCTGTTGTCGTCCTCAGGCTCCTGGTACTCGTTTGAAAACCACTCATTTGAGTGCTTGACAATACATTAAAAGCTAGTATTACAGTCGTCTCCATGCATTATTTTTTGAAGCTACGATTTGTAGCTCTCCGAAACAGAGTGACCTGGTAACGGGCACTCTTGCTATGGTTTACAAGCACCGTGAGGCAATTCCATTCCTGATATAGGTCACACAAGTATGCATCCATGTTTTAGAATCAAGCAAATCCAGATCGAATCGATAGCTTTGGTTAAAAATAAACCATTTCCGATGATGTCGTTAATGTGAAGTATAAACCCAGATGGAGGGAAGTCTTAATACCAAAATTTTCAATTTTGTTTCGGTTGGTATTTTGTTTTTTCAATTGAAACATAATGTTTTGGTTTTAGAATGTTTCTACATGCCGTTTCGGGATTGTACTATTTATGTGTGTGTATTTAAATATATTAATTAAAAAAATATTCAATTCAAATCCAGAAATAAAATTATATGGAATTGAGCAATTTAATCTATAAAAATATAATAAAATAGTTTTTCTGAATAAAATTATGTACATATATAATATTATGAGAATATCATTATTAATCTCGCAAGGTCATTATATTCTCTAATTGCTCTGAAATTTTAACATAATATATATAAATATTTCAAGAGACTTGTAAAATTCATCTCAATCTAACAATTGTATGTCATCATCAATCTTGCAAGGTTATTTTATTCTTTAATTGCTCTAAAATTTTAACATGATATTTATAAATATATCAAAAGATTCCTCGTAAAATTTATGTTAATCTAACGGTTGATTTAAAATATATGATTGATATTATAAAATTATTTATTATTTAAAATAAATAAATTATTTGGCTGAAACGAAATAGATAAAATAAAACCAGAATGTTCTGGCTGAAAATTTAAGCAGAATTTCAAAAACAAACTGAAATTTAAAGCTAGATAAAAACTGCACCATTTGATCCTATTTTTTAACTAGCACAAAACAATTAGGCTAAAACAAAACAAAATTAACAACCCTGCTTCATACTATTCTTTTGAATATTCTTACTGCCATCGGTTCCTGGCATAACAAGAATCACAGCAGCATTATGTAAACCTATAATCTGGTAGCAAATCTCGATAGAAACCATAAGCGAATCCCAAAAATAAAACCAAGTTTTAAGATACAGCTCCAAAACCATCAATAGAATCACCATAATCGGAAAACTATGTGAAAATCAATAGCTGCCAGCTATAGCAATGACAATTAACTCTTGAATATCCAGATTACAGATCAAAATTTTTGCAATAAAAGAATCTTGCACGGCCATGATAACGAAAATTACTAGGGAAAAAATTTGCAAGGACGGTAGGATTATTAAAGGAGCGGCTACATATACAAAATCACATTCTATCCGAACATTTCATTTGACTCTTAATACCAGTTAAATAGATAGCTACTAGGCCTGAGAAACGGTACACGTGCATGCTTGTGATCCTTAGTGTGATGCATCCCATTACTTGTACACGTTGATGCAACTGCAGAATAATGAATGTATGGTACTCCTTGGTTATTCAAGTGACACTGTCGCTGTTACTATTTCTATTGAGTTTCTGGAAGAAAGATTTTGAAGCTTCGTAGGTAGACCAAGAGATTGCTGCAGCTGGTGAATGGAAAAGCATCCTTGGGACCCAACCTCTCATGAGGCCTCTGTAGCCATCCTTTTTAACTATTGCTTTAATCACATCTCCAATTGAACCACTTTTAAATCTGTCACACCCACAAACACCCTGCAAATCCAGTCAGTGTTAGATGCTATCAAATTGTAGAGAGAAATTTAACACCTGTAGTAGATAATACACATGTTAAGATATCCTGCAGTCTTTATGTGACAGCGAGGGAAAGTGAACTTGAGGTCCCACCCCATCTCACCTCGCATGCAAGGTTGAGCCAATCGGACCAGACACCAATGAGTTACGGTGCATCTGGTAGTAGTAGCCTTGGTAGGTTCTCATAAACAATGCTCTTTTGTCCAACATTTCATTTTCATTTTCATTTTTTTTGGGTGTGGGGTGGGGATAATTTATACATATTGGAGTAGAACAATGAAATTCTTAAAGAGATCATCACAAACTCATCATTTATGAACAAGGATCACTGACTAGACATCACAAAACACACAACAGAAAGAGATGGTAAAATCAACCAGGTGTCCAAATTAGTTCAGGAGTAGTTGATTACATATCTTCAGTTCTTATTGTTCTTAAACATTTAGATGGTTTAATTCAATACTTTCTAAATTGATTAGATAGTTAGATTGGCCATGACTCATCGGTTGAACCAACAGCCTTGCGATGGACAAGCTGTGAGAAGTTCAATGACAAACAAAACACACAGGCTGAGGCATGATATCAACTGCATGAGAATACCAATTTAACATTCAGCAAACTCTTGTAAAATTGATTTCGTGTGAGACTGATATGAAATAATCAGATGCCAAAAATTAAACCAAACCCATTGAAGTATTAACATTGAAAAGATGGCAATTTCCTTCCTTAGCCATAATAATTATAAAACACCAAAACTTTTGGTTGTGTGATTGCTACAAGTTTATAGTGGGTTCGACCAGAAAATGAATACTGTTGTTATGGTAAGAACTTTAGAATACGTTGGGTCAGAGTGGGCCAGTACCAAAAAAGAGATTGCACAATCAGATATGAAGCTGGAAGAGTTGATTATTAATTCATCATGTGATTCGTAACCCATCCTAGTAAATCTTTAATAAATGAAGCATTTAGCAAGGGAATTCCTAATGATGATTCAGTTTTCCTTGAAACAACAATTTTTATTGCGTGTGCCTATACACCAAGATTAGAGATAGTATGATTCTACCATCTGGAGGTCCACCAAACATTAGCTTGGCTTGGTCACTCAAAACCGGCCCTTTAGATCATTAAAACCTCTTCTACGACTTGATTCCAATTGCACTACAACTTTTAAAAGTTAGGCATTCTCTCTCTTTCAGCCTAACACTTTCTTCAAATCAGTAAAGTAGTTCACTTTAAATTAAAAACAGAGTAAGAAGAACAATACCTGACACTGCAATTGAGTTTTAACAACATCAAGTGGTGTGGTAACCGCAGCGCCTAATGCTCCAGCAGCAGCACCCGCGGTAGCATGAATAACCCACCTCTCATCATTCACACTATCCGGCGATATCTCCATCAAACCCTTCTTCGCAGCTTCATAAGTCGTAAAATAAACCGCCGTAAATGGTGCATTCATCAAAACAGTAGTCCTATACGAGGCATAAAATGCACCAAACCCCTCTTCTCTCACCACCCTCTTAACACAGTCCCAAACACCCTTATAGACACTATCACTCCCCAATTGTAATCTCTGCTTTACCATATCCATCGGTGTGAAAACCGCATCGCTAGCAACCGTTGCACAAACACCAGAAACCGCGTGCGCAATTGAACTATCTGGGTTATCTCGCGACAGATGTTTCTTACAGATTTCATAAAATGAAAAATGGACAGCATGGGCGGGACCAGCGCCGAGAGCCATCGCGGCAATGCCACGGTAAAGGGAAGCAGGGCCCTCGGATTTGAGAAGGGAATTGAGGACATGAGTTACGCTTACGGATTTAATCGGGCAAGAACCAATTGCTTGCATATGAGTTTTGACTGTGTCAACAGGGAACATAGCCATGTGTTCTATAAGACCGGCTATTGAACCGGAAATCATGTATTGCCAAAAATGGAGGCCATCGTAGGAGGTTTTGGAGGAGACTTTCTCCGGGTGGAAATCGGGGCGGAAATCGGCGGGGTTTTGATATTTGGTGGCGGCGGCGTCGGTGGCCATGGTGGTGGAGAATTCTTCAGGGTTTTCCGGAGTGAAATGGTGATGTGAGAAAAAGGGAGATTTAGATGACTGAAGTTTAGAGATAGATTCTGGTGTTGGGTGGTAAGGGTTACAGCCATACACACTGACTTACATGTGTTGAGCTTTCTATAAACTGAGGTTAGCGTAAATAAAAGATTTGTCCTTTGCAAGTTTTGACCGACAATTGAACCGGCTAGGGTTTCCCAGATTTTGGGTCCTCCCCCCTCCCGTCTTTACAGAGAGAAGAGTCATGTAAAAAACGTCAAGTCGGTGGTGAGAATTGATGTTAGGTGTCAAGTAATACAAGCCAGTCCCTAAATGCTTAACTACTTTGTATTAAAGCCCCTGAAAAGATTTTTTTGTGAAGATTAGATGCACACATTATAAATCACACAAGTAGCCAACAAAAACTACATTACCTGCGAGATGCAAGGAAAGCACGCATTTGGGCAAATCAGAAATCTTTAGTTTATTTTTGGTTAGTTTTTCATGATAAAGAAAAAATAAAAACAGAATGAATAAAAATATGTTTTATTAGAAGGATGGAAACAGAAAAATAAATTAAATTAATCTATAAAATAATTTAATTAAAAAAAATCTCCATACACTGCCTTATTAATTGTACAATATCCATAAAATAGGAAATGTTTTTCAAAACTGGGTTGATCTTTTGATTAAATGCAACAGCTATTATTAATGGAAATGTTTTCTTACTAATTGGAACATACCATCTTGATATCAAAAGATCACCAATATAATTCTTGAGAGTAAATAAATAAATAAATAAACATCACCATGAAAATAACTTCCCTTTTATTTAGTAAAATTATTTAAAAAAAAACTTTTAGAGGTTATTAAAAGATGGAGTGATATTCTTCCTTTTCTTTTTGGGAAAAAACAGAGTGAAGAATAGTTTATTTTAAATATTTTTTCAAAATTCATTCCATCTTGGCCAAGAGTTTTATAATTAATATTATTTGAAAATAAATATTTTTTTTTCTAATTTACCTAGGGTGTAGAATCATCTCATGATCACTCATATATCTTTATATAGTTTCATTTATTACCCTAATTAAGCCAACTTGTGATGAAGATCAAAACATAATATTTCTTTTTATATAAAAGAAACACAAATATTATACATACAGCTAAACCATAACGCGGAAACACTGTGCAATGTTTTTAAAAGTACAGATACTATTTATATATTAATCCACAAAATAAACAAACAAACACATGTAGCTTATTGGCAAAAGCATGTGTAGGGGGGCGAACCCCTGCCCAGCGCTTTTTGCTCTCACTTTTTTTTTTCATTTTTTTTTCATTTTTTCACTTTGTTTTTTTTTTATTTATTTTGATTGTTTTTTTTGTTTTTTTTATTAATTTTGACGGTTTTTTTCACTTTCACTTTTTTTTTCACTTATGTTTTTTTTTTATTGATTTTGATGTTTTTTTATTTATTTTTATTTTAGTCATTTTTCGATAACTGGGGTGTCCGGGTCAGCTTATGCGCATCACAATAAATCTCTGAACTTATTTTTTTTTTTGCATTTTTCACTGTTTATTAATATTTTAAAATGTTTTTTCCTCTTTTTTTTTCAGGCTTCTTTTTTTTATACTCACGGTGTCCAGGTCAGTTTACATGCACCACAATGTTTTCCTCACATATATATATTTTTAATAACCGGGGTGTCACGAATAATCCTTTGACATTGTTTTTTATTTTTTTTCAACTTATAATTTTTTTTATAACTAGAATGTCCAAGCTAGCTTACGTGCACCATGACTATTATTTTATACATAGCCAAAGGATATCACAATTTCAAACAGTAATAAACTGTGATTTGAAATGTGGTTTTCGTTTTTCATTACTATTTTAAAAAATTGATTGAACTATGATTCTGGTGAGATATGACAAGAGTGTTTGGTAATGCGTTTGAAAATCGCTTTTAAACAAATTTCAAATTTTTTCAATTTTAAATTAAAAAAGTGTTTCTACATGATTTTGATGTGCTAATGTCAAAAATAATTTTTAAAAAATTAAAAAAATTACAACATGTTAAAAATCAATTATTTTTCTACATATAAAAAAGCCGAACACAACGCGCGGGCAAATCAGCTCGTACTTTCTAGAATAGAATCCCCCCACAATATGACGAATCCGTCTATAGAATGATGGCACAAAACCCTCAAGAACTAAGCTGCAGACTACACACACTTGCTACAGCATTACAAGCATTTTGACGACAGTATTTATTTAATTCAGATTTTAATATTTAAAATTGTTTTTTTTTCAGATCTTGAGGTGCTTATTCATGGCTCTAGGAAAATGCCAAAGTTCCATAGCAGAGGCTATTGACGAAGGTTTTGATGTGGGTTTCAGATGATCCACCTTCTGGGATTTCTTGTTCACATATCTCCTAAAATTCTTTCACTCCTAAAATGCTATCCACATCCATAAACTTCTGCACTAGACCCCTGGTTTCCTCTCTTGTAACTCCTCCAATCTCCACCCAACCTTCCACTATTAACTTGCTGTTTGGGAGTTAATCTGCAGCTACTGGGAAGGCAAGGAAAGGCTCACCTGCAAAAACACCTTCTTGCTTGGAATTCCAACCGCTCTGGGCCACAATCCTCCTACAGATGGGTGGCGCAATACTCTCTCACTGGTCACAGCAGGGCACTGCTAACCCCTTATCACCACAAACCTCCTTCAGCCTATTAGCTTCTCCACGTGCCACCCAAGTACTGGAACACCACAAATGCACAAACTCGCAGCAATTTCATCCATTTGGACATTGGAGAATGAAACCTAGCCACTCTTCATTGACAACAGAAGTAACAAGATGTAGTATTTACTGGACACATGTAACTTGCAAAGGCCCGTCATGCTTTATCTTCATTGACACCGAGTTTCTCTCGTGGAGGCGATACCCTATCCTGGTCGAGGTCGCAAGTGTGTATTAATTATTATGTTAGTTTGAAATTCTTTTTTTTTTAACCATGGTAGTTTGGAAAATACTTTATCTCATTGTGGAGAAAACTCGAGAAACATTCTATATAAAGCATACAGCTGGGTATAGAATATTCTCTGCTAATATACATTTATAACAGTCATAAACATTTACAATTTCAACCGTGCTGGGTTAGAGTTTCAAAGTTAAATAATTAAAGCAGAAGAGCTTTTGTACAGAGAGAGTTGATATTGCTGACATAA
>CM063603.1:20011790-20046492 GCA_032356905.1 Salix exigua | reverse complement strand
TAAAGTATGCATGATTAGTTTTAAGGATAATTAAGGTAATTACTAGTTGTATAGTGTGAAATTGTGTTGGTTGGAATGGATGATAAATGAATAGTGTTGATATGAATCCATTGAAAAAGAAAGATCCACCCTTGTATATTCTTGAATTTTGGGCTAAATGGTGGGATTTAGGTGTTGAGTTTATTTGGATTATTTTTGACGAATCATGTAAATTTGCATTACTTCAAGTGTTAGATGATAGTTGAAGGTGTTAAAAGTGAAGCATTTTGACTTGGTTGAATGTTATCAAATGGAAGTGTGCTAATTAAAAGGATTGGTTGGTGGGTACAAGTGTGATACATGAGTGTATAAAATGAGTTCTTTGATTTTTTTTTCCTTGATAAAAATATGTTCAAAATTATAAATTGGCTTAGCCAATACAATTTATTTTGTCAATTATATATGAAGTGAAATGATAACTTTTTGTGGGTAAAAATAAGAAAAAGAAAAAGAATTTTTAAACTATCACCTTAAATGATTTGCATGGATCCGGTAGGTGTAAGAATTCACTATTTGACGGGGTATAGTGTTAGCTAAGCCCTTGCAATATAAGAAGTCCAATACACATTTCTTGGGCTCAATAACTAAATTAAATAGCATTGATTTTGAAGGCGTATTTATGGCGGTCTGTTAATAATGCTGTGCTAAATCCTGAACATTCATGCCCCAGGAGTCTAAATTTCGAGAACCATTTCTACTCCGAAATTCGGTGCCTAAACTATTCTCGAGATTTTGAATCCACAATTGATATAAATTGTTCAGAGAAAACACTAGTTAAGCTCTCTTCGAGTCAGCCTCAGCGTCATGCATGAAAATGGGTAATTTCGAGATTTTGAATCTGGAATTGTTATAAATTGTTGAGATAATAATTTTTTTATAAACCAGTGTTCTCCAAATAACCGGCTCCATACAAGAAAATTGATTGAATCTCGACCTCTCTTAAAAGACGAGAATGTACTTCCCATTTTCACCGAGACTCCGACCCTTGAGTCGGAGCGGATAATAGTTAATGGCAAATATATATATACTAGACAATTCCCAGCTTCATGCAGGTGGTACAATATTTTTTAAATGTAAAAAATATTAATTGTGTGTATTTCTTATTATAATATAAATTTAGCTAAAATAATAAATTTGTGTAGAATTCATGTCAAGTGCAAGTTTTCTATAAAAAATATGAATTTAAAATCGATATAAATTTTTTTGTTTAGTAGTTTTAAGCTGAAATAACCAATATAAATTTATCATCATCATTAAAAAGCAAGAAAACTCGATATCTGAATTATTAAGTTGATTGTATTAAGATTAGTTCATTTTATAATTCAATTTAAATCAAACAAAAATAAAATATAAATTGTGAAAATACCTATAATAATCAAATAAAAAATAAGTTGTTAATTTTCTATCAACAAAAAGACGAAAACATAAATTGAAAAGTCATCTTGATGTTATTGTCATTATCATTGTTATTAAAGCTAAAATTATTACTAACATCACTCGCCAAAACAATTAAAATAATTAAATTGTCACGAAAAAAGCAACAGATTTTTATTAAAAATAATAAATAAACAATGATTAAAATTATCATTATTATTGCATAAATAATAAAATCATAAAAATCATATAATCTAAAGAATAAATAAAGAAACAAAAAACAAAACAAAAAAAGAATAAAGGGACACCCGATTATTAAAAACTAAAAAACTAAAAAAATATATAAGTAGAAAAAGATAAAAATATATATAATACGAAAAAAATACAAAAAATATAATAAGTAAAAAAATATAAAAAAAAAAGCACAAAAAGAAAAAGAAAAAACAGAGGAAAAAAAACAAAGAAAAAGAAAAAAAAACAAATGGAAAAAAAAGGCTTAATCATAAAATAAAAAAAAAAGAAAAAGAAAAAAGAAAAAGTGAAAAAACGTAAGTAATAATAAGAGTTAAAAAAAAAATAACAAAAGCAAAAAAAAAAAAAAAAAAAAAACAAAAAAACATCATGCGAATCCACAAGCAGTATCGTGTATCTGTGTGCACGAGTGCATCTGTGCATGAGTAAACGAGCACGCCGCTTATTGTCTTGGTAATATATATATATATATATATATATATATATATATATATATATCGTAAGTTAATACATGCAATCGCAGGCTTTGAATATCTCCCGTATGTAAATAATTCGATAAATATCCATAACCTGCTCCAACCCACTCTCTTCCACCCCCAAGTCACAAAATAAAGCGATGGATCCCCAAGAATCTCAGCAGCAGGAGTGACATCATTTTTATGAGTCTTTTGGGAGCATACGCTAAACAGATGGCAGCAACACCGCGATACCCACCCAGCCGGAGGCATGCAGATCGGTGAGAAACTCGATCTAAAACTCTGAAACAACCAAATCTCGTACACAAATGAAGTCAAAATTACTCTCATGGAATGAAAACGAAAGAGGTATCGAGAGGTATTTCGGGTCAAAGATACAGTCAAGATTTTGAGGCCTCTCTGGTCAGGAGGGCATAGCCGTCAAGCTCTCCGTACCGTGGAAAGGTGGGGGTTTCTGTTCAACCACGTTGTCCACTATCCTATGACGAAGATCATTTTATATATGCAATATAAGGGGATCGATCGGCTGGAGGGAACATGTAACCTTTGTCCCCGAATAATAAGACACAAAATGTACCCTAAAGTTATACCAAACTTCTCAATAGATGCGATCAAACTAAAAATACATACATCCCGACCTTACATTCTGGCTATAATGGCCAACCAAATGATCAACATTGCAATCGGGCAGAGAATAGATAGCTGCATTATAGAAATGAACTCGAATCAATATGTCAACCTCACCATCATTATCTTTACGAAAGCCTAAAATTGGCAATATTTTTATTATTGCGTGATAGAATAAATTAGCTTAAAATAACTGCTTCCAATAAAAGAGGTGATGGTGGCGGCGGCGGTGGAAGAAAAAACTATAGAAAAAGAAAGCGACGAGGACCGTGATCTGCACAAAGTTTCCAAGGAGTCAAACATCCAAAGCAACTAACCATTATTGATAAGCCTGCAAAAATCTGAGTCAAAACATGCCACCCTTACATAAATATATAGCAGGCATCTTCCAGAGACTACTTTAGGGTTTCAGTGTACTTTCAGACTAGCTAGCCATTAAAACATAAAATAACCAGAACCATTTTATGGAAGGGTAATCTCTCGAAATACACTCACCAAGCTTAACCTACTCAATTGAACATGATATTACTAGGCAGTAGAAAACCTTCCCGGTTAATTAATCTGCTAAAAAACTAATTAAAAAAATTCCTAGAGATGAGAAACTTGAAGGGAACTGGCTGGCATGTGCTCCACATATCATGGGGCCAAAGAGATTTGAATAGCAAGCTTAAAACAAGTTCAAGCTCAAAGAATCATGCATATCAATCTAAAAGGGATGATCAATCATGAAACAAAAAGATAACAACAAAATGAGTTGCCAAATTACTTTATAAGCCATGGATCATTTATTCTTCGCTATGATAACTTACCACTGCAAATTTTTGCATGACACAGGGATTGTGAAAAAAAGGCCACAGATCATCAATCTGCTAATACCAAAACCTAGAGAATAAAAAGCAAATGGACAAAAAATCACCCAAAAACAAGGGAGAAAGGAGACCCAGTCAATAAAAGAGGAAAAATTAACACCCCATTAAAGTATCTTTAATTAGCTAATTTATATACATAAAAATCGTAAAAGAACTTAGAAGGAAAAGAAGGGGAAAAAAACGCCATCGATCTTGACATGATTATGCTGCTGGAAATAAAAACAAGAACAAGAAAATCATGGTCGAGGATATATTTAACCCCAAACGTAGTTGAGAATCCAGGCTTTCTGTCTTTAAAAGAAAATCCAGGACAGTAGTAACCTAATTAAGAACGCATTTGTAGAAGAAAAGTACACACATAACCAGAAGCCAACAACCATCTTTAAAGCTGAAACTGCACCAGAATAGTAAGAAGAACCCATGAAACTCAGGATGGATAGCGCCACTGATGACTGGATTGACTATGTTGAGATTAACTCAAACATAGATTTTGTCGTGCTCATGGCGCTATCACTCCTGAGCTTAACAGATTCTCCCATACTTTAATTAGCTAATATATATATATATATATATATATATATATACATACATAAAAATTGTAAAAGATCTTAGAAGGAAAAGAAGGGAAAAAACACCCCATTAAAGTATCTTTAATTAGCTAATATATATATATATACATACATAAAAATCGTAAAAGAGCTTAGAAGGGAAAAAACACACCATCGATCTTGACATGATTATGCTGCTGGAAATAAAAACAAGAACAAGAAAATCATGGTCGAGGATATATTTAACCCCAAACGTAGTTGAGAATCCAGGCTTTCTGTCTTTAAAAGAAAATCCAGGACAGTAGTAACCTAATTAAGAACGCATTTATAGAAGAAAAGAACACACATACCCAGAAGCCAACAACCATCTTTAAAGCTGAAACTGCACCAGAATAGTAAGAAGAACCCATGAAACTCAGGATGGATAGCGCCACTGATGACTGGATTGACTTTGTTGAGATTAACTCAAACATAGATTTTGTCGTGCTCATGGCGCTATCCCTCCTGAGCTTAACAGATTCTCCCATACTTGTGTCTACAGCATCCACTGAAGCCTTCGTCAAGAAAACCTAAAGCAAGCAATACATGAAAGAGCCATAGCTATAGGAGCTAATTTAACTCTTCAGTATATTCTTGATCAGGACTCAAATTGTGAGAATGAATGGGAGGGTAGGAGTCTATTTATAAAGGGAGCTAGGGAAGGGAAGGGACATTGGACCAAGTATAATATGCGTGGAGGGTCGGTTTTTTCACATTTTATTTGTATTAATATTTCCTTCCATTTTACATTGAGGTACAAGCTCATGAACTTTTATATATTTTCTTCCTCTATTCTTCTGCCGACTACGTATTTCATTCTGTCACTCTCGTCGGATACGGTACACATGGACTAGAAATTCATAGATTCAAAACAAATATTATTTTTTCGCAGCTTTGCCGGATGGCATCCATGAATTCTTTCAAAATTTGTGTTGAGTAGTGCTAGAAGGAGAGAACCTCGATATTGTCTCGCAAGCACTCTTCCGCTTCTTGACCTATGAACTAGCTTGCCATGGCGAGTCCCATTGCTATCATTAATGAGGTATTGAATTGTTCGAACCACCAGCTGTTCACTCTTATCAGGACCATGATAATACTTGGTTTCAGGCACTGCCTGAACAGTTATGTGATGTTAAGCATGCATTATGTCGAATTTAATTTATAATTTAATCTATTAGTCAGGTTAAGTGTCTAGATTTATATTTATTGGAGATTAGATCTAGTTATCAATTCATGATCTATCATTGATGATTTATATATATGGAAGATTATTAATAAGTGTCTATATTAATAATTAAAAACAATTAAAATACAGTGTTAAGTGTTAAATAGGATTTTAGATTTCAAAGAAACGCGAGTATCTGCCCATTAAAAAGATTAGCACTTTTTTATACCAAAAGAAAAATGCCTAACTTTGAAGTTCCAAGCTTTTACTGTTCAATTGTAAAACTGAGGAAGATCGATTTGCAAAACTAGTAAAAAAAATACATTGATTCTCATAATCTTATATAGTCTTTTTACCTGCTTAAGGACGGATCTCTGTCGGTTAAAAAACAAGGCAGATTCGAGCCTTCCACTACACAAATTAATTGTTTGATTTTATGTTTTAAAAATATTTTAAAAAAACAAATATTATATTAAAAAAATTTAAAAATAAAAAAAATATTATTTTAATATATTTTTAAATTAAAAATGCTTTCAATCGTACTCAAAAACAGGCATATAGTCGATCAGGAATGATTTATGGGTGAAAGAATGAAGCATTCATTACTAGTTGGCATGGATGATTTGTTTGTGATGTTTATTATTTTATTTTTGTAATTGACAAATTAGACATTTGAAAGGGACCGTAAAATAATTATATATTGGGTGGGGGCAAGGTTCCATGAGTTGCCCTCACTATCCCAACATTACTTGTGAGTCTATACTTTTGAAACACCGTACGTATTCGTCAAAGTTAGCATCATGGCTTAATAATCTCAATTAGAGTCCGCAAAATGATATTCCATAATCTTCCATTGCACTCTGAGCTTGAATGAGCTTGAATATATAATTACTGGTTGATGATCACTCAGTCTCTAGCAACAAAAAAAAATAATATTAAAAGCTTCTTTAAAATGCAAAACTACTGTTACCATCACTATCAATGCAAGGCATTCGTGAGCTTTTCGAAACTTTACTCTCTTCAATGCGAGTAGACTCTCACCTGTTCGGCACATTGTTGTTGTTATGGTTTAGGTTGAAAAAAAATAGTTTTCATAAAAAGTGATTTTAGCTGCGATTTGTAATTTAAATTTAAGTGTTTGGTTAAAATTGTGGTTGAGGTTGAGTTTAATGAAAAATAGTTTCGTGTGTTTGGTTACCGTGTTTTTTATATTGTTGTCAACTTGTGAAATTAATTAAAAATACACATGTATACATACACATACATATGTGCACATATATAAATATTTTGTTGGAATAATTTTGTATATTTATTAATAATTATAATAACAAAATATTTGAAATAATTGAAGTAAATTAAACACTTGCTTTTATTCTCTCATCGAACTACTTGCAATTCCATCATGAACTAAATTTATACGTGAACGCGTTTACGATCCCTGACTATTTGATCGAGGAACAACATCTGGTAAAATATATTCAGGAACAAAATTAGGATTGCGATCATATTTAACAAAAATAATATCACATTGTGATCGTGGTCTAATAAATTAAATAATAACTTTTTGCAAATTAAATTAAATATTTAATTTTATCATCAATATTTTATACTATTTATTACATTTTATTATTATTATTTAAAATAAAAATGAAAAAACCATGAGATGGAAAATCGTTTGCTTGCCCTTCTCGCAGTTTCATTTCAAGATCCCTAGAAAACTTGCCTCGTATGAACTACAATAACTACAGCAATAACAGCCATGGAGTCGTCCTCTTCTCTCCTCGACATGATTCCCTCCACTTATCCTACCCTCCTCCGTCTTCACAGTCCTTTCTAAATCAAAACCAGCAAAATTAATACCATGAGAGGCATGCCAAGCCACTTTCTTTTCCTCTTTCAATCTATAAACCCTGCCACAATTCTCCTCCTTCTCGAAGTTGGGCCTTTTCTTGCCCACCTTCTGCTACAAGAAAGACTAATCGTAGATCCAGATACCAATCTCTCACCCCAAAGAAATCTAAACAACCCAACACCAAAAAGGTAGAAGAGCCAAATAAACAATCTTTGATCATTGAGTCGACTATATCATAGATGACGAGCTTGAGAGGGGGAAATTGATTGCTCCTGCCCTTCTACAAGCTATCGAACAATCAAGGACTTCCATTGGCTGCCCTGTGGGGGAGATGGTTGAGGAAGAGTGTGGTTCTGTGAGGGAGAGATGGAGGTGAGGGGAAAGGCACTGTGATTTTCGTGTGTTTGATGCAAAGGTAGAGTGAGCCGCAGATTCTATTTGCAACGGCAACTAAAATTTTAATGTGTTGGTGGGACCCACATTATAAAACTGCTTCATCGTTTGGTAAAATGTGTTTGGCTCTGCGATGAAACTCAATCACATCATCACAGCCGCATCGTAAAGCCAAACACCCACTATGATACCCGACATTGGTGGTTATGCATAAAATATGCAATGAATCCTTCTGCTCTGTTCAGAGAAGGGTAATTAGATTTGGAACAGGAGCATGCAACGCAAAAAAATACAATGTTAAAAATTATCTTATTAAAAAAATAATTAATTGCTACATAAGGCTCTAAAATATTATTTGTATTATTCATTATCATCCTCTTAATTGAAAGTACTTTATACTTGAAATTTACATAGACACATATTATCTTTTACTTGATTTTTTATTAAATAAAATAAAAATATTGAGATTTTAAACTTATGATGGCTAGTCAACAATAAAATTACTTAGACATCTAAGACAAGGACAAATACTTGACACCCAGATCCTAACCCATTTAAGATATAAAGGGTTAGGTCGTCGTTGGAGATGGGGTGATCGATTATGGCGATTTCATTAGCCAGAATCTTGACAGCATGAAGGTATTTTGAAATCGACCGATTTCCCTTCTTAATCAAGGTAATATCTTCCTTGAGTTGCATAGCTCTCATTCGAGATTTGCTAGCATACATGTGATGCAATTTCTTCCAAGCCTCATGGGACGTTTCGGAAGCTGCAATCAGTGGAGTAATGGTTGTTGAAGTTGTAGCAAAAATTGCACTGAGGATTAACTTGTCCTGTCGAACCTAGTGATTCATGGTTGAGGCAGAGGTGAGGGTGCCATCGGAGACTGGGCATTATGTCTTCCCTGTGACATAATCCAAGAGATCATAGCCAATCAACAGTGCCTCAAATTGTGCTCGCCACTGAGAGAAGGTAGATGAGATCAGTTTTCCATTGATTTGGGCTACTATGTTAAGAGCTATGATTGGAGTTTCTGTGGGTGATGTGGGTTGATTTTGGTTTTGGGTGTTGACAGTAGCCATTTCTAAAAAAAAAAATGGATCGTGTTCTCGTTAGAGATTCTTGAGCTCTGATACCATAAAGGAACAGACAGAGAGATGGAGATTAATATTGATTTCCACACTTTATTGTTTTGTCACATGGCTGATTTATACATGGTTGTATGTAACGGTATGATTTTAAATATAGGAGGTATATAACAGTACAATTCTAAATACAGAAGGTCAAGTATGATGGGGGGATGATTATGCTACAATTTTGGCTGAGATATGTTGGCATTATTTGCATAATCTTTGTGCTGATCTTCATCTGGCTTGACTGACTTTCTGTTGGTGTGAACATCCTTGATAGCTTGCTCTCGAGATTTTGTGGTGAACATAACTTTTTTAAAACATATTCATTGAATAAATTACGTTATTTAATTTAAAATTCAACATAACCAAATAATTGAATCATAATTTTTTAAGATTATATTTTTGTATATTTTAATTGAATTGAATAAAATTATACTAAAAAGTTTTCAAAAATCTTAATTTTATTTTTTCACCTTCAATATTTTTTAATCCATGTCATAGAAAGAGGGCGTAATAAAGTCGTTAAAAGGATACAGTAGTGGAGATTTTAAAGTAGGACGTGAAAATGATTATTTTTAAGTATTAATTATTTTTATTATATTTAGTGTAGGGTTAAAGTAATTTATATTTAGGATACAGTAAATTTTTCTTTTTATATAAAATAGTTTTTGTTTTGATGGTGATAGTTATAAGCAAAGAGTTTGTAACTTTGTATAGAAAATTTGAGAAGCGCTAAAAAGTGTTTTTTAATAAATTTACGTCAGTGTCGAAATGATATTTATAAAAAATATATATTTGTAAATCAATGTGTTTATAAAATTTAAAATATATTTTTTTCAAATTAAATTAAATAGCTTAATCGTAGATGTCATTAATTAATTTTGAAAAGTAATTATTATTATTTATATTATATAGTGTAGAAAACATACTATTTTTTATACTCCAACTTGAATAAAGGGGATTAGTGATGGTGTAGATGTACGGCTGAAATTGCTTTAGAAAAATATTTTTTTTATTAAAAAATATATTAAAATATTGTATTTTTATTTTTAAAAAAATATTTTTGATATCAAAATATATTAAAATAAAAAAAAATTGTATCAAAATATTTTTGATACCAAAATAATCATAACACCTATTTTACTTTTTGTCGAAAAGTCAATCCAATCCTATCCAATTAAAATGATCAATATCAGTGGAGCTCATCCAAAATCAAAGTGGAAAGGTACGAGGTCCCTGTCCGTACAAATAATTTTGAATGAATCACAATAGAAGATTGATATTTTTTATACCATTTATAAGTATCGTCAATTAATTTTTGACATGTAGATTAATTAGAAACTTAGAGGTGTGGAGGACCTGAAAATCTGCATGTGGCTTCTGTCATTCCACGTGTCTTTTAGGAAATTACCGATCTAGTCACGGCATTTAAGCTTTTGAAAATTATTATTATTATTTTTTCATATACTATTTTAAAATACTATAATGTCAAGGGATTTGAAGTAGATATAAGGGGTATTTGGCATTGTTATAGGAAAATGTTTATGAAAAAATTTGAATTTTTTATTTTATTTTTTTACTTTAAATTAAAAAATTAGTGTTTTTAGATCATTTTGATGTGCTGATATCAAAAATAATTTTTTTAAAATAAAAAAACATTATTTTAATATATTTTTAAACAATAAATATTTTCAAAAACCACTGCAATCAAACTCCCAAACAATCACATAATTTGGGCTTGTGATTGGCCGATAAAATTCATTTAACCAGTTCGATCAACCCATGACTCGGCACCCGGACAAATAAGTTAAATTGCCTACTCGATGAAGTAAAATAGAATATAGAATAGACAAAAAAAAAATCTTTTAAATTTTATTACTTATAATATGAAAAGCTTATCTTTATTTAATTTTGTTATGTGTGGTATTAATACTTTAAATATATTTTTAAAATTTGTTCCAGCTGTCACACACGTGTGATTCGGGACTAGTCTTGTAGCCAGGTCAACCTGAGCGGGGTTTAACACCTGTCCGCTTTCCTGGTGGCGGTACTTTGGCCGTTGGACATTTTCTTAAGATTTGTGTAAACGTTAGCTAACGTTTACTTAACAGATCGTTATTACTTTTCCTTTTCTGGTTATGATTGTTAATATTTCCTTATCTTGCCAGAATAATTGTGGAGAGAGAGAGAGAGAGGGGAAACGGAGTCGGACAGAAGCAAGAGAACAAATAAAATTTAATATAAAAACTAAATGAAAAACAAAATATAAAATTATTTGAAAACTAAGATAAATTAAAAAGTAATAAGAAAAATAATAATCACAAGAATAAAAATATTAGATTTGAAAACTAAATAAATAATAAAGTGAAGGAAAAAATAAAAAATAATAGTAAAAAAGTACTAAAATCTGATAAAAAAATAAATGCAAAAAAATAATTAGCGATGAATTTAAAAAACTAATAAAGCAAAAAAAAAAAGACGAAACATAAAAAAACAATAGATTTGTTTTAATAAAACTGAATACAAAAATAAAAGATGGAATTAAAAAAATCTTAAATTTTAAAAGCAGCAAAACATTTTTTTCACGAGGCTAACACCATGACATTTATGATTTATTGCTTGATTTAAAAAAATTGTCCAAATCTTTTAAATTTGGTGACATTTATGGAGTGAAGGGATTTGATATTTGACAGGTTGCAATCAGTGATTTGTTACCTTTTATTTTATTTTCATTGTAGGATTATAATTAGTTTTTACGCGTCAAGGAGTAGAAGTTTTTTCTTAGACATAACTGTTTGGAAGGGTAGACATAACTGTTTGGAAGTATTATTGATGTTGTTTTTTAATGTGATTTAAATATATTAAAATAATGTTTTTTTTAAAAAAATATTTTTAATATTAACACATGATCTAAAAATATAAAAAAATAATTTAAACTAAAAATAATAATAGTTTTTAAAAAATTTAACGCTTATAAAACGTGGTGTATTTTGGTATTTGGATTTCCTGATATTCTTTGAAATTTAAACTTCTGACACGTTTTAATTTTGCCTGACATGTCTAGCAGGCAACCGGGAAGCTGGAACAGACAACTCATGGAGAAGTCTTCACCGAGTGGATGAAAATATGAATTCTGCAAGAACAGAGTTTGGAAAATCCGAAAATTTTGCTTTAAAATTGGACAGCAAATCTAAGAGATAAACCTGATCTAGAAGAGGCTGTACGAGGCTACCACGTCCTAGTCGAGGAGGAGAATGGGCTAAAGCAAATTCTGCTACCCCGACGAGCGAGCACAGCACTCCTCCAGTCCTCCTCCTCTGTAGACGACATGACGGGCGGGTGTCATGTCAACAAACTCCAGAACTCGGGATATGGCCATCATAGTGCCACGTGGGCATCACAGGTTTATTCTTCGGACAAGGCCCCCCCTCATTTCGCACCTTACCTTAAATAATATAATCCCACGTAGAATCTCCCTTCTTACCTTAATTATCCAAAACACTATTCCCCTGCCGATATCGCAGTGTCTCCCCGCACTAAACATTATTTATTATAATTATAATGGTATCATGAAATTATTAAGAATGGTGTAAGATTATTCTAGGTATTCTATTTTTTATGCACAATATAAATAACTTATTATATATTTTATATTGCGTTTCAAAAATATATATTTGAAAAAATTATATATGTTTTTAAAATTTTATTTAAAATTAAATATTTTTATATATCAAAAATACTTTAAAAAATATATAAAATATTATTTTAATATATTTCCAAACAAAACATAAATTCAAAAAAAAAACATTATTGATAACATTTCAATACATTAAACTGCTGAGGCGTGTCTCATAAGCATTATCATGTCAGTCGCTTCTTCTTTTATGGGTGCGGCATGCTGGTGATTTTGGTGGTTGTAATTATGATTTTATCTGTCATTCGATTTACTTTGATATTGTTTTGTTTTTTAGGTAGCACGTGTATCTAAACTTACTTTTCTTTTTGCTGACCATGCAAAAAAAATTATATTAGTCAATCCTTTCTTTTTAATTTAGTCTCTCTTCTCTTGTTTACAGTTGTTTTTATTTATATTGATTATTGCTAACTGGATTTTATTTTTTATTTCTTTTCTAATTATTTGATTTAATTTTTATTCTTTAAATTTCTATATATTTGATTTTGAATTATTTTCTTGATTGATTGTATTTTCAACCCCACCATTAGGAATTTAATCTCATTTAACTTTTGATGTCAAACTTGATCATAATTCTCATTTAACTTTTAAATTTTATTTTTTAATTATTTTTTCATGGATTTTTTTTTTACAATTCCTTCCTATGATATTTAATTTCATTTAATTTTTCCCTGAACATTTAATTTTAATGTCGAATTTAGCTCTGATTCCATTAATTGCTATTTTTTTTGTTTTGTATTGACTTTTTTTTCAATTTTATCTATCATTTTTTAATAGATCAGATCCATTTTAATATATCAAAATAAAACCTTTTTAATTATTTTTTATATTCAAAGTGACACAAGAAAACTAAAAAAACCATAAAAACAAAATTCATAAAATATTCTAAAATTTAAAACCAGGACAAGTCTCGCAGCCTATATTGCCTAAGATAATGCAATAAATGATTTGTCAGCAAGATAGCATATTTTTCATGCTCTTGCATGAAACTCCCATCTCGGATTGGAGTTTGGTTGATGGAGCATCCTTGCAGTATCCCGCAAGCCTAGCACTAACTTGTTTAACGTGAAAACAGATGTCTGGACAAATAATTGCTCACCTTATCACACCTGTCAGCCACCATTGATGTTTTTGCTTTCTTCATTCAGTTACTGGTTCTCTCTCTCTCTCCCAAATTAACACGGTGAACAAATTTATTTTCCAACCAAAATAATTAAAAAAATAATTTTTATTCTGTCATGAAAATAAAAGCTGAACATGTTAGATTATGGAGTGAATAATAAGCAATTCCAAGTGGAAGAATTGTCTTATTTGAAGGGAAGAAATAACTAACTTTTAAATAGTCTTGCATCACACTTTGCAAAAACATAAGTTAGAAAATTATATCAAAACATACCTGAAAAGAAATCTACATGCTCGATCAACTTGACAACCTTGATTTCTTGTTAGTAGGACTTATTAACAAAAAAAAAACCCTGTTATATACTAACAACCTTAAAACTCTCTCTTAAACTGAATACTTCAATGGAACACGTGCCAAGTAATGTTGTCAACTTCATGAACGATTCAGCCTTCAATGGCTTGGTTTCAATGTTTATAATTTGTTCATCGCTTCTGCAATGGATTAGTTTTATAATTTCATTTTTAGTGAGATCAGAAAGAAAATGAAACCTCACATCAATGTGTTTGCTTCTTCCGTGCAAGACTAATTTTTTTTGACAATTTAATAGTTAAGTTATTGTCATGAAAACAACATAATTAGGCCTCGTTGCCTATACTTCACCTCTTCCAAAATTCTTCTTAGCCAAATACCTTATAGGCACATGATGCAACACCTATAGACTTTGTTTTGGTTGCAGATAAAGTGACAATAGGTTGCTTCCTTGAAGACCATGAAATTGCAACTCCACTTAAGAGAAATACATACCCATAATGCTCTTTTGATCATCCACATCTCCAAAATAATCAGTCATTAAAATCAACTAACCTATTTATTTCACTCTTTTTGACATGTTCTTACTTGTTAGCAAACCTCTCACCATATTCATAATGATTATGTTTTTCCTTTTTGATACACCATTTTGATGTGACGTGTATGCTACAACAGTTGTGTTATTCAAGGATTAAGGCAACTATACACATAAGGGGGGGGGGGGAATTAGGTGTAAATACAATAATTATAGCAATTCTAAAATCAATTACTTTAAAGTAAAGAGATAAGAGAGAGATTGCTAACTCGGTTTTTAACGTGGTTCGGCAAGCCTACATCCACGATTCAAGTACAAATCCGTACTTGAGTATTGTACTCTCTTACTAGTCCAAGTAACAAGATTACAAATCTTGCTTGATGAATCCACACCAAGACTTTTACACCACTTGAAGATATGCCCTCTTCAAGATTTTCCTTCTTCCCACTTGAAGATGTACCCTCTTCAAGATTTTTCCTTGGTGATATTCCCTCACCAATATCAAAGAGTTTTATACTTCAACTCTCAAGAATATTACAATGGTTGTTTTTGTAAAACAACAATACACTCTTAATAGTGTAGATATTACAAATGAAGATCTATGATCTCTTTATCTCACTTGATAACACTTAGAATATTTGAAGGTGTTTAAGTGTAGTGAGAATGAAAAATACTCTTTGTGTTAAGATATGAAGATTTAAACACAAATATGAGTATTAATAAAGATTGATGATATGAAGATGTTTTTGCACTCTAATTGCCTCAATATAAGATATGAAAGTTCTTGTCTTTTTATTTTTGCAATTAGGAGGGCTATTTATAAGTTTCTAAAAGAAACTAGCCGTTTATAGCCGTTTTAATGCAACTGTCATATCAAGCGGTCGACCGGTTCACAACGGACAAATAAAGTGGTCGACCGGTTCAGTTCAAAAGACAATTCGTCTTCAAGCGGTCGACCGGTTCGGCTTGAAAGACATTTTGTCTTCAAGCGGTCGACCGGTTCACAACGGATAAACCTAGCGGTCGACCGGTTCAGCTCAAAAGACAATTTGTCTTCAAGCGGTCGACCGGTTTACTTGGTATACACCAAGCGGTCGACCGGTTCATGCAGAAAGGCAATTGTGACAAATTATCTTTTCTGAATTTTTGAACCGATTGGTTATGACTTAAACCTCTAATCATCAAACTCTTTTAATGCATGCAATGTGAAGTGTGTGAGTTCATTTTAAATTGTGCTATCAAGTTAGACATTTGAGATTTACATAATTAAAGCACTAAAATGAAAACTTCTTCTTTGTCTTCACTTGCTTGCATCTTGGACTTCTTGGAGTGATTTCTTCGTGTACTCCGTTATGCTTGTTGATGTATTCTTTGTATAATACCTGTTTATCACTTAATCTCATCCAAGCATATTATTAGTCCATTTTCTTTTTATTGTTATCATCAAAATATATAAAACATGTAAGTGTGACATTATATGTCAACAATCTCCCCCTTTTTGATGATGACAATAAACAAAAAGTCTTAGATAATAAATTGAGTCTCCCCCTAAATATTATAATGCAATATATAGGAGACATTGAACATTTGTAGCAATTTAATCTAAGTACAAATATCATATGCAATTTATAAGAGAAATTCATATTTCTCCCCCTAAATATATGCATATAATTCTTTTATATTTTCATATTTGACTCCCCCATTATTGATGCATTTGATATTTGATATTTTCATATTTCTCTCCCCCTTTGGCATCAACAAAAAGAAGGTTAATCATTGTGGATAAAAAAATATTCAATATCATGGTACATATATCCAAAATGAAAAGCATAAATACAATATTGTAAATAACAACATAAAAAAGATGAGATGCATGATACACAATCACGAAGGAGGTGGGTTCCGTGAGAGAAGTGAAGCCATCATCGCCTTCATCTCCTGAATATCAGCCCGCATCTCTATGTGAGAGTCTCTCATGAATCGTATATCTGTCTCCATAAGCGTGAGACGACTCTCTATCCTATGCGACCAGCCACTCGCAGATGGCTCATCTAGGGAGGAAGCCGGAGGTGGTGACTCAAATAAATGTGTGAACTCGTCTTCACCTTCATCCTCAGCCGCATTCTCCTCCTCTTCATGCTCTTCCTCAGCATGTGCACCTTCTTGGTGCCCTTGGATCCACTCACCATGCTCATTTAGCACATATTTCATCCTAGTTAGAGTGGTGTTATTTATCTCCGTCTTATCTGAGTACGGTCTCTTATCCGTACCCGTCAGCAAGATCTCAAAATGCTCAAAAATAGTGGTAAACACTTGACCATAAGGTAGAGCCTTTTGTTTTTGATCAAATGCTAAGATTATATTCCTAATCAATATGTATGGAAGGTTTATTGGCCTTCGCTGAATCATACAGTCAATTAAGCATAACTCCATAAATGTGACTTCATCATAATGCCCCTTTTTGGGCAAGATATTGTGAGCAATAATTCTATGGAGTATTCTAGGTCTCAATAAAAGATCTTGACTCTTTATTTTAGCACCTGGAGCAAATCCATTATTTCCAGTATGCAATGCAACAGCATAATCATAGCTAAAACCTTCAATGGTCGGAATTATTTTAATATCAAACACCCTCGGACCATCATTAGATATTCCCAATATCTCAGCTAATTCATCACAATTAAATTCAATAGGATGTCCTTGAAGAGTACTCATTATTCTAGGTTCTACATTAACCCTCATGTTAGCAAAGAACATTCTCATCAATTTAGGGTATGTAGGTTTCCTATATTCATACAGTGAGTACCAACCCATTTCAGCAAATAAGGTGTCTATACCTAAAGCAGATAGATCATTGCTTAAACCTCTTTCTACAATGATAGCTCTATTTGAGAAATTACTCAAAAATCTTTGAACATTATCACCTGACGAGGAAGCTGGATCATTGGCTCTTTTGCTCCTTGATTCAGTCCTTCTTAATCGTTTATGAGATGCCATTGTCTTCAATTTTGCTATGGGTGTTTTGATTTAGATTAGTTTTTTAGAGGATTTTGGGTAAGATTTTTCGGATTTGTCTGTTGAATGAGTTCTGAAACCCTAGATAGTATTTATACTATCGAGCAACCGGTCGACCGGTTGCCTTGGGGTAAGTTCAACCGGTCGACCGGTTGACTCCCAAGTTGAGAATTTTCCAAATTTCTCTTTTGAACCGTTCTTTCCACTCACAATGTAGCCTTTTAATGTAAAAATTATGTCCAAAAGGCAAAGAAATCAAGGGGCTAAAATGCAAATTTTAGGCAGTAGCTGAACGCTATCGTTCCTCCGCTCAACCGGTCGACCGGTGGATCCAGATGCATGTACCGGTCGACCGGTACATGCAAAAATGGAAATTTTTGCATTTTGACTTTAAAATCATTCATTAATCTTCAAAAGTACCCTTTATGTCGAAAAATTATGTTCATAACCATTTTCCTCCAAGATTCGAAAAATTCCAGTAGCCATCCTCTGTTTTTTTTTCTATCTCAACCGGTCTACCGGTTGGCTTGCTCTTGATGAACCGGTCGACCGGTTCATCCCAGAATTTCTAAATTCTCCAATATTTGTTTTGAACAAGTTTCTTATGCTCCAAGTGTATACATTTTAACATCAAATAAATCCAACTTATAACCATTGATGTATACATAATTTAAACATCATTTGCATGGATAAATCCTAGGTTCCTTCTTATTTCGCAAAAGCGATCTTTGGCTAAGGGTTTTGTAAAAATATCTGCAAGTTGATGTTCTGTACCTATAAACTCAAGTACAATATCTCCTTTTTCAATGTGATCCCTCAAGAAGTGATGTCTTACTTCTATGTGTTTTGTACGAGAGTGCTGAATAGGATTTTTAGATAAGCAAATAGCACTTGTATTATCACATTTAATCGGAGTATTTTCAAACTTAAGTCTATAATCCTCCAAAGTTTGTTTCATCCATAATACTTGTGCACAACAACTCCCCGCCGCAATATATTCTGCTTCAGTTGTTGATAGGGCTACCGAGTTTTGTTTCTTACTTGCCCATGATACTAGTGAAGATCCTAGAAAGTGACAAGTTCCACTAGTACTTTTCCTATCTATTTTGCAACCCGCAAAATCTGCATCTGAGTAACTAATTAAACTCATTTCACTTCCCTTCGGATACCACAATCCTAAATTAATTGTACCATGCAAGTAACGAAAAATTCTTTTACTCGCACTAACATGGGATTCTTTTGGACATGCTTGAAATCGTGCACATAAACATACACTAAACATGATATCGGGTCTACTTGCGGTTAAATATAAAAGAGAACCGATCATACCTCGATATTTGGTGATGTCTACGGTTTTACCTTTTTCGTCCATATCAAGCTTAGTAGATGTTCCCATGGGTGTGTCGGCATCTTTGACATGTTTCATCCCAAATCTTTTTAGAAGATCCTTGGTGTACTTGCTTTGGTTGATGAAGATGCCATCTCTTGTTTGCTTAATTTGCAATCCAAGGAAAAAATTTAAGTCTCCCATCATGCTCATTTCAAATTCCTCTTGCATGCATTTTGCAAATTCCTTACATAGAGATTCGTTAGTAGCACCAAAAATTATATCATCAACATAGATTTGTACAATAAGGATATCTTTTCCTTTTCTTTTTGTAAACAGGGTGGTGTCAATTTTGCCAATGTTAAAATCATTTTCAATAAGAAATGTTTTTAATCTATCATACCATGCCCTAGGTGCTTGTTTCAAACCATACAAGGCCTTTTTGAGTTTAAACACATGATTAGGAAATTCAAAATTTTCAAAGCCTTGAGGTTGTTCAACATATACTTCTTCCATTATAAAGCCATTTAAAAATGCACTTTTAACATCCATTTGGAAGAGCGTAAAATTTGCATGACATGTGTCGCACGTCCGCTGCGGCGTCTCGGGAGGGATACTGACTCTCGTATGTGGAGTTTTGAGAGGAGTTGCCACCTTGCTGTTGAGGGTCGCTAGGAACACCCGATTTGTACTGGTCTGCTCAGAGATTCAAGGGTGAGGGACTGGTTGCGTATAGGGAAGGTATTAGCACCCCTAATACGCCTTACCTGAGGTAAGCTGCATTGTCTATTTAGATGTGATTTAAAATGTTGCAACAAGTCAGTATTTATTCATAAAAATTACAATTAAAAAAGAAATCAATCACTGCTTAAAAATCCAATACATTTTATTGATTATTATTATTCCCGCTAAATATTTTAGATAATAATTTTTTAGAATTTATTTATCCAAACACCGAAAAGTAAATAATATGATACTATTCCCGTCGAATATTTTGGATAAGATTTATTTATCCAAACACCTAAAAGTAAATAATAGCATACCATTTCTCCGAATATTTTGGGTTTAAAACTTTAAGATTTATTTATCCTAATATTAGCCGTGAATAAAAAATTCCCAAAAAAAAAAATTATACTTTTGAAATATTGGTTTTGGATTTTTACAAAGAAAACACATTTTTTATTTTATTTTCTTTTTTCCTTAACAAAACAACATAATATGGAATAAATAAAACAACACACACCCACACAATCTTTTTAATTTTTTTTTTTTCACATTTAAAAATAGAATACAACTCACACACACATTGTCTTTTTTTCATTCTTTTCTCATTACATTTCACAAATAATAATTAAACTACAATAAGTTTAAATAACACATAAACACAAGGGAAAATACACAAAAGGCCTTGGGGGAAGATCTGGAACAGTGGCAGCAGGAGAAGGGTCGGTGGCGCTGTCGCCTCACGCGCCACCACCATCGGCGGCGCGTGGAACCACGCGCCGTCGATGAACAGCAAAAAAACTGGGGGTGGCTAGATCGGCTTCCTCTCGTCGGTGGTGGCCTTCCGGTGACCTGCAAAACAAACGAACAACTCAAGTAACAAACAAGAAACAAAATTCAAAATTTTCCAAATCTGCTCTTCTCGGCTTCTTCCCATTTTACAGATTCTCCTTCTTCTTCTTTTTCTCTTCTTCTTTCTCGCCGGGAGGGAGTCCACCATGAACCTGCAAACAGAAACAGCAACCAAACACAAACGCAAACACAAAAACACAAAATCAATTTTCACAACAAGCATCAGTTTCACTTTTCTTCATTTCTCTCCTTCTCGGGTATATTCATCTTCGATTTGTCCAAAGTGGGGGTTGCTCTGTTCTGCTGGAGGAAAAGGGGAGAGCGAGGAAAGGGGAAGATCATGGGGCTGTTGGTGGCTGACGGAGGAGAAGAGGAGGCAGGGGAGGGCTTCTGGCCGGAGGAAAAAAGGAAAGGATGAGAACTGAAGGGGGCTGATAGCACAGTTGCCCGATCTGTGAAGGGAGAGTGGTAGATCCGTGCAGGTAGGCTGGAAAAAGGAGGTCTTGGTCGGAGGTGCATAGGAGAGGAAGAGACGTTGGCGAAGTCTGGTGTGGTGGTGGCTGAACTGGAGGCTGGAAAGTAGACCTTGAGGGTGGGCTGTTGTGGTTAGGCCAGGAGGAAGAGGAAGAGAAAGAGAGCAGGGGCTGTAGCTTGGTTTTTTCTTTGTGAGGCTGCAACCTATGGAGAGACGACGAAGACAAGGTGAAAAGAGTGGGGCTGGTGGCTGGTTGTCGAAGGAAGAGCGGGCTGGTCTCCTAGGTGAAAGGGAAGAATGCTCGCCGGAGGAGGAAAAGGGAAGTCTGGTCTGGGGACGAAGGGGAAAGGAGAGGGCAAAAAATGGGGTCTGCACTGCCATAGGGTCAAGTGCGCAGCTCTCTTGGAAAAAAAATCTCCTCCTTTTCTTTTAGGGTTTTTAGGAGTTCTCGCAGAGAGAGAGAGGGAGCGTCTTCTTTTTCTTTTTTTTCTTGTGGGTAGACAACTCTATTTATAGAGGTTTTAAAATGCAAAAATTCAAAGTCAGCCTTTAACTTGTGCGCTTCTTCCAATTTGGTCCTTCATTTCTAATCGACGCGATTTTGACTCGCATTGATCGTTAAATTCTCAATTTATTCAATTTTCCCTCGTAACAAGATTTTTTGGGATTTTTGTATTTTTTTGATTTTTTATTATTTTCCGAAACATGAAAATAAGTGGGTCAAAATTTGGGTAGCAACAACATGCATAGGCTAATAGCATTCTTATAGATTCAAGTCTAGCTACCGTGCAAAGGTTTCTTCATAATCTATTCCTTCTTCTTGATTATAACCTTTAGCAACTAGTCTTGCTTTGTTTCTAACAATAGTCCCATGTTCATCAACTTTGTTTCTAAAGACCCATTTAGTACCAATTATTGATAAATCTTTTGGTCTAGGGACTAGTTCCCAAACATCATTTCTCTCAAACTGATTTAGCTCATCTTGCATGGCTAAAATCCATTTTTCATCATTTTCGACTTCAAGAAAGGTTTTAGGTTCTATTTGAGAAACAAATGCATAATGACCACTAATATTTCTAAGGGATGCTCTAGTTTTAGTTCCTCAAACGGATTACCGATAATTAATTCTGGAGGATGAGAACTTACATACCTTAGCTCCTTTGGCGGCTCAAAGGAGTTACTTACCAACTCTTGTTGATTGCTTGAGCTTGGTTGGTCCTTGTTTGTATCTTTATTTGATATTTCATTTGGATTTTTATCATGAAGATTCAAATGTTGAACATTTTATTTAACTCATCTGGAATCTCAACAATTTTGTCACTTTGAGTTTCTTCAAAGGCGACATGCATGGATTCCTCAAGACAAAGTGTTCTATTATTGTAAACTCTGTAGGCTTTGCTAGAGGAGGAGTATCCAAGAAAAATTCCAACATCGGATTTTGAATCAAATTTGTCAAGGTTGTCTTTAGTGTTTAGAATAAAGCATTTTGAACCAAAGACTTTAAAATAAGAGATGTTGGGCTTCCTCCTTTCCAAAGCTCATAAGGAGTCTTTTTCAACTCAGGTCTCAAGGTAACACGATTTAAAACATAGCAAGAAGTATTTACTGGCTTCGCCCAAAAATATTTAGGGGTATTAAATTCATTTATCATAGTTCTTGCCATTTCTTGAAGAGACCGATTTTTCCTTTCCACAACCCCATTTTGTTGGGGAGTTCTAGGAGTTGAAAAGTTGTGGTGGTATCCTTTTTCTTCACAAAACATTTCAAATAAATCACTTGTGAATTCACCACCATGATCGCTCCTTATGTTAATTATAGAAAATCCTTTCTCATTTTCGATTTTCTTTGAAAACTTTATAAATTCATGAATTGTTTCATCTTTTGATTTCAAAAATATAACCCATGTATATCTAGTAAAGTCATCAACAATTACAAACACATATCTATTACCACTTAAACTTCTTGTTCTAGTTGGTCCAAATAGATCTATGTGAAGTAATTCTAAAGGTCTTTCGGTTGATATGTGATTCTTACTTTTAAAAGATGTTTTGAATTGTTTACCCATTTGGCAAGCGTCACATAGCTTTTCCTTTTCATATGTAATATGAGGAAGACCTTTAACTAAATCATTTTTGGTCAATTTTGAAAGAATGTCCATGCTTATGTGACCTAGTCTTCTATGCCATAGAAAACTATCATTTATACTAGCAACAAGACAATTTTCACTACTCATACATGCATCTATTTTGATCTTATAGATGTTTCCAATTCTATTACCGATAAAAATAATTTTGTCATTTTCAAGTATTAAGCAACATGTATGATCAAACAAGATTTTATATCCTTTGTCACATAATTGACTTATACTAAGTAAGTTATGCTTAAGATTATCAACAAGAAATACATTTTCAATGGAGGTTGAAGACATACCTCCAATGTTGCCAATTCCAACAATTTTTCCTTTTGAGTTGTCCCCAAAAGTCACTTTTCCTCCTTTAGTTTTGGAAAGGCTTGAAAAAGGGTGCCGCCTCCGGTCATGTGTCTTGAACAAGCACTATCCAAAACCACTCCCCATGTTCCCTTGGTTCCTACAAAATAGAATCAAGATGAGGATTTTGGTACCCATACCTTCTTGGGTCCTTTTGGTTAGGGGTGGTTCCTTTTGGAACCCAAATCATGTCAACAATTTTATTTTTCTTCATCGGACATGCATAAATCAAATGACCTAATTTTCTACAATAATTGCATGTATGACTTGGATCATAAGACTCTTTAGCTTTAACAAAGTAATTCTTTAGGTATTTTTGATTTTTATTAGGTTTATAACCTAATCCTCCTTTGTTAAATACACTTCTTTGGCTCGAAAGCATTTTCTCAAAAAAATTTGAGCCTTGTGTGAATTTTGTGATAATTATATTCAACTCATCAACTTTCTCTTTTAATGATTTATTATCTTTTTCAAGTTGATTGGTCTTGCTACTCTTGTCATTTAAATCATATACTTTCTTTTCTAATAAATCTTTTTCTTCAATTAAACATATATGATTTCTTTTTAGAGTACTATATTTAGAACCTAATTTCTTATATTCTACATACAAATTTTCAAGTTGATCATGTAGTTCAATATAAGAAGGGTCGGATTCATCATCCGAAGATTGTACCTCATTTTCGCTTTCAATTGCCATAAAGCACATGTTCGCCACATGTTCTTCTTCATCATTGGAGCTTGAGTCTGAGTCATCGCTCCATGTTGCTTTCAAAGCTTTCTTTTGAAGAAGGGGACAATCGGTTTTGATATGTCCCACTTTGTTGCACTTGTAGCACCTTGGAGTTTCTTTGCTAAATTCTCCTTTGCTTTCCTCCTTTCTGTAGTTCGAAAACTTTCTCTTATCATTTTTCTTTCTAAGAAAGTTTCGAAACTGTCTTGTGATCAATGCTACATCTTCCACAAGATCGTCGTCACTGTCTTCATCATCGCTATTATCCTTGTCTTTAACTTGATGAACAGTTTTAAATGCCAAATTTTTCTTTGGCCTTTCTTCCTGATCTTGTTTTTCCATAGTGATCTCATGAGTCATTAGAGAACCGATGAGTTCCTCTAATGGTAATTTTGTAAGATCTTTTGCTTCTCGTATAGCTGTCACTTTAGCTTCCCAAGCTTTTGGTAGAGATCTGAGAATCTTGCTTACAATTTCTGTATTTGAATAAGTTCTACCAAGAGCATGTAAACTGTTTGTAATACTAGTCATACGAGTGAACATGCTTGTTATGGATTCATTTTGTAACATTTTAAATAACTCATATTGATGAACTAACATATCAATTTTAGATTCTTTTACTTGATTTGTTCCTTCATGAGTTACTTCTAATGTATGCCATATATCTCTAGCATTTTTACACGAAGATATTCTATTGAATTCACTTCTATTTAATGCACAAGTATAAGGTGTTCATGGCTTTAGCATCCATAGAAAGTAATCTTTTATCTAAGTCTAGTATATTCTATCATGCTTTTGGAAATCTCAACACCATTTTCGATTTTGAGTGGTCTATGAGGTCCATTTTCAATAGAAAGCCATAAATCAAAATCTATAGATTGAAGATATATAGTCATTCTAGCTTTCCAATATGCATAGTCATTACCATCAAAAATGGTGGTCTAGTTGTTGAGGCACCTTCATTTTGGAGATTGTAACTTGTAGTTGTCATTCTACTCAAAGTCTAAGCAAACTTAATAATTGAGAACTAAGCTCGATACCAATTGTTATTCAAGGATTAAGGCAACTATACACCTAAGGGGGAATTAGGTGTAAATACAATAATTATAGCAATTCTAAAATCAATTACTTTAAAGTAAAGAGATAAGAGAGAGATTGCTAACTCGGTTTTTAACGTGGTTCGGCAAGCCTACGTCCACGATTCAAGTACAAATCCGTACTTGAGTATTGTACTCTCTTACTAGTCCAAGTAACAAGATTACAAATCTTGCTTGATGAATCCACACCAAGACTTTTACACCACTTGAAGATATGCCCTCTTCAAGATTTTCCTTCTTCCCACTTGAAGATGTACCCTCTTCAAGATTTTTCCTTGGTGATATTCCCTCACCAATATCAAAGAGTTTTATACTTCAACTCTCAAGAATATTACAATGGTTGTTTTTGTAAAACAACAATACACTCTTAATAGTGTAGATATTACAAATGAAGATCTATGATCTCTTTATCTCACTTGATAACACTTAGAATATTTGAAGGTGTTTAAGTGTAGTGAGAATGAAAAATACTCTTTGTGTTAAGATATGAAGATTTAAACACAAATATGAGTATTAATAAAGATTGATGATATGAAGATGTTTTTGCACTCTAATTGCCTCAATATAAGATATGAAAGTTCTTGTCTTTTTATTTTGCCGTTTTAATGCAACTGTCATATCAAGCGATCGACCGGTTCACAACGGACAAATAAAGTGGTCGACCGGTTCAGTTCAAAAGACAATTCGTCTTCAAGCGGTCGACCGGTTCACAACGGATAACCCAAGCGGTCGACCGGTTCGGCTTGAAAGACATTTTGTCTTCAAGCGGTCGACCGGTTCACAACGGATAAACCTAGCGGTCGACCGGTTCAGCTCAAAAGACAATTTGTCTTCAAGCGGTCGACCGGTTTACTTGGTATACACCAAGCGGTCGACCGGTTCATGCAGAAAGGCAATTGTGACAAATTATCTTTTCTGAATTTTTGAACCGATTGGTTATGACTTAAACCTCTAATCATCAAACTCTTTTAATGCATGCAATGTGAAGTGTGTGAGTTCATTTTAAATTGTGCTATCAAGTTAGACATTTGAGATTTACATAATTAAAGCACTAAAATGAAAACTTCTTCTTTGTCTTCACTTGCTTGCATCTTGGACTTCTTGGAGTGATTTCTTTGTGTACTCCGTTATGCTTGTTGATGTATTCTTTGTATAATACCTGTTTATCGCTTAATCTCATCCAAGCATATTATTAGTCCATTTTCTTTTTATTGTTATCATCAAAATATATAAAACATATAAGTGTGACATTATATGTCAACAAGTTGTTCCTTGATTCCATTGCTATCGTAAAGATTTGCAAACTCATTAGATGTATATTTCTCCCCGTTATTTGTTCAAAGACATTGTATATGTTTTTCTGACTCTTTCTTGACTCTTGCTTTGAATCTATTAAATGTTTTAATAGTTTCAGATTTTTTTATTAAAAAATACACCTATGTCTTTCTATTAAAGTCATTGGTAAAAGTCATTACGTACCCTTTTTTTTCATTGGAGATTGGATTCATAGGACAAAATCTATATGAGTGAAATAATTGTAGAACTTGATTAACTCTCCATTTGCTTTTTTTTAGGAAATGATTTTCTATGCTACTTTGCAATTACATATTTTTTTGCATACATGATATATAATTTTGATATGAGGAAGCCTTCACCATTTTTTTTTGCTGCAATGTTCTGAGTTAATTAAAGTTTAAGTGTTCCAAACCTGTTAGGCTGCAATTGTGAGGAATCTTGAATAGATGATTTGATACATGTTTGATCTTCATACGTTTATGTTTTTAGTTGAAACATCTAATTTCTAGACATCTTTAACATCAACAACTAATTCTTCTTTGGGATCATGGATTTGCCAACTTCCATTTTGGAGTACAATTGAATAGCCTATTTCTTGCAATTGTCATTTGCTGATGAAACTTGTTTTAAGTTTTACTATGTGCACATCACTTGTATTTTTTCATCTTCATGTTCATCGATGTTTTAACACTTCCTTTTCCTATAACACTCATGCTAGATTCGTTTTCAATCTTGATCTTTTCTTGAAATTTTTCATTTAAGTCATAAAAAGCTTTGTTACCTATCATATGATTGTTACATCTAGAGTCAAGGTACTAGTTTTCTCTATTTTCAGCAAGCTTGTTCTATATGTAAGCCATCAACATCTCTTTTTCTTATGTTGTTTCAGCAAAATCTGCCTTTTTTACCATTTTATTAGGAAATTCTCATTGAAAATGGCCAATTTTGTGACAATTATAGCATTCAATAGATGTTGTGTAAAATATCCCCTATTTGGTACCATGACCATAACCCTATCTCTTTATCTGAAACTTTCATGACCTCTACCTCTTCCAAAAGAATTTCTAGCATAAATCACCTTAAGAGTCTGTTCTTCCTAAATGTATTTAGACATGCGTTGTTCGTGCACTAATAGCAAATTTTGTAACTCATCTAATGTCATAATGGTAATATCATTAGATTTTTTTATTGAACTTGTCATGTGATCATACTTAGAAGTCAAAGAGCGTAAGATTTTCTCTATGATTGTCACATCTTCTAGCTTCTCTCCATGCATCTTTATCTGATTTATAATAGTTAGTATTTTTGCAAAGCACTCATCAACAAATTCTCTAATTTTCATGTGTAAAATTTCAAACTCTTTACAAAAAGCTTGCAATTGAGCTAGTAGTGTCTTTGAGAAGGGTTTTAAGAACAATTCGATCTATTGCTTAAAATAAAAAGTTCTTTGTCTTTGGATCTTGTAACTTCAAGTCTCATGGCTTTCAATTGTGCCTTATCTTGCTTTTGGAATTCCTTTAACACAAGCAAACAAATGTTTTTTCACCACAAAAACATTCCTTTTCTCCTGTTTTTTTTCCATCTTCTCGTGACAACTTATTTCTCCTAGTAATCACTTGTTTAACCAACTTGAGGTGGAGTCACCATGTTCTTTGTTAATTCGATATTTTACTTGATTAATTTGTTTTTTTAATAAAGGTTTTAGCCTAATTAAATTATAATTCGAGATTAATTAGATATAAAATAAGTTAATTATGTGTATAAATTGCCATATTTAGTATTTAATAAGAAAGATAAATAAATTATTTTCATATCATCACGTGAAAATGATATAAAAAACTATAAAATTTTAATTTAAAGCAAAAAAAAAAATTCAAAAACATTTTTGAAATGCAATGTTTAACATATTTTGTTGTTAAACAATATATCAAAATGATATTTTTTATTAGCACATGAAAATAACTTAAAAATATAAAAAACAGTTAATTTAAAATAAAAAAATCATTTTTTTAAAAATACTTTTTAAACACATTGTAAAACAACTGTAACGTTGTTTTACAATAAAGTTGCGTTTGAAAAATATTTTCTTAAACAATATTTTATTTATTTATTTTAAATTAAATATTTTTAAATTATTTTGATGTACGATGTTAAAAATAATTTTTTTTAAATAATAAATATTATTTTTATATAATTTTAAACACAAATTCTTTTAAAAAACAATTAAAATCACAATCTACCATAAAAGTGAAACACTGGTAATGGTGTGATTATAGTATATATTAATAATTCTGTTTTCGAAGATGTGATAGTAAATGATAATTAAATGGGAGGCCAATCCCGAGAGATAAAATCAAGAAAAGAGAAATCTAGATAAAAGTCGGGGGAGATTTCCACACGGGTCAAAGTGTAGTTGAGACCGGTCAAATCACGTTTCTCAGTCTTACAATTAAATAAAGTAATAAACAATATATATTCTATGAAAAAGAGAAGAATAAGATTTCTTGGTAAAGGGTCCACAGCCCGACAATCTCTTCCCACTTGTCCTAATTCTAGCTATACGCCAGAGCAGGACCAGGCTTCTCTGTCCCCCATTTCTATGCTTAATAATATTTTTATATTATTTAAAAATTATTTTTAATATTTGTTTATTAAAATTAACTGTAAACACTATTTTTTTTTATTCAAAACAAACAAACAAATAAATTTTAAAATTTTGGAGTGCCGGGTGGCTTACACGTCTTGAACCTTTGGTCCATCAAATTCAACACTCCTTTATAGCTATCACACGTAAACCATTCTAAGAGAAAAAAAGAAAATCATAGATATAGCCATAGCTATTATTTCTAGGTTTTACTCCTAATCCAACATGTCGAGCCCCCTTTTTTTTTTAAAAAAAAAAACACTTTTGATTTTTATAATTGAAAGAACATTTTTTTTTAATTTTCTCTATTAACTTAATAAAATCTATAAAGATGTTTTTATATAGAATATCATTTTAATTCTAATAATTAAAGTTACTCTGAAATGTTTAATCATAAATAAAAAAACTAAATCTGACAAATAAGTTTTTCTTTTTGAATTTACAGTCTACCTATGGAAACTCTTCTCCAGTGACCTGACATATAACATATTATGGTACTCACATTTTAGTCCCGTATGAAGCCACATTCATTTTTACAAGTAAGATCCAAGTACTTTTTATGCCACATTTATTTGCACTCTATCAATTTGTCAAAATCATGATTTTAACATGGTACATAAAGGACTTTTGAAACTCATATTGTTACATGAATTTTTTCATATAAAAATTATAAAATCACAGTTAAAATCGTGGAGGTAAGCAAATCATAAGTAAAAATACATTTGAATACATTACAACATAATTATAGTCATAAGACTTTATTATTTAAGGTTCATATATGATTTTAAACAATTTAAAAATAAGCTACAAAATGTAAATATACAAGAATCAATATAGAAACATTTAATAAAATACCTATGGCCACTTGGCAAGAGCAAGAAAGAGAGTTAGTTGGAGTGAAAATATGGAATAGACTGGGATCGTAAAAGTGGATCGATTCAGTTTAATTTTATGATGCCGTACAATTTTACAGTTTTTTGATCGAGTTTAACTTAAATGATTTTTCTACCGGAGTTAATAAGATTTGGTGAGTTGACTCGTCAACTCGTGATTTTAACAACCCTGAATTCATCTTTCAAGTCTCATGATTCCTCCTGCAATTACTGCTGGGCAACATAATTGAGTGCCAATTTGAAAATAAGATTATAATTATTTTTAAAAGTGTTTTTTATTTAAAAATAATTAAAATAATATTTTTTATTTAAAAAAATTATTTTATACATTAGCACATCAAAATATTAAAAATAAAATTTTTAATTTTTTTTCCAAAACCTTTCAACATTTCTTACCATGTTTGATGGGGTGGCAGCTAGCTGCGATCGAATACTTTTTATGTCAACTTTCTTTGCACCCCACCCTTTCAATTCCAGCACCAAGCTACCCTTCCTAGCCGTGTTGCTCCCCATTTCGTGTACTTAGTGGTTCCTCTTAAAAATGACAACCACATATCGCAAAATATTGAATGATATTCTGTTTTTGTTTTAAAAAAAAACAAAAAAAAACAAAAAACTCCCACATTTGCTCTTCCTTTTATCCATTGACAGTGGATGATATCCTGGTCTGTTCAGTAGTGACATGTCCCAGGGATTAACCATTGAATGTGCACGCCCGCTTGTCCGTCTCTGCAACATTTTCTTTTCAGATTCTATTATATGTAACAACTCTATTATAAGAGCTGTTTCCAACCATCAAGGAAAAGGGACAAGACGAGAAAGAAGGGGTTTAAGTTTTTATTTTTTTGGGTGCTTGTGAATTTTATTTTGGCAGTCTTTTATTTCTGAATTGACTAGAAAATAATATAAATTATATTTTTGTTTTTGTTTTATATGGTATCGAAATTTTGTTGACTCAACGGTCACTAGTTCGAATATCATCATTCTCATTCTATTTAATACAAATAAATCACAATGTAATGTGAGCATCTGCTTAAATTTCAAGTCTAGAAAACTTTTATTTAGGAGGATGCGTTAGAGAATTATATGAATCATATTACCTCACCTAACAACTTAAATTTTTAGATGAGAATTTTTTTTGACAGAATTTTAATTTATGACAAGTGCAAAGATAGTTAATTAGCAATATAAATTTCCATCAAACTTTATTTTCTCAATGAATGTGTGTCTCTACCTATTATAGATTGAGCGAAATTCGAAATGCAAATACCAGAAGCTTTGACCTCATATATGATAAATTTAATTCAGAAATTAAGTTTTTGTTGACTGAAATTTCGGGAGGGGGTGAGAGGGGACCCCACCAAGGCAATGAGAAAATTTGCTCTACTTTTGCGGACGGATCGTCAGCTCGATTGATCTGGCCTACCATTTGTTTGTTTCATGAGCTGTGTAAGGCTTTTATAGATAAATGGGCCAGGCCTATAAAGCCCATCTCTAACCTACACGACGCTCAACGTTGAAAAACGTTATTCCAAGAGCGACGATGATTTTCATCTGAGTTAAAATACTTGTGTGACTGTTGGTATGATTATTATGAATTGTATCATTGAATGAAGGTAATTTACGACAATTACTCGTAATTTTAAAAGGAACCACGAATGTGGTGTAAAACAACAACATGGGTATCCGATTTAATTTCAATAATTTTGATGTGTGATTTATGCTTAATGCTTTTAATGAAAGTTCAAAAATTTATGATTTTTCACTAAAAATATTTAAGGTGTGTGATAAGAAAGTCAATTTGTTGTGAAAATCTATCACGTTGAGGCAGAATCATTATGTTGACAGTGACTAGTGCTAAAATAACTAACATATATTTAATGTATGTTAGGATCTCGGATAAAAGAATCATCATGATGGGTTGATAAACATTCAGTGTGTGTTAGTATTCTGGAGATAGGGATCACTATGCATAGGCTAACATATGTGGGGAGTATGTTAGAATCCTGAATAAGAGATTGTGATACAATGTCAATCATATATTAGTGTATGTTAAGATTCTGAAAAGTGGAATTATCGCACCTCCACGCATAAGGTGGTATGTTAGAGACCTTGAAAAGGATTTTCGTGATGACATCCCTCGTAGGGCGATGAAGATACAAGCAATATTATAGGCAGAAAGTTAAATTCGCAACTCAAAAAAGCTATGCTTTTGGTTATGTTTAACTACAATGGTGTGTAGTTGGTTAAATAACTTTACTATTATATTTATTTAATTTTTATATTGAATTATTTGTATTTCCTTTTAGGTCCAATATCTGCACATTAGGAGTAAAATATGTTGTTTATATATTTTTATATCTAGCTCTAATAGGTCCATTTTGAGTATTTTGTGTCATTTAAGTGTTGATAAACTTAACATGTATGAATGTCACTCTTTAAAAAGGACTACAATGTGAGGATTTAATTCTTGAATTTGTGATATCCTATTTAATGTGCTAATTGACAAATAATATTGAGTGTTTCATGACATCGTTTAGTAATAACTAGTTAATTTCCCACACTATGTTGCTAATTGAGTAAACAATTTTTATAATTGTTGGGATTAAAACAATTAATAGATTTTGCTAATTCAAAAATAAAATATAACATTTATAAATGCAATTTTGATTTAAAGAAACATATCAACCCACCCTATCATAACAACAACAACATCGAAGATTTAACTTCTAAAAATATTATTACTATTATTGCTACAAAAATAAAAAAAATAAATTATCTCAAGGAGAAAAAATTCAAAAAGATTAATAAAAGAGGAAACAAGAAAAAAAATCTAAAATTATTATTATTATTGCATGAATAATGGAAAAATAAATTCAATAAAAGAATAAAAAAAAGCCCAAAAACTTTAACAAAAGAAGACACAAAAAAAATGAAAATAATAAAAAGTACAAGCTAAAAAAAACATTTGATGTGAAAAACTAATAAAAAACTGAAAGAAAGAACAAAAGATTTTTTTTTAAGAAATATCAATTTCAAATGATTATAAACACAAACTACAATTTAAAAGCTATTTTTTTAAAAAAATAATGTTATCTCAACGAAAGATAACATAATATAAATTAAAAATGAAAAATAAGCTCATACATATATAAATGGACAAAAATAAGGACTAATTAAGAAATATAAAAAAATTAAAATAAAAAATTAAAAGTATAAGGGACAAAACAAAAATCAAATATATTATCAATTTCAATCAAAGGACAAAATTGAAAAAATCAAATAAAATATAACATCTATATATGCAAGGTTTGATATAATGAAACACATCAATACACCTTATTATAATAACAGGAACATCAAAGCCTTAATATCTAAAAATATAATTATTATTACTATCAAAATAATAAAAATTATTAAATTACCTCGAGGAAAACATTAACAAAAGAGAAAGCAACAAAAAAAACTAAAATTATTATTATTACTGCATTAATAATGGGAAAAAATAATCAAAGAAAAAAAGCCCAATATTTAACAAAAAAGTAAAAAAAATGAAAAAAATAATAAAAAACAACCCAAAGAAAGAACAATGAAAAAAACAGAAATATCAATTTTAAAATGATCACAAACATAAACTAAGATTTAAGAAAATTTTTTTCCAAAAACAAAATGCTAACTCAACAAAATAAAAAATAATAAAAATTAAAAAACAAAACTAAAAGCGCTCGCTCGCGCGCGCGCACACATATATAAACATGGACAAAAATAGTGACTATTTAAAAAATATAAAAAAAGGAATTATTTAAAAAAAAAAACATATGGACCGAAATGATCAAATATATTATTAATTTAAATTAAAAGACAATTGAAAAAATAAAATCTTCTGTACGAAAAATATTAAGGGATTTAAAAGCAATCTGGAAATTAAAAGAATAAGGAGTGAATTAAAAATGTAATATATATTCAATTTCAATTGAAGGACACAATTGAAACAAATCAAAACTTATACAACAAAAAGAACAACCATACAACATAATAAAAAACTCAAGGACTGAAATAAAAAATCCATAATCCATAAAAGCTAGGGGTTGCTATGTAGTTTAGGGTGAAAGAGAGAGAAGGGAAAAAAAGAGTTAAACCACCTTTTGTCTCATCTTCGGAGGGGCACACACCACACCATAAGGAAGAGGACACGACGTCGCATCCACAAAGACGCCAAATGAATTTTTTTTTTGCCATCAGACGACATTGCATGCGTTGCTTGAAGAGGACAAGAGGTTGAATACTGTCATTCGCGTGTGCCACAAGCGCTCACAATCATCAGAGAAAAATAATAAAACATAACGGTCAATTACCGCAACACCCTGACAGTCAACTCTTCAATTTTATTTTATTGGGTGAGCATATCCATATTTAGCCATTTTAACAAAAAATGTGAAATCCCTCCTGGCAGCCGCTTGTTTTTATCTTTTTTGAAGGATAAAATGATTATTTTACTGTGTAAAGAAATATTAAAAAATCAATAAACCAATTACACTGACCAAACAGAACCAGACTGAAAATATGCAATTACCGTGGCATCCCTCCCGATAGGGCCTATTTTTTTTTTCTTTTTTGAAAGACAAAATAATTATTTTACTGTGAAAAAAAAAACTAGTCAACTAGGAACGAAAACCAACCCGAAATGAAAACTGAGCAAATCCAAAAACTGACTCTGATATATTTTAGTATAT
>CM063603.1:19994106-20011290 GCA_032356905.1 Salix exigua | reverse complement strand
GTCCTGTTGCTTTCCCTTTAATAATTTAAAATTCCAGGGTCTAAAATTCAAGTTTTGAATCTCCAGTAAATTTCTTTCTAATCTTGACCCCTCGTACAATCCCACTTCGCCCCTGAAATCGATGGAGAGAACCGCGAAGTCGTGTGGAAACAGCTTATGGGGTCAGTTTTTTAGGTGATTTCTGTTTTTAGGTGATTTCTGTTTAAACGATGATTTTCGCAAAAAAGAAAAACTAAGCATACTACAACCGAAGTATATCTTTACACCCAGGTATTTTTGAGCGAACTCCACGAGGTTGTTGATTTCACTTTCTTCAATAAAGCCATTGCCATCGGAGTCTACAGAGCGTATTCCTCGCTTGCCCTTCCACCTTGTAAACCACCCTCCAGGCATGGCATCTTCTAGTTCTTCTCTGCTGATCTTGCCATCTTTGTCAGCATCAAATGTTTTTAACCACCGCTTGAACTCCTCGATGCTCATAACTCGACAACTCTTGATCGCCATTTTAGCAATAAAAAGTGTTTTCTTGGGACTTCACACTCTGTTTGTTGAATGCCCAAGACCCTTGAAGGTTTGCTCCACTATATACAATCTATCCCGCACGTTTTGCATAAATAAAATCATTAGCATGAGTTTTCTTATAACGCTCCTACCTTTATCTAGAAGGAGAATCTCATCAAAGCCAACCGTCAACGTACGTGTTTCTGCACAGCATGCAGTGGAGAAAGTAGAAACTACATCACAATCGATTTTTACCCAGCACTAGCATGCTCCATATATATTCTTATAGGATTATTAAACTGAATTATACACACACACACACGAGGTTTGAGATTCATATTAAATGACTTTGGGTTAAGTTTTAGAATATCAATATCTTATATCAGCTAAAAAAAACTGTTTTAATTCGGTTTAAATATAAATATTAAGAACTCTTTCTGCTTTCATTTTATCTTATTTGTATAGGGTTGGGTCTTTCACTCTCTTTGAAACATAACCTTACAAAAGTCTGTGAAGTATAGACTGTTGGAACATTTTGCTTAACATTGTTATAGAACAACTCAGATATCTGAATCTTACATTCCATAGCCACCTTGAATTATTTGGTGGGCTCTTAATCTCATGTTGTCTACTTATTCTATGAATTTTAATTTCAGTCCAGTTATTTTGAATATAATAATTTATATTTAAAGAATACAATGAATTATGAAGAGAAAAAAAGAGATGATTCTTTCATCTTGATTATGTACGTAATCCCCCCGTACGTTGCTAAGTCAAACTTATTTTTATAGTCTTGATTCTATTCCTATATGGTTTCTTATAAATTAAATGGGGCCAATCTCTTGCGAAAATTACATTTTATGTAATCATTCACTAATTATTTCTTAAAAATTCACTAGCGTCACGCCTGTCCCATATTCTTCCTTCTCTTTTTTCTTTTCAAATTTTCATAGTTCAAATTATAGGGTGAAATTGACACTTCCCAAATGTAATAAGTGTTGATTATACACACACACACACTTGTTTGAAAACATATTATCGTTATGTAAAACCGTCGATTATCCAACGAAATATACATAGGAAGATGATAAAGTCTTTACTTCCATAAGCTGAACCCATTCTCGTTCATTTGAAGCGAGAACATCCATGAGTAGCACTAGCAGGGCTTACACATTATACAGGTTTTATTTTATTGCACACCAGTCAGGCACCATAATAGCAAAGCGACAATATAAAGGCACATGCAATATTAATAGATGATCATGATACCGAGGTGCTTTTGAGCAAATTCTGCCAGGTTAGTGAACTCAGTATCATCCACGACACCGTTTCTATTGGAGTCTGCTGACCTTATCCCCTTCCTGGCCCTCCAACCAGCAAACCATTCTCCTCTGCGACGTACAGCATCAGCGAGTTCATCTTTGGTTATCTTGCCGTCTTGGTCAGCATCGAGATTTCTCAGTACCCACTCCTTGAACTCCTCCATGCTCATTGCAACTTTGGAAGGGCCCTTAGTAAGCCGCTTACTGTTTTCCATATCGGATCCCATTAATTTTAGGGATAATGTAAACCAAGCGTATACTTGTATATATCTTGTGGAGAATACAGTTTTTTGCTTGCTGCAAGTTTACGAAGGCTTCCTATTTATACTACTCAATCTCCCCTCCTCCTCCACTTGTTTTGGAGATATAGAATATATATAAATTAACATCTTTTGTACGTCATATCCAAACTTTTTCTTCCAGGATAAGAATATCTTACTGATTAAAGTGATCGAAACGTGTATTTCAAGAGCATTTCAAACAAGGAAATGAGAATTATTATTTCTTTCTTGAAGCCGATAACTGCATACAAATTAAGCTTCTGGAAGAAAAAAAGGGAATTATTTAGCTAATTAGTGTAAACTTGACATATATACTTCCGAGTCGGTAAGTAAACATCTACTAACCCTACGTACGTTCTACTCATTCACTTTCAAGTTATCACCTGATGAGATTCCTCCCTATCTTTGCTATGTTAATCAAGAACAAGAGCCTTTTATCATGTTGAAAGGAATTCGAAAGCGATTCATTATTCGTTTCGATATCTTGATTCATTAATTCGTTCAATCAAGTGGATCCTCGTCTCTTTAATTTGTTCTGATTTAAAATGCCAATCGGTTGAATGACCGGTGATGGTTGACCAAATTCAACTCAAGTACATTGCAGTTTTCAGTTTTTTTTTCCTTAAAAAAATGGGATCTTTCAAATTGTTAGGTTAAAGCAATATATCATCTTCATGAAAGATTTGAAGAATAAAAAATCTCTGGTGGTGGACATAGCACGCACAGGCTGCTGTTCATATTCCTTCTCAAGTAAAGGAGAGTCAGGAGATAAAAGTTTCAGGGAGGATCTGTAAACTACACCATCCACCCATGTCTCACCGTCAACATGTGGATAAATTCGAATAAATACTATTGTTTGGTGTAAATTATTTTATGTTTAATTTTTATGATTTTTAATAAATATTAATACGAAAACATAGCTGAATATTACCCAGAAAATTATTGAATTATGTATGTTGCTACCCAAATTTTGACCAACTTATTTTCATGTTTCAGTAAAATAATAAAAAATCAAAAAAAAATACAAAAATCCCAAAAATCTTGTTACTGGGGAAAATTGAATAAATTGAGAATTTAACGATTAATGCGAGTCAAAATCGCGTCGATTAGAAATGAAGGACCAAATTGAAAGAAGTGCACAAGTTAAAGGCTGACTTTGAATTTTGAATTTTTAAACCTCTATAAATAGAGTTGTTTACCCACAAAAAAAAAAAAAAGACTCTCCCTCTCTCTCTCTGCGAGAACTCCTAAAAACCCTAAAAGAAAAGGAGGAGATTTTTTTCCAAGAGAGCTGCACTGCCATGACCCTATAGCACTGCAGCCCCCATTTTTTGCCCTCTCCTTTCCCCTTCGTCCCCAGACCAGACTTCCCTTTTCCTCCTCCGGCGAGCATTCTTCCCTTTCACCTAGGAGACCAGCCCGCTCTTCCTTCGACAACCAGACCACCGACCCACTCTTTTCACCTTGTCTTCGTCGTCTCTCCATAGGTTGCAGCCTCACAAAGAAAAAAACCAAGCTACAGCCCCTGCTCTCTTTCTCTTCCTCTTCCTCCTGGCCTAACCACAACAGCCCACCCTCACGGTCTACTTTCCAGCCTCCAGTTCAGCCACCACCACACCAGACTTCGCCAACGTCTCTTCCTCTCCTATGCACCTCCGACCAAGACCTCCTTTTTCCAGCCTACCTGCACGGATCTACCACTCTCCCTTCACAGATCGGGCAACTGTGCTATCAGCCCCCTTCAGTTCTCATCCTTTCCTTTTTTCCTCCGGCCAGAAGCCCTCCCCTGCCTCCTCTTCTCCTCCGTCAGCCACCAACAGCCCCATGATCTTCCACTTTTCCTCCAGCCGAACGGAGCAACCCCCACTTTGGACAAATCGAAGATGAACATACCCGAGAAGAAGGGAAATGAAGAAAAGTGAAACTGATGCTTGTTGTGAAAATTGATTGTGTTTTTTTTGTTTGCGTTTGTGTTTGGCTGCTGTTTCTGTTTGCAGGTTCATGGTGGACCCCCTCCCGGCGAGAAAGAAGAAGAGAAGAAGAAGAAGAAGAAGGAGAATCATGAAATGGGAAGAAGCGAGAAGAGCGATTTGGAAAATTTTGAATTTTGTTTCTTGTTTGTTGCTTGCGTTGTTCGTTTGTTTTGCAGGTCGCCGGAAGGCCACCACCGACGAGAGGAAGCCGATCTAGCCACCCCCAGTTTTTTTGTTGTTCACCGGCGGCGCGGGGTTCCACGCGCCGCCGATGGTGGTGGCGCGTGAGGCGACGCGCCACCGACCTCTTCTCCTACGACCATTGTTCCAGATCTTCCCCAAGGCCTTTTGTGTATTTTCCCTTATGTTTATGTGTTTTATTTAAACTTATTGTAGTTTAATTATTATTTGTGAAATGTAATGAGAAAAGAATGAAAAAAGACAATGTGTGTGTGAGAGTTGTATTCTATTTTTAAATGTGATGAAAAAGGAATAAAAAAGATTGTGTGGGTGTGTGTTGTTTTATGCGTTCCATATTATGTTGTTTTGTTAAGGAAAAAGAAAAGAAAATAAAGAATGTGTTTTCTTTGTAAAAATCCAAAACCAATATTTCAAAAGTATAAAATCTTTTTGGGAATTTATTATTCACGGCTAATATTCGGATAAATAAATTTTAAAGTTTTAAACCCAAAATATTCGGAGAAATGGTATGTTATTATTCACTCTTCGGTGTTTGGATAAATAAATCTTATCCAAAATATTCGACGAGAATAGTATCTTATTATTTATTTTTCGGTGTTTGGATCAATAAATTACAAAAGTTTATTATCTAAAATATTTAGCAGGAATAATAATAATCAATAAATTTTATTGGATTTTTAAGTAGTGATCAATTTCTTTTTTCAGTTGTAACACTTTTATGAATAAATACAGACTTATTGAAACATTTTAAATCACATCTAAATAGACAATGCGACTTGCCTCGGGTAAGGCGTATTAGGGTGCTAATACCTTCCCTATACGCAACCGAGTCCCTTACCTTTGAATCTCCGAGCGGACCAATACAAATCGGGTGTTCCTAGCGACCCTCAACAGCAAGGTGGCGACTCCTCATCAAAACTCCACATTGCGAGAGCCAGGATCCCTCCCGGGACGCCGCGCGGGGACGTGCGACAGAATGGCGACTCCACTGGGGAAGGTATTTTTTCTGAAAAATATTGGACTAAGCTTTGAATATTTTGATGTGATTTATTTGTTTCAATCTGTTTGAATTTTTTGTGTGTTTACTTTTAGCAAGTCTTTTGTATTTTTAATTCGTGCATATGTATATATGTTCATGCGTTAATTTATTTCAATTATATCATTGTAGTTTGCAACTTTAAGTTACGTGGGGGACTAGCAGCTTACCTATGACTTGAGTCAAGGTTTAAGTTTGTGTAAACCCCAACTCTTCGCTGAGAGCTTAGATGGTAGTGGTTGGTATACGTACCATCCCATTATCTGCTAAGACCCCATATTGCCTTTACGAAGGTGATCACTGGGACAGCAAGAGACCCTGTTTAGAGCCAAAAGTAGCAAACTCTTGCTGAGAGCTTAGATGGTAGTGATTGGTATACGTACCATCCCATTATCTGCTAAGACCCTATATTGCCTTTACGAAGGTGATCACTGGGACAACAAGAGACCCTGTTAGAGCTAAAAGTAGCAAACTCATCATTTGTTGTGTAAACCTCAACTCTTCGCTGAGAGCTTAGCCGGTAGTGATTGGTATACGTACCATCTCATTATCTGCCAAGACCCTATATTGCCTTTACGAAGGTGATCATCGGGCAACGAAGAGACCTTGTTTAGAGTCCAATGTAGCAAACTCATCATTTGTTGTGTAAAGATTAGAACCAATCATTAGAGTGTGTGCTACCTTCATTCTGTTTTGCATTAAGGCAAACTCTTCCCGAGGCAATTTAAATTCAATAAGTGACACAGTAATCATCGCTTAGGAAATTTGCATTGTTGGGTTTAAGCAGAAATACAGTTTTTGTGTATTATACAGTTGCTAAAAGCATGTGTCACTTCTCAAAGGACGAGTTTGTCAAAAAAAAAAAATAAATAAATAAATTTGCATATGCATTCCCATAGTTTTGTGTATCATACAATTGTTAAACGCATGTGTCACTTCTCAAAGGACGAGTTTGTCAAAAAAAAAAAAAAAAATTGCATATGCATTTTTACATGCATTCCTAAGGTTTTTGGTATATCGTACAGTTGTTACAAGCATGTGTCACTCTTTGAAAGACGATTTCGTCAAAAAAAAAAAAAAACATTTTTATATGCATTCCCATAGTTTTTGTGTATCATGTAATTGTTACAATCAAGTTTCACTCCTAAACGGGTGAGCAAAAAAAAAAAAATTCATATGCTTTTCAAGATGCATTCTCACAAGTTTTTGTTTATCATGTAATTGTTACAATCAAGTTTCACTCTTAAACGGGTGAGCAAAAAAAAAAAAAAATTCATATGCTTTTCAAGATGCATTCTCACAAGTTTTTGTTTATCATGTAATTTTTATGATCACATGTCATTCCTCTAAGAAGTAAAAAAAAAAAAGAAAAAGAAAAAGTCAGCATGCATATACATTTCTGCACGCCTTCCCATTGTTTTTGTTTAACATGTAATTTTTATGATCATGTTGTCATTCCTCGAAGGAGTAAAAAAAAAAAAAAAAAAAAGGTCAGCATGCATATACATTTCTGCACGCATTCCCATTGTTTTTGCTTATCATGTAATTATTACAATCGCGCGTCCTTCCTCGAGGGTCGAGCCCAAAAAAAAAAACATGCATATACATCTCAACATGCATTCTCATATTTTTGTTTAGCATGCAGTCATTACAACCATGTGTCGCTCTTTAAAGGGAAGTTGGTTAAAAAAAAAAAAAAAATTTCATGCGTGTACATTTCAACATGTATTCTCACAGCTTTTGTTTAGTATGCAGTCATTACAAGCACGTGTCGCTCTTTAAAGGGCAAGTTTGTAAAAAAAAAAAAAGAAAAAAACCAAAAAACATGCATATGCATTTCAACATGCATCTCCATAGTTTGAAATAGGGGTCCCTCAATTTGTCATCCTCCGAAGAGTCAAGAGTCATTGGACATTGGATATTGTCTGAGAAGAACCCGTTCCGATACAAAGTCATCATTCATGTTTTTTCTGCAAGCCCACAACAAAGTTCTCTGCTCTCTAGTGAAATCAAGTGCGACATATGCCCAAATATTATTTGGAGAGTGTTAATGCAATCATCAATGAGGATTGTGGAAATTCAGGTTTTCTTTTGAGGAAGTGCGAGTAATCCATTTTCGAAGCAAGCATCAATCGAAGAGTGTTAGTGCAATCATCAATGGGAATTGTGGAAATTTATGTTTTCTTTTGAAGGAGTGCGAGTAGTCCATTTTCAGAAAGCAAGCATCAGTGAAAGAAGTTGTCTGCCTGTTTAAAGTATCAAATTGATTTCTCTCCAGATCAGATGGAGTTATTGCGGCACTGTCAAATCAGAAAGTTTTATGCCGCCATGCACAGAAGACCATGTCATTTTGAGCACAATTTTGCCTGTTAAAGCGAAGATGAATATCTTGAGTGAGAAGGCATAGTACGATACTGTTGAATTTGTTCCGGTGTCTGAGAAGTCAAAGTATGTGCACTGCAAGATTACATTGCTCGAAGAAGCGAATTTTCTGCCAGAAGAGTCTTTTTGTCGTATGATAATTTTTATGATTTATGCATTGTGGTGTGTGGTGTTTTGACAAGAGTGCTTCCGAGCTTGAATCACTTTTTATGACCAATGAGGAGCGCGGTAAAAAATCAGTGACATAATCTAGATGAGAGAGATGATCAGTTGCAAGAATATCAGTGATCAAGTGTGAAAGTTAACCAGCAAAAGACAAGTCAAGTTTTGTGGGGAATGTTATCGTCAGCAGTGTCAGCAATAAATCATCGCGAGCATAAGCGAGATCAATGAGCAGTGACAATACAGAAATGTTCGTTTGGAAAGCCTTGGAAAAGTGTCGCATTGTCAGTGACTTTCTCATGGGATTTCATCTGTTATCACTTTGTTTTGGGGTTAAATCATCATTTTCATTGAAGTATGTGTTTTCCTTGTCTTTTTGTTGTTTTGAAATCAAGAGATGTTTGACATTCTTATTTTTGACAAAATATTTTGATCAAACTCCAACATGCAAAATTTGAAGTTCCAATTTTTGAAAGTATTTTGATTGCAAAATTTTTGCATATTGACATGTAATAGATTTGGTATTTATGGACCCGTGAATCATGACTCTTGCATGTCCAGATCATTACATTGGACGAGGTCAAAATTTATCAGTTAAAACCAATTTTGCTTGAAATGACAAAAGGCCATCTTTGTTTATTTCCTTCACTATTCTTGAAATATGTATCCCTTGTTAATCCCAATTTGAGCCTGATATTATATTTTTTGAAAAACACCCGACATGGATCACACCCTCACACTGGGGGCAAAGACAGTAGGGGCCAATAAGAGATTTGTAGTTTGAGGATGCAGTGGCAACATGGGAATCAATAGAAGGGAGGATGTTTAACGATGAAAACCCAATATTTGGAACAATCAAATTGATATAGGACATGACAAAAACCAAGAGTCAATGGTAAGGACAAGTTCAAAAAAAAGAAAAGAAAAAAAGAAAAAAAGGGAAAATGAAAAAAAAGAATATTGAACTATGGCATGTCCTTTAGTATCTGTGGTGAAACCTCATGTGGGAAGAAATGTTAATAAGATTTTTTGAGTCTTCAAGATAAGTTGTCCATCAAATGAAGATTGTGTAGAATTGTTTTGTTATACTATGTTGAGTACAATAAGAGATGAAATAACATTAGATGACAAATGATGGTTCGAGTTTTAGAACCCTAAGTTTGAAATTGTCAATGAAAGGAATGACATGGTTGTAGAGATTCTTAGAGCATTGTTTGATTGTTAAAGAATCATGTGGAGATAATTAATGTATTTCGATGTGTTCTCTTTTACTAAGATAATAAGAGAAAAGGAGTTAATGACTAGATGATGGTGATCCTAGGTCTTTGAAACCCTTAAACACTTTTTTGAGCCTATGAATATCCCTTTCTTTTATAGCCATGAACCATCGCCTCATTACATGCTTGTAAAAGTCCTTCTTGATCGAGTGAGCAATTTTAACTGATAAGTGGCGCTCTCAAAATTTGTTAGAGTTTTTCCATAAGGGTTATAATTTCATGAAAAGTTGCAAGTTGTTATGCATATTGATAAGGTAAGTACTGAAAGATGAGACAAATTTTTCAACTGAACTTCAAGTTTTTACTCAGCTCTAAATGTTTGAAAACCACAAATCATCACTTCATCATGTACCATCAAAGGACATGCCCCAAATTCTGAGATTAGAATTGAAACAAAAAAAACCCATAAAAAGACAATTTCAATCTCACAATGAGTTAATTGTTGTTTGCAAAATACAAAATATTTCAAATCTGCATTTATTGAATATCGTGTGTTGGGTATTTGACCAAATGAATTTGATTTTCAACAAATGGCATCTCTTTGATTTTATTTGCAATGATTAGACTTTGGAAGCACATGATCTTTGAAATCAGTGACTTAATTCTAGAACAAGAAAGATTTAGAGAAAATATTGACCGGATTTGAAGAATCCTTGACATTGACAATTCTCGGCTATCATCGGAATGCTTAGCAGTTAGAGGCCGAAATGTGGATTTTGATAGGAATGCAAATAATTTCACATCAGCTTGGGGGCAAAGAAGCATAAGCAAATGATTGATTTAGTGAAATTCATCAAGGAGCACCAACAGATTCAACTCAGGGCAACATGGCTTAATAGAGAGTGATGGTCCAGTAAGCTTCAGCAGTGATTGAGAATAAGATTGCATTTGAAGGGCAACTTCAGATTTCAGAAATATCATCTTACTCGCAGATTTGTTTGTCTCCAAAGATTTGTTGCATGGTTGTATTTTCATAAATATTGAAGAGTGCATGCCATCAAGGTTGATCATGGGATAATTGTTGCGAAGCTAGTCGACTCAAGGTTCAGTTCACCGCATGAATATGAGAGACAGAAAAATCCTCGTTAATGACAATATTATATTTCTTTGCAAACAAAAAGGATTTGTTTAGAAGAAATTGAGTCTATGACGAAGAGTTTAAGATTGCATGGCTGGAACATTTGCATCGGCTCAGGGCGAGATTGATCACAAGCTAAGAGAAATTTATTGATGATAGCATGGAGCATGCACCGATGAGTTTTTGATGCATTTATGGATGACTTGAAAATTCCATGAAGGTTGATGATGACATACTGCAAGAGAAACATGACTCGATTGATTAATTAAGCGATCGACAACCGAAGATAAGGTTCGGCACTAGCAAGCTTTGCAATGATTGTTAGCAGACACACGCAAACCCAGGAGTTGTTATTGAGAGATTCCAAGAAAATTGATGGTTGGTTACACTCCTTCACGGTGAATCAAACAATACCACACCTGGGGGCAATGTTAAACTTGATAAGCACTGAGACTTGATGAATGAATGACAACAAAGCTTTGGAGGCTGGGCAAAAACATTCTACGACAATGGAGCATCAGAAAAAAGGGGACCTATATTTCTTAGGTAAGTATACATGCATCACCATGCATTGCATTATATTTCTTAGGTAAGTATACATGCATTACCATGCATTGCATTAGAAAAAGAGGACCTATATTTCCTAGGTAAGTATCCATGCATCATCATGCATTGCATCCCCATCTTCATCAGCTTTCATCTGGGTAGGTCACCCATAATAATGAGACCCCATTTTTCATCATCATCCATTCGGGTAGGTCACCCAGAAAAATGAGACCAAACTAGCCGGGTAGGTCACCCAGAAAAATGAGACCACGCTAGCCGGGTAGGTCACCCAGAACAATGAGACCATGCTAGCCGGGTAGGTCACCCAGAACAATGAGACCATGCTAGCCGGGTAGGTCACCCAGAACAATGAGACCAAGCTAGCCGGGTAGGTCACCCAGAAAAATGAGACCATGCTAGCCGGGTAGGTCACCCAGAAAAATGAGACCATGCTAGCCGGGTAGGTCACCCAGAAAATGAGACTCTTCCATCTTCCATCCGGGTAGGTCACCCCGAAAAATTAGACCCTTCCATCTTCCATCCGGGTAGGTCACCCGTAAAAATGAGACCCCTTCCATCCGGGTAGGTCACCCAGAAAAATGAGACCCCTCCATCTTCCATCCGGGTAGGTCACCCGTAAAAATGAGACCCCTTCCATCCGGGTAGGTCACCCGTAAAAATGAGACCCCTCCATCTTCCATCCGGGTAGGTCACCCGTAAAAATGAGACCCAATCTCCCATCCGGGTAGGTCACCCTGAAAAATGAGACCCAATCTCCCATCCGGGTAGGTCACCCTGAAAAATGAGACCCTTCCATCTTCCATCCGGGTAGGTCACCCGTAAAAATGAGACCCTTCCATCTTCCAGCTGGGTAGGTCACCCGTAAAAATGAGACCCTTCCATCTTCCATCCGGGTAGGTCACCCGTAAAAATGAGACCCTTCCATCTTCTAACTCGGGTAGGTCACCCAGAAAAATGAGACCCTTCTAACTTCTAACACGGGTAGGTCACCCAGAAAAATGAGACCCTTCTAACTGCTAACACGGGTAGGTCACCCAGAAAAATGAGACCCTTCTAACTGTTAACCCGGGCAGGTCACCCGTCATAATCAGACCCGGGTAAGTCATCCGTCACTATCGAGACTCTTTCAATTGGGTAGGTCACCCGTCATAATCAGACCCGGGTAAGTCATCCGTCACTATCGAGACTCTTTCATTCGGGCAGGTCACCCGTCATAATCAGACCCGGGTAAGTCATCCGTCACTATCGAGACTCTTTCATTCGGGCAGGTCACCCGTCATAATCAGACCCGGGTAAGTCATCCGTCACTATCGAGACTCTTTCATTCGGGCAGGTCACCCGTCATAATCAGACCCGGGTAAGTCATCTGTCACTATCGAGACTCTTTCAACTTGGGCAGGTCACCCGTCATAATCAGACCCGGGTAAGTCATCCGTCACTATCGAGACTCTTTCATCGAGGCGAGTCACCCGTCATAATCGGACCGGGTAAGTCATCCGTCACTATCGAGACTCTTTCATCGAGTCAGAGTCACCCGTCATAATCGGACCGGGTAAGTCATCCGTCACTATCGAGACTCTTCTATCTAATTTCTTTTATTTGTGCAGGTCACCCATCATAATGAGATCATCTCCACCATTTTAATTTAATTTATTTTTCTTTACAACGCTTACTATTTAAAGTCTTTTGCAAGACTTCAGTCGTAAGCATTGTAAAGAGGGGGCAACTGTTGCTACCCAAATTTTGACCCACCTATTTTCATGTTTCGGAAAATAATAAAAAAATCAAAAAAATACAAAAATCCCAAAAACTCTCGTTACAGGGGAAAATTGAATAAATTGAGAATTTAACAGTAAATACAGGTCAAAATCGCGTCGATTAGAAATAAAGGACCAAATTGAAAGAAACGCACAAGTTAAAGGCTGACTTTGAATTTTTGCATTTTTAAACCTCTATAAATAGAGTTGTTTACCCACAAGAAAAAAAAAAAAGACTCTCCCTCTCTCTCTCTCGCGTGAACTCCTAAAAACCCTAAAAAGAAAAGGAGGAGATTTTTTTCCAAGAGAGGTCTGCACTTGACCCACTAGCAGTCTGCAGCCCCATTTTTTGCCCTCTCCTTTCCCCTTCGTCCCCAGACCAGACTTCCCTTTTCCTCCTCCAGCGAGCATTCTTCCCTTTCACCTAGGAGACCAGCCCGCTCTTCTTTCGACAACCAGCCACCAGCCCCACTCTTTTCACCTTCTCTTCGTCGTCTCTCCATAAGTTGCAGCCTCACAAAGAAAAAAACCCAAGCTACAGCCCCTGCTCTCTTTCTCTTCCTCTTCCTCCTGGCCTAACCACAACAGCCCACCCTCACGGTCTACTTTCCAGCCTCCAGTTCAGCCACCACCACACCAGACTTCGCCAACGTCTCTTCCTCGCCTATGCACCTCCGACCAAGACCTCCCTTTTCCAGCCTACCTTCACGGATCTACCACTCTCCCTTCACAGATCGGGCAGTTGTGCTATTAGCCCCCTTCAGTTCTCATTCTTTCCTTTTTCCTCCGGCCAGAAGCCCTCCCCTGCCTCCTCTTCTCCTCCGTCAGCCACCAACAGCCCCATGATCTTCCCCTTTCCTCGCTCTCCACTTTTCCTCCAGCCGAACAGAGCAACCCCCACTTTAGACAAATCGAAGATGAACATACCCGAGAAGAAGAGAAATGAAGAAAAGTGAAACTGATGCTTGTTGTGAAAATTGATTTTGTGTTTTTGTGTTTGCGTTTGTGTTTGGCTGCTGTTTCTGTTTGCAGGTTCATGGTGGACCCCCTCCCGGCGAGAAAGAAGAAGAGAAGAAGAAGAAGAAGAAGAAGGAGCAGGAGAATCTGTAAAATGGGAAGAAGCCGAGAAGAGCAGATTTGGGAAATTTTGTTTCTTGTTTGTTGCTTGCGTTGTTCGTTTGTTTTGCAGGTCGCCGGAAGGCCACCACCGGCGAGAGGTTGAAGAGAGGAAGCCGATCTAGCCACCCCCAGTTTTTTTGTTGTTCACCGGCGGCGCGTGGTTCCACGCGCCGCCAGTGACGGTGGCGCGTGGGCGACAGCGCCACCAGCCCTTCTCCTACGACCATTGTTCGAGATCTTCCCCCAAGGCCTTTTGTGTATTTTCCCTTATGTTTATGTGTTTTATTTAAACTTATTGTAGTTTAATTATTATTTGTGAAATGTAATGAGAAAAGAATGAAAAAAGACAATGTGTGTGTGAGAGTTGTATTCTATTTTTAAATGTGATGAAAAAGGAATAAAAAAAGATTGTGTGGGTGTGTGTTGTTTTATGCGTTCCATATTATGTTGTTTTGTTAAGGAAAAATGAAAATAAAATAAAGAATGTGTTTTCTTTGTAAAAATCCAAAACCAATATTTCAAAAGTATAAAATCTTTTTGGGAATTTATTATTCACGGCTAATATTCGGATAAATAAATTTTAAAGTTTTAAGCCCAAAATATTCGGAGAAATGGTATGTTATTATTCACTCTTCGGTGTTTGGATAAATAAATCTTATCCAAAATATTCGACGAGAATAGTATCTTATTATTTATTTTTCGGTGTTTGGATCAATAAATTACAAAAGTTTATTATCTAAAATATTTAGCAGGAATAATAATAATCAATAAATTTTATTGGATTTTTAAGTAGTGATCAATTTCTTTTTTCAGTTGTAACACTTTTATGAATAAATACTGACTTATTGAAACATTTTAAATCACATCTAAATAGACAATGCAGCTTACCTCAGGTAAGGCGTATTAGGGGTGCTAATACCTTCTCTATACGCAAACAGTCCCTTACCCTTGAACCTCTGAGCAGACCAGTACAGATCGGGTGTTCCTAGCGACTCTCAACAGCAAGGTGGCGACTCCTCATCAACTCCACATGCGAGAGCCAGGATCCCTCTCGGGACGCCGCGCGAGGCGTGCGACAATGTAGATATGGAATCGGTTGCTCGACATTTAATTTGTTCTCCACTTCCTCCTTCTTCCATAGCTGCAGCCGGTTAGCATCTTCTTCCTCCCACCTTTCTTCTTCAATCGAATCGATTTCACCTTCACTTGTTGATTATCGTGCTTCGTGTCACATTGTCATCACCCAATTTTTGGGTGACTCCCCAAAATATATCAAAAAAATAAAAAAATAAAATAAAAGAGGTCGCGGTTGTTAATTTGGCTCAATCGAGAAGTTGAGAATTTTCGAGGGCCAAATTGAATTTTTTTCAAGGCAATTATGCAAAATCGGGGGTCCAATTGGAAACAATTGAGAGTTTAATGGTCAATCGTGGGTCAAATAACATAAATTGGAAATCAAGGACCAATTTAAAAGAGGCGCAAAATTTAAGGGTAACTTTGAATTTTTTACGGGGACATAATTGCACAAATCATAAATTTAGGTTTAATTGAGGGTGCAATTAAAGGAGTTATAAATTGAGGGACCAAATTGTATTTTTTGCATCCCAAAAATAATGACACACCAGCACCCACAAGCCACCTTGCCGGCCATTATTCCTTTCACCTCCGCAAATTAGGGAGCCGAAAGTTGATTTTGAAATTAAGCACCGTTGCATCCATTCTCATATAAACCGACCGACGGGAAGGAATGAAAGAAAAGGGAAAAAGCGGGGCAAGACGTTTGAAAAAAAACACAGAGGACGAGTGGGGAAGAAGACCACGAACCAGGGAAGATTTACGTGGAAAGATTTCAATTTTTTTTTCTTGTTTTCTTCGTTCATCTGGGTTGCATTTCCTTTTCTTTTTTTTTCTCTCTTCTTTTTCTTCCTCTTTTCCTCTTCTCCTTCGGCTCTGTTTTTCTCTCCTCTCTCTCTCTAAGACCGAAGCTTCGTTCTCTCTCTCTCTCCCGGACAACAGCCCCCGGCCACCACTCCAGACCACTGAGAGTCACCCCAGTCATCGTCGACGATCACCACTCTGCGCCAGACAGCCTCCCAGAAGCTTAGGCGAAGCCAAGGCAGAACAGCCCCGACGCAGCACGCACAACCCCGCCACTTCCAAAGCTTTTTCCGGCGACCTCAGGCAACCATTCTCAACACCACCACGACCACAAGAATCACCTCGACGCCCTCTACACGAAGGTATAAACAGAATATCCATTCGTTGCACTTGAAAAAACACCAAATCACTGTTCATTGTCTCCTTCACAGAATTCGTCTCGGTTACTGTTTGGAGCGATGAACGGGTCCACGATTAAGCCCGACCGACACAAAACAAGCTTGGGCTTCCAGCCCATGATGGCTGGAAGCCCAGTCCTTTGCCCCTTTGGGCTCCTGGCCCACGTTGGCCGAGAGCCCGACCAGCTTCCAGCGGGTCGAGCTCGGTCCAGCCTTCCGGTCGTCGGTCCAGCCAAGATGGTGCGGGCTTTTAGCCTAGTCCTAAATCATCTAGGCTGACAGCTCAGACCAAGATGAACTGGGCTTTCGACCTGATTTGAGAGGTGAGTTGGCGATCCACTCACCGAAATATATAAATATATATAAATATAAATATAAAATATAAAAATAAAAATAAAAATAAATAAATATAAATATAAAAATAAAGATAAAGATAAAATATTTTTCTTACTTTAAAAAATATATACATTTTTTTTAACAAAAAGAAATTTAAAAAATATAAAAACGTATTTGTCTTTGTGCATACGGCCAAATTCCATGACTTTTTCACATGTATTTTTCATAAAAATATTATTTTGTATCTTTCTCATATTTTGAAATGAAAATTGGATATCGTAACGGGTTTAGGATTATCCGTTGGAATTTGGCCAAAATGTCAAAATTAATTTTAAATATTTTTGTTTTATCTATTCGGGTGTAAATTTACATTGTAAAGTACACCCAAGGATAAAAAATATATAATTTTAAATATTGTTATTTTATCTATTAAGGTGTAGATTTACATTGTAAAGTACACCCATGGAAAAATATATATAATTTTAAATATTTTTGTTTTTATCTATTAGGGTGTAAATTTATATTGTAAAGTACATCCGTCGATATAAAAAAGAATTTTTGTCAGGGTGTAGATTTACATTGTAAAATACACCCGCAAATAAAAAGTGGTTTTCAAAATGCAATATAAATTTTTAAAGATAAAAATCAAACAACAATGCAGCTTACTTTAAGTAGGGTGCACCGGGGGTGATGCGTCTTCCCCTTGCACAACAAGTTCTCTTACCCATACTCTCACGGACCATTAGGTTTTGTAGTGACCTTAATACTAGGGGGCGACTCCTGATATTTATAGTTGTAATTTTTACGATTACAAAAAAACCTCACATTTTCACCGCGCGTTGTTGCCCCTTGAATCCAGAGGTGAAGGCGGGCGCAAAACGCGTCAAAAAATCGCCAATCGCGACACACATAACAG
>CM063603.1:19947797-19993606 GCA_032356905.1 Salix exigua | reverse complement strand
TTTGGCATATGTATAGATGTTATACATTGATTGAAATTGATAATATATTATTTTTTTTTCAATTGAATAACATCTTGTATGATGTATAGATGTTATAGCTTTGATGCAAATGTAAAGAAAATGTGCACCATGTCCAAAAGGCTTTATCATGATTTTTAGACCCTTCTATCGTCTTTTTAATATGTTGATGTGAAACATATAAATAACTAACTAATGAAAAGAACAGCCTTTCCTGCTTACAATGGCTTGAGAAATAATGAAAACCCCAAAATGATGTAAAGCTCAAACTTGTAACCTTCGGGTGCCCCTCTTACTTTAATTAAACCTCAACTTGGGAAGATTGAAATTATTTTTAAAAATATTTTTTTATTATAAATATATTAAAATAATATATTTTTTAAATTATTTTTGACATCAGTGTATTAAAACAATATAAAAATATCTATTTTTTTAATTTAAAATAAAAAATATTTTTTTTTATTTTTTTTTAAAATGCTTTCCAAACACCCCTAATCGGTGGATACAAAAAGTGAAAACATTTATTGATTGTTTGAAAGTGATTGAAGTAGTTTTTTAAAAAATTTTGTTCAAAAATGCATTAAATAAATATATATTTTTAAATTATTTTTTATATCAACATCTAAAAATATAAAAAGAATAATTTAAAATAAAACTTTTTTTTTTCATTTTTTTTAAATAGCGTCAAACACCACCTTTGAATTAAATTAATGCACGATATATCCACCAATTCTCAGTTGGATTCCTGAACGAAACCAAATATGTGATAGCGTTTAATATCCTCTAAATTAAATTTAATTAATAGTTTTAATGAGGTTTCATATTTAAAAACCTTTGATCTAAAATTCAAAAAAATAAATTATTATTAAAATATATTTCTAAAATACCTCTTGCTTTTTCTATAAAATTTTGTTGAAAAATAAAATAAAATAAATTAGAATAATAGAAAATAAAAGAACCAATTTTTTAATATAAATTGACGTTTCGTATTAATAAGTTACAGGAGAGTTTAAAACTTTAAATGATGGGTACTACGGTGAGGAATCTAATAGTTTAAGTATTAATGTGTAAATAAGGTAAATCCATAGTACGAAACTGAGGAAAATATCTGCGTCTCAAGAGTCAAGGCCAGACCCTATATAAACAAGTTACACACAGAAACACAACAGATGATATCATTACCCTAATCTTTCTCTTTCGACACCGCGTCGCGGTGAGAAGCAAAGCAAGAACCAAAAATACAAGAAGAGCTATACAGAAATCAGGTCATGTCTGGTATGTACGGTCAAGAAGGTGATTCTGGTCCCCCGTCTTACGGAGGCGGAGGTGGATATGGAGGTTACGGTGGCGATAGTGGCTATGGTGGCGGTGGTGGACGTGGTGGATATGGTGGTCGAGGTGGTGGTGGAGGCGGGGGAAGAGGTGGGGGAGGCGGTTTTCATTCTCAAAGTCGAGGTAATTGATTAAATGGTTTTTATTAGTTTTAATTGATAATTGTTTGGGATTCGTTTGTGTGATATTGAGTGTTTAATTGTTATTTTCTATTGGATCTGATCTGTAGGAGGTGGATACCAAGAGGGAGATCGTGGGGGCAGAGGCGGCGGCGGAGGTGGCGGAAGAGGTGGTGGCCGAGGTGGAAGCGGCAGAGAAGGTGACTGGCCTTGCCCTAAACCAGGGTAATCTCTCTGATCAGTGATTTAGTTAGTTTTGTGCTTTTTATGTCTAATAGTTGAAAATCATTATATTTAAAATTCAGCTGTTGTGTTATAGTATGTGTGAGATTTTGTTATGGAAACTGGTATATATCTGGATGTAGTTGTGGGAATTTGAACTTTGCAAGAAGAGTTGCCTGTAATAAATGCGGTACTCCTGCTCCTGCTGCTGGCCAAAATGATCGTGGTGATGGTGAAGGTGGTTATAGAGGAGGAAATGGTGGTAATAGAGGAGGAAGAGGTGGTGATAGTTATGATGGTAATAGAAGTAGTAATTATAACGATGGAAGCAAAGGAAGTGGCTATGATAATAGAAGTGGCAATAGAGGTGGATCTTACAGTGGTAATCAAGGAAGAGATGATAGTGGATACAATCAAGCTCCGCCACCATCTCTCCCTTCATATGGTGGTGGAGGTAATTATCCACCGGCTCCGAACTCGTATGGTGGGAATGCTAATTATGGAATAGAAGCAGCTCCTCCACCTACAAGCTATACTGGTGGACCCACATCTTACCCTCCATCTTATGGTGGTCCTGCTAGTGGTTATGGAGGTGATGCTACAGGTGAGGCGAGGAGTGGTGGACGAGGTGGTCAACCTGGTGGGTATGGTGGTGGTGGACGAGGTGGTCAACCTGGTGGGTATGGTGGTGGTGGTGGACGAGGTGGTCAACCTGGTGGGTATGGTGGTGGTGGTTCTCGATATCAGGGAGGTAGTGGTTATGGGGCTGCTCCCGCTGATACCCCGGCTAAAATCAAGCAGTGTGATGATACTTGTGATGATACCTGTGACAATGCAAGAATATATATATCTAATTTGCCCCCTGATGTGACCACTGAAGAACTGAGAGAACTTTTTGGCGGCATTGGACAAGTAATTGCATACCTTTTCTTTTGATTGATGTTTATGAATTTTGGATTGGAGAATTGTGCTAAAGATGCATATTATATGACAGAAATTGTTGATTTTGTAATCTATTACATAATTGCCTGTCTTTGCTGTAAATGACATTTAACTGCTGTGATTGAGTTAGTTATTTTTCTTCTTTATCTAATTACCATTAAATTTATGTGACTTTTATCTTTTGAAGGGTGTGCTTTCTAATTTTTACCCAAAATGCATAAAAACAATTATTCAATGCCATTGTTTCTGGGAAAGGAAGTCAATTTAGTGTTGCTTCTGTAATAGCTTTTCTTTTGGTGTGGGCAATTATGCTCGTAGAATTGATGTGCTATTTTCATAGTGCTTACCAAAATTCATTACATATAACTCCATCTCTTGTACCTATGAGAAATAATTGAATCTTATTTCCTGGAGATGCCCTAAATTGCTTATGTATTATGCCTTTGTGGTGATTAAAGTGCACGAATTAATGTGAAAACTCTGTAATTGTAGGTTGGAAGGATTAAGCAGAAGCGGGGGTATAAAGATCAATGGCCCTGGAATATAAAAATATACACCGATGAGAGTGGAAACAACAAAGGCGATGCCTGTTTGGCATATGAAGACCCTTCTGCTGCTCACTCTGCTGGCGGTTTTTACAACAGTATTGATCATGCAACCGTTTCTCAGTTTTCTTTTTAGTACTCTTTTCTTAACTAAGTCACCTGATAAACTCCATGGAAAAGTTTTATTTTACTTTGTATTTTTGTGTTGGTTTTCCAGATTATGATTTGAGGGGCTATAAAATCAATGTTGCAATGGCAGAAAAGTCAGCCCCAAGGCAACCTGTGAATGACCATGGGTATCTCCACTAACTATACTGACTCTGTTTTGACTAGCAAACGTTCTTTTTAGCTGTGATTTGCAGAGGTTCTGAGGCGTGTTCCTATTATTTCTAATCTGAGTGTGGTGGTATTTAAATTGCACATGCATTTTTATTTCTTATTGGGGTTTCTATTCATTCCCAGGGTTTATCTAGCTGTTTTAATTCATCATTTCCCTGTAAATAACAATAAAACAAAACTGATATTGTTCAACTTGCCTAACACATGGATAGGTAGGTTTAATGCCCTGTGATACTTCATAGTTTATACTGTGTTTGCTAAACTCTTAACTACAATTAGGAATAGCAATCTAGGTGTATAGGTGGAATCTATTGAGTTGTCCTATTTTAACAGACCTTAGTGTGAGCTTGTAGATATCAACTAGTTTCTGTCAATTATTTACTCTTTTAGAAGTTTGTTCCTTTCTTTTCTTGGTTAAATCTTCACTGCTCCCTTTTTTGAGCTTTTTAAATGGGAGTATGAAACTAAACCAAACTGAAATAATAGGAGTGAAATTAGCTCAGCCCTTAAAGGTTATATACAACTTGTTTGGTAGTTACTTCTGTGTTATCTTTTAGATTTTCATTTCTGTGATCTCATCTGCAACTCTTTGAAACTCTACATTGTAAACCTTCAAAAATTGAATATCTTTTTTTTTGTTTTTGATTTGGGTGACTTCCATTTGACACATTTTATTTATTTATTTTGACAATCATGTCTCCAAGCTATTAAAAATCCAAATATATATTAAGTATTCATTTGCTCTGGGTGCTTTACTTGTTTGCATATGTATTTTTGTATTGACTCTTTGATGCTTTTCACATATAGGATTAAATTTCTAATTAAATAAATCTTTTAGCTCTTATTATTGTTGTGAACTGCAAATTTTGTCATACTTGTCGACAGTTTATTTTCAAATAGTTTGAGAGTTTGAAAGCCTGTTTTTTTGGAAGTTGTTTATATTATCTTCTTTTATTGAATTTATATCTATTTTAGCTTTTCACGAGTACATTCCTCAGTGCCGGAACAATTGTTTAGTTATGACATCTCTTTTTTATATAATGTAGCATGTAGTAGTTTTTATGTAGAGGCTGTGATTTTTTATTATTCACTGTGAAACAGAGGTGGTAGAGGTGGCTATGGTGGTGGAGGTCGACGCAGGGATAATTACCGAGATGCTGGGAATTCTGGTCCAGACAGGCATCAACATGGTGGAAATCGATCACGTCCTTACTGAGAATGTCATCTGAGCTGTTTATGTACTAAGAATTATGATCTGAGGGATTTAATAATATTCCTTTTCCTGGGGTTGTTCTTGAACTGGAGACTAAGAGGTAGGTTGTTCACTTGCACTGAGCAATACCCCTTTTTCTCCTTTCCTTGTTCATCTGTTGGTACCTGGAGGGGTTTCTGCTTCAGGCATCGGATTGATTTTATTGTGTGAATGTTTTTATAGAGGCAAGTGGATAATCTCCAAATTGCTTGCTGCTAAGGTAGGTTGATATTTTCAGGTGAGTGGCGCCTCTTTCAAAATCACGCTTTATACTTGTTTTAGGATGCACAACGTGGTGCATTATAGAACTACCTTTTTAATGTGGCATGGGAATTTGGGTTTGGTGCATGCATCCCCCTAGCTAACATGGCAAATAAGTTCAAAAAGATTGATCATTGAAGAGCATTTCAGGCCTGGTTTGTCATACCCGTTTGGAGATAGCAATTCCACAACAATCTGTTTTGTAGCCTACCCCCCACTTTCTGTAATATATGCTAGCTAATATATGATATTCTATCCCTAGATTTATCACCTAAATCCTTTTATGCTTGAAAAAACATGCTCATGTATATTTAGAAATTGCTTGCATTATTGCTTGTCATCTGCCTTGATTTTTTTTCCATGTATTATATTTCATATATTAGCAGTCAATGTGAGCACAATATCACCTCAAACAAACCATGAACATGTTGATTTCAAGATCTCAAAGGGGGCTATAATCTATGAAAATTTTCATGCAAGATGGTTATAGATACTAAATGTTTATAATTGCATTAGGAATGCTGGTTAGATGCACTTTGTATCTTGTTTGTATTACGAGTGGTCATCGAATAATATCTGGGTCCGCCAGTGTTTGGGAGAGCAAATGACCCCTTGCCATCAAAGGGTGGCGTCCTGCACCTTGAAACTGTTCATCGGTAGTGTCTCGGCTTCTAAACTCTTCCAAGAAACAATCTGAGCTCGGTGTGTGGGGCCGCTGGTGGCTTGTTATTGCGACAATTGCCATTGTCTATCCGGGACAAAATTGACGGCCTCGTATAGTGTTCCTCCCACGCGACCTCTGGCAATTGGAAATCCGTCTTTGCTGTTCGTGGCATTAGTCTTCTGCCATTTGTTTTATTGCATTGCAAGTCGATTGATTGGCATAGAGTTCAGTTTCCCCATTTGTTTTGTTATTCATGTAAAAACTAATGTAGTTCCAAACCTGTTTTGTATAGATTTTGGGTGTTGCTTTTGTTATGCGACGTGGATTCTCGAATCGTGTAATCGAATGGCTTGTGAATTTCAAAATGACAATAATAAATCATTACAATGCAAATATATTTAGAAAATGGGAGAGATTATTTCAAATGACATGGTAGGTTTCATTTTTTTTTTTTAAAGAACAATATAGTATTGAAATTTTGGTGTCACTTTACGCATAAAATCTCATGCTTCAAAATTACATTAAAAATGGTGTTAAAGTTGAAGAAGAAACAAACCCTTCAATGCATGAATCATCTTGCTTTGGCAATATGATAATTTAATTTGATAAAGTATTCACAATTTTTAACGAAAGTTTTAATAGTTCGAGCATGGTAAAAGCTTTGAATATTTTTTTAAATCAAAATTAGCAATAGTTCACATGGAGTTTGTATGGACTAACCCGCAGCCTCACCGTACATGGAAGCAAATTCTCATATTTTTTATCTTTTAATGTTACCACGTGAACCTAACTGGTGTCATCAACAAGAACACTAGGACTTAAATTTTATATACGCCACAAAATATAGATATTATGCAAAATCTTGGAAAATTACACCTCTAGTAGGTCTATTTATGGGGGATAAACGCTCCAAAAAGCCAGAACAATAATAATAATAACTGGAAGCATCATCGATGATCACCTCTCACCTCTTGTTCAGTCATCTTGAGATTGTTGATTAAAATCTGGACCTCCAAACCCATTCGGCGGAAAGTTACTCTCTAAATTTGCAAATTTATTCTCTAAGTTGACTTCATCCACAACTTGGACAACAACTTGGTGATGATCAAGATTGTTAAGAGAATCAGAATATGAATGAGCAGTGATGCTTCAAAGGCTTTAAGATTAATTATCATTCTTATTTCCATCCTGTATTACACCCTAGCTTTATACAGAAAATAAATGTGTAAACTAGAAAACAGTTCTATTATTAATTATAGGAAACAATTGTTTCTATAATTGTGTGAACAAATCATATCATTCTCTTAACTACACATATCATAATTATAAGCAAATAAGGGAAGTCAACTCCCTTTCAAGTTGGCGAGTAAATGTCACGCATTCCCAACTTGAACAAGAGCCTTTTAAAAATACTATTTGATACAGTTTTCGTCATTATATCTGCAATTTGATTTTCGATCCTTGGTATTTCAATAATTATATCATAGATTTTTTTCCTAAATGAAGAACCAATCAATTTCAATATGTTTTGTCCGATCATGCTTAACTAGATCGTGTGCTATTGCATATTCTTCTTGATTGTCACAAAATAACTTTAACAACTGACAATTTGTAAAATCAAGGTCGTTCAACAAATATCAAATACATAACACCTCACAAACTCCTAATGCCATCGCTCGATATTCTGCTTTTGTACTAGATCTAGCATACATGTTGCTTCTTAATTCTTCGTGGAACTAGATTCCCACCAACGAATGGAAAGTAGCCTGATGTTGACTATCGATCATCTCTTGATCCTACCTAATTTGCATCTATATACCCTTCAATATTGTGATGATTATTTTTCTTAAATAATAGGCCTTTCCTAGGACTCCTATTGAGATACCTTAGTATTCTCATGACTGCATTCATATGTTGCTCTCCAAGATTGTGCATGAATTGACTAACAACTCTAAGGACATATGCCAAGTCTGGTCAAGTTTGTGCTAAATACAACAATCAACCAACTAGACACTGCTATCTTTCATTATCTGTAGGTGCTTGGTTGGATGTCACTCCAAGTTTCAGCCCCTCCTCTAAAGGTGTATCAATCGAATGACAAGCTTTCATTCATGTTTCTTTCAATAGATCAAGTGCATATTTTCTTTGAGATAAGAAAATACCTATTTACTTCTAGATACTCGATCCCCAAGAAATACTCAAGGGTGTCAAAGTCTTTCATTTCAAACTTTGTTGACAAATATCGTTAGAGAAACATCCTCTCAAATTCATCATTTTCGGCGATTATCATATCATCAATATACATAACAAGAAATGTTAGCTTACCTCCTTTCCTTTTAATGAACAAAGTGTGCTCAACATTGCTTTGATTATAGCCAAAATTTATCATAGCTTGAGCAAGTCTTCGAACCATGCTCTAGACGATTGTTTAAGGCCGTATAATAACTTCTATAATTGACACACTTTGGTTCTTCTTCTGTCTAGAATTTGATATCTTTGTGGAAGACTTATATAAAACTCTTCATTCAATGCTCCATGTATGAATGCATTCTTCACATCCAATTGGTGTAATGGGCATCCAAGGTTTGTGTTAAGAGATATACCGATTGTCATTTATTTCATTATTGTATTTATTACTTGAAGATAATCACCACTCTGCAATAGTTGTTAGGATTGTTACATATTGTTGGGAATCTGTTTTCCTTCTCTCGCCATAGTTGTTACAAATACTCTACCATAGTTGTTACAAATATTCTCTCATCTGCTAAGGAGCTTGTCTGTATAAATACTCACCTGCACATAATGAATAAAACGTGATTCAACAACAATACTTTTGCATTCATTAAATGGTATCGAGCTACCACAATAAACAAGTTTTTTTCTATTCTCTTCGTCACAACCACATGAGTGACTCCATTACACCGATAAACCAAGCGATGAGCCACACCCTTGTGACTATCAATGTCACAGCTCAAGCACCTCTCAAACTTAACAAGCACAAATTACTTGTCCTGGAAATTCCAATTTCAAACCCTCTTCATTGGATATGACCTTCAAGGTTACATTGATGGAACCTCACCATGTCCACCTCAAACTCTCACTACCATCTCAACCACAAATACCATCACTGCACCAAACCCGGAATATCATACATGGATACGCCAGGATCAATTGATCCTCAATGCACTCATTGGGTCTATTACACCCACAATCATCCCTTTCATTGTACAAGCTTCCACTCGCCCGTGAGGCCTAGAATATCCTTGTCTGCCACTTATGCCACACCCTCGAGGGGCGCATCAAACAAGTTAAAACCAATCTCAAAAATCTCACAAAAGGATCACTAGGCATCACTGAGTTCTTATACTCTGTCAAGATCAAAGCCGATGAACTTGCTTGTTCTTAGAGTCCCTCTTGACCATGAAGATATCATCGAGAAAATTCTTAAAGAACTAGGGGATGATTACAAAGAATTTGTGCGTCATGATTCAAGCACGAGATACCTCAATCTCTTTTGATGAATTGCATGAAAAATTGCTTATGTTTGAGGCTACCATCCAGCGACTACTAAAGTGCCCCACTTCTCACCCTCGACTCATCATACTTGTTCGTAACTATGGACTGAACTTCACGATCCAACACCGGCCGTTTTCCTCTCACTACTCCAACCCCAATCACCAATCCAACTAGCGTCTTCACCACACCTACATCACGAGTCCTTTTCCCCACAATAATTTTTCCCCGACCAACAATCGCATGCCACAAAGACCATATTTAGGTCATCTGTCAAGTCTGTGGCATACAAGGGCACACTGCCAAACAATGTCCATCCTTCAAATTTGTTCCCTAAAATCCAAACACTAGTTCTACCAATCATCCCATGGCTTGGAAACCTCAAGCTAACATGGCTACTACAGACCCCTCACAAAATAACTCTTGGTTGTTAGATAGTGGAGCTTCACATCATGTCACGACAGATCTTAACAACTTGTCCCTTCACTCTCCTTACAATGGTGCTTGATGATATTATGATTGGGGATGGTAAAGGACTGCAAATTTCTCACACGGGTTCTACCACTCTTACAACCCCTACTCATTCCTTTAAACTTAATAATGTCGTTGTGTGTGCTCGACATAAAACGAAATTTGATCTCTATTTACCAGTTTTGTGTTGCAAATAATGTTTCTATTGAGTTCTTACCTTGGTGTTTTCGTGTGAAGGATCTACTCACGAGGGCGATTCTAGCTCGAGGTGAACCCGGAGATGGCGTGTATGAATGGTCGGGCGTGTCTTCTCTGTTATTCGATCCTCAAGTATTCTTCGATCATAAACCTCCACTCATAAATTGGCACTTTCGTTTAGGACATCCTGCATTCCGGTTCTCAAAACAATCCTTGATCGAGCACAAGTTAAAGTTCAATTCTCATTCCCAGAAAAATGTATGCAATGCATGCCGATTAAATAAAAGTCACAAGCTACCGTTTTACACATCCACTCTCATTTCGCATCATCCTTTACAAATCATTTATTCAGATGTTTGGACATCACCCATTTACTCAATTGATGGGTTCAAATATTATGTCATATTTGTGGATCATTTCTCCAAATATATATGGTTTTATCCATTAAAGAAAAATATGATGTTAAGCCAATTTTCATTTGGTTTAAGGCAATTGTCGAAAATTTCTTTAAACAAACCATTGTCACCTTATATACGAGATAATGGAGGAGAATATGTTGCTTTAAAGGATTTCCTTGCGATTAATGGCATTTCTCACCTCACCTCTCCCCCACATAGCAGAACACAATGGTTTTCTTGAGAGGCGTCACTGAACACATTGTAGAAGCTGGACTTGCTCTCTTAACCCATTCATCACTATCTTTAAATTTACGGTGTTATGCTTTTTCCACAGCAGTATACTTGATAAATCACATGCCTACTCTCACATTAAATAAGTGCTCACCGTATGCTAAGATCTTTAATCAAGTTCCAAATTATCAAAAACTAAGGATATTTGGTTGTTTATGTTTCCCTTGGTTGCATCATTATGCAGACACACAAATTAGATCAACGCTCCAAGCCATGCATTTTCTTGGGATATTCCTTGTCACAAAGTGCATATTTATGTTTTGATTCTGCATCATCTAAAGTTTTTGTCTCCAAACATGTCACATTTGATGAGTCCACATTTCCATACACTCGCATTTTCCACACTAGTATCCACTCCTATGTCCACTACTGCAAACATATGCATTCCACCTCCTTTAATTCATTCCACGTCTCTGCCTCATCCATCTACATGCATCTTTGCGACTCAACCTGATACTCATCATGTACACTGCACATCAACCCCAGTTGTAATATCCTCTCCATCCACCATACAACTCGATCCACCGACTCACTCATCCCCAACCCAAACTGCTTCCATTGATTTTGTGCCCGATACCTCCTCTACCAACAACTCTGCTTCTCCGGAACCCACACCATATGTGACTCACCCTATGATTACAAGGTCAAAGAACAACATCTACAAGCCACTCAAGAAATTTTCATACCATACACAGCTCTCTCCATCATCTCAGATTGAACCTTCCACTCGTCACTCAAGCTCTAAAATATCCTAATTGGCGTTTGGCTATGCGAGGAGGAGTATCTTGCATTACTTCAAAATGAGACTTGGTTATTGGTTCCTCCAAGTGCAACTTCCAATGTAGTGGGATGCAAATGGATTTTTCGCCTCAGCTGAAATGCTCGATGGAACAATTGCCGTTACAAAGCCAAGTTAGTAGCTAAAGGTTTCAGCCAAAGACCTGGTCTTGACTACCATGAGACGTTCGATCCAGTCATTAAACCCACCACTATTCGCATTGTTCTAAGTATTGTTGTCGGTCGTGGTTGGCAACTCGACAACTTGATATCAACAATGCTTTTCTTCAAGGTACGTTGATCGACAATGTGTATATGGCTCATCCACCAGGTTTTATTGATCATTCAAATCCAAGCTTTATTTGCAAGTTGCGCAAAGCTATCTACGGATTGAAACAGGCACCACGGCGTGGTACCATGAATTGAGGCGGTTCGGTCACATCTGGATTTCAAAATTCCCTTGCCGACACATCCTTGTTCATCTTCAAACATAACACATCTCTTATTTAACTCCTTGTCTATGTTGGCGACATTATTGTGACGAGGAAATGATGAAGTTCGTTGTCAACAAATTTATCTCATGCTTAGCACACGGGTTTTCCTTGAAAGATCCGGGTATCTTGACTTATTTCTTGGGTGTGGAAGTTCGGCCTCACTCCAAAGGGTTAATTCTTTCTCGCAGAGGTATATTCAACACTTGCTTCATCGAACCAACATGATCTGCTGCCAAACCTACATCTACTCCACTGCCACCTGGTCATCAACCTAGCTTGGCCGAGGGTGCTCTATTATCCGATCCTTTAAAGTACCGTGCTATAGTGGGTAGTCTTCAATATCTTTTGCTCATGCGTCCGGATATTTTTTGTAATTAATAAGCTTTCCCGGTTTATGCATAAACACACCGATGCTCATTGGCAACTAGTCAAGCGATTACTTCGCTATTTATCCGGCACCATTCATGACGGTTTACTTCTTCATCATAATTCACCTCTTACACTCCATGCATACTCGATGCAGGTCGGGGGCAACACGGATGATTTATCATCAACTAGTGCATATATTGTCTATCTTGGTAGAAATCCAATCTCTTGGTCATCAAAAAACAACGCACCATAGCTCAATCATCTATCGAGGCGAATACGGATCGCTGGTCGATACAACAACCGAATTAAGTTGGGTTTGCTCCTTGTTATCCGAGTTACAATGTCCGATTAATCGTTGCTCAGGTTGTCTATTGTGATAATCTTGGTGCTTGCTCAATTATGTTCCAATCCTATATTTCATTTTAGGATGAAACACGTAGCAATTGATTTTCACTTTATCAAACAAAGAGTTCAATCAGGAGCACTACGCATCTCTCATGTTTCCTCACAAGATCACTGGTCGATGCCTTGACGAAACCACTATCACGCCAAAGACTTCTATTTACGAAAGACAAGATTGGATTGCTAAACAACCATCCATCTTGAGGGGCATGTTAAGAGATATACCAGCTGTCATTTATTTCATTATTTTATTTATTACTTGAAGATAATCACCACTCTGCAATAGCTGTTAGGATTGCTACATATTGTTGGGAATCTGCTTTCCCTTCTCTACCATAGTTGTTACAAATACTCTGCCATAGTTGTTACAAATATTCTCTCCTCTGCTAAGGAGCTTGTCTGTATAAATACTCACCTGCACATAATGAATAGAACGTGATTCAACAACAATACTTTTGCATTCATTAAAGTTTGTTGCTAGTAGCAATAAAACTCGAACAATATTGATCTTTGCTACTGGTGCAAATGTACTTGTGTAGTCAATGTCATATTTCTCTGTGTATCCCTTTTCCACTAACCTTGCCTTGTACTTATCAATTGAGTCATCATCAAAATACTTTATAGTGAAGATCCATTTGCATCCTACAGGTTTCTTCCCAGCGGGTGAATCGACTATTCTCCAAGTATTATTTGCTTTTAATGATCACAATTCCTTATCCATAACTTCATGCCACTTGAGATATTCCTTATCCATAGATCGGTCTTAGCTTCTTGCACACTGTTAAGAATAGATACACTGAATAATTGATAGACAAATGACTTATTTGATTCTGACAATCGTTTACTAGACATATAATTATTTAAAAGATATCGAACTTTGCATTTTGGATCGGGCCCATATGTGGGTTTAGGAATACCTTGATTGGTTCATGGCAGCAGTTTTCTAATCTCAAGGAGAGCTGGAGGTGGAGTTGATTGACTCAGCACTATTAAAGATGACTCGTTGCTGGATCTGTCATCACTACATGGAGAAACACTGAACTCGATCGGTACTTGCGTGCCTACATGATCATTGATCAAATGATCATGTATTGTCTCAGATTGTATATTATTTGGCACCTTTATCAATTTAGCGGGCATTGGTTCTTCTCCGATACCGGGTGGAGATCCTGAAGCCAGATCATCATTGATTTTCTCATGAAGAAACCCACCTGGCATAGTTATATCTTTATAAGCCAGATTATGAATTTCAATATGACTACTGCTCTTCCCCTGAAATTCACGTGCTGAAAAATACACATGAAACTTCACATCCATGGTGGTAAGCATATGACGTGTCAGGGGATGATAGCAATGTTACCCCTTTTGGTGAGGACCATAGCCAACAAACACACATCGAGCGACACAGGGCTCCAACTTATCGTGTTGGTGTTTATGGAGATGGATATATGCCAAACAACTAAAAACACAAGAAAACAAATTAATAGTGGAGGGGGCATTAATCAAGGTGGATAACAACCGGTATAGAGTTTGAAAATTGATAACACGGGAAGACACTTGGTTAATCAAATAAGTGAGATAAAAGAGCTCCACTCCAATTGATAACATTGAAAGACACTCCGTTTAAAATGATATTTTTATTAATTTTTCATATTTGTATATTAAAATAATTTAAAAATAAAAAAATATTTTTTTAAATTGACAAAATAATGGTGAAACCGCTTCTCGAAACAACAGAGATTTGTAGGAATTCAAATAAGTGGCGCGTTAACTAGTGGACCGGGTCTAACATCCAACCTAAAGAAATCTTTTAAACTAAAGGAAAACCCAAGCCCACACTTACCCTCATAATCTTCCTCCCGCCCTCAGCAATTTCCCTCCCAAAATGGCAGGAGACACAGAAACTCCTCACCAGATATCCCTCTTCCGCTCTCAAATCACAACCAGAAGGTTCCAATTTTCCACCCTCACTCATCTTCAGATGAAAATAATCACTCATTCAATCTCTTATCTCTTTCTTTCCTTTGCAGATTCAACGACGCATCGCTGCGAATTCTCGAATCACTTCTGGTCTTCAAAGACGTGAAATCGCAGGCTGAAACTCGATCGGACTTGAAACAGTTCTTGCGATTCGAGTCTCTCTCTATTTTCCAAGAAATCAAATATAAAACAGTTTATCAGAAGCTTTTCATTCTCCAATTCTTCGTTCGCGCTTTCGCTCTCATAGGCGACACTGAGGCAGCCTCAAAATCTTATCCTTCATTCAATTAAATTTGAACTAGCAATCTGTGCCTTCATATTGTGTCTTCTATATGTGCAGAGTTGTTTGGCGTTGAAATACGAGGCCTTGCTTTTTCGTGACGTTAAGTCTACCAGTGACCAATCGCTACATGTTTCGTATCTGGAATGGCTAAATTTTGCTCACCACTTGCTGGATCAGGGCTTCTATTCTATTACCACACAGGTTATATTTTTTCTTTGTTCAGCATTTTTTATACTATGAGTCCGAGCCTTCACTTTTATTGTTTTTTGCTCATGTAGGCATGTGAAAAAGCCCTAGCATGCTTTCAAAAGAAGGATGTTGCAGATGCCAAAACAGGCGACTTCATCGAAAATGCGCGGGTTATTGAAGATATAAAGAGGCTTAAGGACCGTGCCATGAAGTCTGCAGCTTCAGGCTCTAGTATGTTTTTAATCCTTTAATATGTATGTACAATATCTGATCAGCTAATGCAACTTCGGTGATATATCGTGTGCTGTGTTGTACGACTTATATTTTAAACTTCGGCTATACTTTGTTGCTAAAGACAACAGAGTTGGAATATGAATTTGCGCACGAAATGATGTAAACAAGAGAGCAAAGCATGAAGTGTGCTGTTGGACATTTTAATCGTTGTTATATGGAAGAAAGCATCTCGGCCTGTTAAGAAATAATATAAATTATATTTTAAGATTTCATCTAACAATTTAAATTTATAAATGAGGTGATTTCATGATATGATATTAGAGCCTTGTTGACCAAGTGATTACGAGTTTGAATCTCACCATTTTCGTTTTATTTGATAAAAATTAAACATAAGGTAGTGTGAGTTTATCCAAGTTTTAAGCCCAACAAGCTTTCTCCTAAAAAGTTATGTTAGAAAATAATATAAATAATATCTTGTGGTTTTAATTAGATGATTCTTTGACAGGAACTTTTTGTTTGTTAAAAATGATGTTTGAAACTCATGAGCTGGATGTAATAGATTGATAAAATTTATTTGGCGTCAATGATGAGACTACTAGCTCCCACTTCAAAAGCTAATCATGTGAAAAGAGACCTTCATTTATGTTTTGCCAGTTTTTTATGCGCATATTGGTGAAACTTCATGATAAAATGTGCTGCTCCACAAAGTTTAAGCATGACTCAGGAAGATAGGCTGCAACCATCTGAAGGAGTTCTTCCTAGATATCTTTGTTGGCTTTAACTTGGCTTTTTATAGGAGTATTCAGAACACCTCTTTATGTTGCTTTTCTAGGCAGTGGCAAGTTTAAATATTGTTACATCCTTGTTTGTGGACTTTCATCATTCAGTGAACGAAGGGTACTTAACATAAGCTACGAGATTGCTTTAAGATAGATAATAAGTAGGGCATGGCATGCAGCATTTCTTTTTGTGTTCTTAAGGTCCAAAGGTAAGGAGATAAAGTGATCAAACTCAAACAAAGCAGTTTCGCCATTTCTGGTGTAGTATATTCTGCTAATTTGGCGCCTCATATTCTTAGTTTAGCAGACTCCACGCCTGTGGGCCATTTACATGGATTGAGAATTTCAAGACTATATGATCTACATTAGCAATTGCTACTCAAGGCAGCACGTACTGTTTCTAGGTTATATATGGCTGCTCTTTTACTTTGCAGGCATCTATAATCTCACTTTCTACAAGGGGTTAGCCATATCTTTATTTACTTGATGTTTGCTTTAATCCATAAATCATTCTAATGCTCGTTTTAGTCGTGAGAAAATATTGAAGAACTATATATCTTCCGTTATGTAAATAGAAGTTAAATGTATACGATAACCTCATCATCTTTGGCATATAGACTAATTAATGTTGGACCTCAGAACTAGTTAATTTGGATTTAGTGCAACTATTTTGTTGGATGTTTATGTGTGGTTCTCGTTTCTCCAAGTGACTATGGATTGATAAATAAGATTCATGCTGAAGTCTTTCAAACATTCCTTTTCATTTGATGGTTGCAAATTCTGTTTGCTCATTCCAGTCCAGGCACAGGCGGCAGAGTATCTGAAAAGGAAAATTGTCGAGAAGAGTAGAATATGTTCTTCATTTCGTACAGAAACAAAGAGTGCTGCTAGCACTCTGTTTAGAAATGGAATCAAGAAGCGGCATGCGCGTGAATTGCGTAAACACCAAAGTTTGCAGCAGAGCATTGAATTTTAAATTTGTTGCCATTTTTTTGTGCCCTCACCGAATTCATTCACATGACTGGAAAGTCGTATGAAGTCTCCCCTTGTTAATTACAATCTCTTTCCCCCTCAATTGTAACTCTACTGAAGACAAAGAGAACTCTTTGCCATTCCATTCAATCAAAAGAACATCAAGGTATGCTCTGATTATCTGATCATTTTGGATCTTTTCATATGAAATAACATGATGGGTTAGGGTTATTTATTTATATATGCTGGATCTGAATAAAGGACAGGCTGGTAAGATAGTAGTCTGTATGACATGCTCTGCTGGCTTGGCTTGGATTAGCCATATCAAGATTGTACGTGTCAACCAATGAAAACAATTAGCACGGCTAGAGCATTTATGTTCCTGTCAATACATTCTTATTGTATTTTACGGTAGACAATAATGAAAAAAATGAGCTTTCACCAATCATTGAATAATTTTCTTGGGCATGACCTGCAAGAAAAAAAATGAATTATCTTTCTAATTATGCGTTCTTCAATCTATTTGTAGTGTATGTCGTCAGGAAAGGGTACTCTTCTGGCGCCTCTTGAGAGATCTTTGTCAGCGAGTATCACTTGCAAAAAGAGACTCATTTATGAACACATGGTATGTGAATTACTCATCACGTTAGAGTAGATAATTGAATTCTCGATTGAAGATGGCCTCTTTAATTTTTGAAGTATTAAACCATAAATGACTTCATTTGGAGGGCAAAACGTAGCTCTGCAGCAACAAATTAACATGGCCCACGTTCGAGTGCTTGCTCACGTGCTTACCTCTCGTTCAGGCCTATTTTATAATTCTTAATTTGCACCGAATTTATAAGGCAGACCTTGCCGTTTGAATATATAATTGGTCGCCTTGGCCTTGGAAATCCAACATGGACCCCTGTTCAAGCTGCTGAATTTCAAGTCTATGCTGCCATGAGCCCCTCGCTAGCGATGCTGCTTATGCCAAACAATGCCTCTAATCTTCACCACTTTAGATTTCAAAAATAAAGGATGCGCAAATTTCAAGAATCGAATCTTCCCTATCACCAGGCACATTAATTGCTTGCATTGGAGCTCGCATGTTTTTATTTTGCTTCAAGGGGTGGGAAGATGTCTGTTTTTCCTCCAATTTTATTGATGTGTTTAAAAATACCAAAGTAAAACAAAGAATACAAGGTTCTCACTTTCTAAAGTATGATTCCTTTTTCTTAGGGGTTTGAAACTTTCAAGTGAGACGCGTTTTTTGATGTAGTTCTATAAAAGAAATATCAACAGGCCCCCCCTCTGGTCGAGAAACGGCTCTAAAATAACATGTATATATATAAATATATGTATGTATATATAAATATAAAGGGGGAAAAGAGAGAAGGTAATAGATACGCCATGACAACTAGCTAGGGAACGAGAGTTTGTTTTTCTCGGAAGAGAAGATTAGAAGCCTGGGATTGGAATCATGTGGTGAGCATTAAATGTAAGAGAAAAAGAATAGGTCTTAGGGTTTCACAACCCTTGGGTTTTCCGTCTCTGTCTCTCTGGAATTGGGTTTTTTTTTAACGTCTTAGAAATTCGACCTTAGCTTTATGTCGGGCCGCATTAAATGGTTCGCATTAATTACGTGGTGGGTTTATCTATCATCGTCGTGTTATTTTATGGAGATCAGAGGAGGGGTAAATTAGGAGCTCAACAGATGTCTATGGATGGTTTAGAATAATGCAACTACATATAGTAAAAAATGAGATAACAGTTTCTACCGTGGAACTAGACATTGCGCCATGACAATATTCATGTGGGATGCAATGTCAGACAACAAAGAGATAAAGATTAGCAGAAAATTCTATAATCAAAACAGCAACGAATGACAAATTTGAACTTCTGACGCGCATGTCACCACCACGTTCCTGTTTTAGGTCGAATTTATTAGAAGCTCCTATGATGTCAAGGGCCTCTCCCACCACAATAGTAGGGTTCGGGTTGTCATTAATCGTAGAGCACGATAACCACTTTTGTTGAATTATTTTGGTGTTATTGGTGGCATGGAAATAAATTGAAATAAAAAAAAATCCACTGAGTTAGCACGCTATATGTTTTCTTGATTGATCACAGACACTAGACATTGGAGTTGGTAGCGATGCATTTTTATGCTACTCTCGTCGTCCTTCTTTAATTTATTAATTTGAAAAGGAAAATAGCTGAGAAGAAAGGAAAAAGAGGGTGCCTTTGGATTTAGAAGTAAACGGCGGACCTCTAACGTACGTAAATCAAGAGAGGAGGAGGAGGAGGAGGAGGAGGAGAGAATTTAGAGTGAAACTTCGATGTGAATTTAATTTCACAAACAAACATTCACGTTGAGCCCATTTCTCTCGATCCTGGTTAGCTAGGCAGGTTTCGCATCGTTCTCATCACAGCGGTAAACCCTAAACCAGCAGCCTAGCAATTAATGACTCACACTTTCTGAGATTAGACTTTTATTTTTATAAGACAGAGGTTTAGACATTTGAAACCCTAATAGTGAAGTAACATAATCATCATATTATATATTGATTTTTTTTAAAAAAAACTCACATGATCAGTGTACATACATCCAATTAGAACACAAAAATATACGAATAGTCAAACAAGAACGTGGATATATAAGATTATCACCACACCAATGCGTTGCCAACCCATCACGCGCCTGACGGTGGTCAACCTCCTCCATTTGATCTTGATACCATCTCTACACAACAAATTGACCTTCAAGGTGTATTCAGCACTATTGACTTGTTAAACCCTAAAGCCCAAAACTGTAAAATACTACGTGCATGATAGATTATGGTTTCCTCTCCAAACTCTGGAATCCTAGCTAGCTAGCCTCTCTCCGTGCATTTGATAATTCTTATTATTTGTTTAATTATAATGATAATCTCATTATTTTGACTTGAACATGCGCTTCCAATCTACAATAGGGGGGGTGCCACTCCCTCAACTTAGTATAAATACACATTTTTTGAAGCTCATTTTGCTCTACATTGAGCTTCCGTTTGTATTTCCTTTTATCTTTCTTTCTACCTATCTGAGTCAAGAGGGATTTTTCTTCGAGTTATTTTAAGACAGAAATATGGCGGGTTCTTCACCATGTGCATCCTGCAAACTACTACGGCGCCGGTGCGCCAAAGACTGCATCTTTGCCCCTTACTTTCCTTCTGATGATCCCCACAAGTTTGCCATTGTTCACAAGATTTTTGGTGCAAGTAATGTCAGCAAGATGTTGCAGGTTTTTTCCTTTCTCGACCCCTTATTAATTTATATATATGATCTACTGATCATTCTATCTTGATCAGTGTATTACTACGGCAAAGAATGTTGCTATTTGCAGTTTTTAACAATAAAGACGATTCTTCGAGTGATGAGAATATTATGATCTTGCAGGAGATTCCAGTTCATCAAAGAGCAGATGCTGTGGGTAGTTTAGTTTATGAAGCAAATGCAAGAATGCGGGACCCGGTCTATGGATCTGTTGGTGCAATATCTTACTTACAAAATCAAGTTTCACAGCTACAAATGGAACTTGCAGTAGCTCAAGCAGAGATACTATGCATTCAGATGCAGCAAGAGCCTAACTTGCCAATCCAGCTAGATCAAGATGAGAAGTCACTTCTTCTAGCCAGCTGTAATAACTTCAACAGCATTCCTCAGTATTTTAACTTTGCCTCTTCCAGCAATGTAATCCAAGACCCTCTTAAGAGAGAGTCTCTTTGGACCTAGCTAGATACTTAATCATGCTTGTTTTTAATGAAGTAACCTACTGCTTCAAGGTTCTCTCTAGCTAATTAATTTCGTGTTGGATTTTGGCCTAGCTTTCTGGTGTATTCATAGAAACTGTTTCAGATATCTATTGTCTCACAAGTTCGAATCTCATTACCCTAATTTTAATTGATAAAAATCAAGCACAAATTAATATGATTCTATATAAGTCCAATAAAAAATAATATAAATTATATTATAAAATTTCAATTAATAATTTAAATATTTAGATAAATATTTTTTTAACTTGAACAAATGCATGATTGCGTATAAACAGTTTGCGTGTGTCCATGTGAAAGAGAGAGATGAATAAATATTTAGTGCTTGCCTTCTAGGAGTAGGCGGGACAAAAAAATAAAAAACTTCATACGGAATATCGAGTTTAATTAGGGGTCAACATTAGCCGGCCAGTACTTCTGCATGTGAGATTAGGAGCACATTCACTACTAGAAAAATGGGATTTTGTTTATCAACACATTTTTCGTTGCTAAGCAAATTTTAGAAAAAAAAAAATATAGGTTGCAACGGATTTTTCGTTACAATTTAAAATCATTTGCAATGGATTTTCCGTTGCAATATAAATTGGCAACGGAAAATCCGTTGCAAATGGTAATATAGGTTGCAACGGATTTTTCGTTACAATTTAAAATCATTTGCAATGGATTTTCCGTTGCAATATAAATTGGCAACGGAAAATCCGTTGCAATTTAAAACCATTTGCAACGGATTATCCGTTGCAAAATAAAATTACTTTGCAATGGATTTTTCGTTGCAATTTACAACCATTTGCAACGGATAATCCGTTGCAAATAGTTTTAAATAGATTCTCTTCTCTTCATTAAAACGCTGTTTATTGCATGCTTGTTAATTTCATGGCCGGAACGTGCTATGCCAGTAAGAAAATCGAGACGAAAACAACGTCGTTCCGTCTCGGTTTTCATTCCGGCCCGTTCCGGAAATACCGGATAGAACGCCCTGGAATCATTCTGGGTATGCCGTTTCGGCCATGGAAAAAAAATTGAATTAAGTGCAGCACCCCGGCACCCCCTTTTTCCAAATCAATTTCACTCAAAATCTCCCTAACACTCCTCTTTCTCATTCCTCACCTCGATAAAAATCTCAATCGATCAAATTCCTAACACTTCTTCACTCTTCAGTGTCTTCACCCCAGGCCAATGCTCCTCTGCCTAACGCATAACTCAACAAACGTTGTTGTTGCTAACTTGCATGAGCCATGAATCACATAGCTTCAAAGCCATTAAAAAGGAAGAGGAGGAGTTTGAAGACTTGAAGCTTCTCTTTCGATGTGTTGTGTCTTTGTTGAAAAAGTAGGAAGCCTAGTCTTGTAAATTTTTTTGGCTTCGAGGTTACGTTGTAGTGGTTGATCTAGGAGAAATAAGGACTAGCAGATAGGAGATTGACATGTGGATCAAGCTTAGCCATTTATTTTCAATTGTTTTTTTTTACTTTATTTTTTCTTCTTAACCGTGGCTATTAATAATTTAATACACACACACAAATCAATATTATCTGATTTGAACAATATTATATATATATATATATATATAAAATATCTAATTTCAATATATTGCAGGCGGTTCGCAATATATATATATATTGAAAATGTGAAATCAAAACAATAAAAATTAAAAAATTATATATTATATATGTATAAAAAATTATTGTTAATTTTGATTTTATAAAAAATAAAAATTATATTTTATTTTTTTTTGTTTTTTAAGTTTTTTCATATATATATATATATATATATATATATATATATATATATATATATATATATATATATATATATATATAGATACATGCAACGAGACAGCTCGAAACCGGAACGTTCCGTTCCAATAGAAAAACCGGAACGACGACCGGAACAATATTGACAACTTTAGTTTATTGTGGAGTATGCTGTCCCCTGGCTAGTTTTCTTTCAGAATATATGATTTCAAATTTGAACATTTAAATTAACCTTCATTTCTGTCAAGCTCATGAAAATATTAATAATCATCTCATCTAAGTTATTAAATAAAATTCTAGGATATAATTCATATTATTTTTAAACACATCCTTTAAACTAAAAACTTTTTGGATTTGAAACTTGAATAAATATATATTATTTTATTCTTGATTTTTATTAAGTAAAACGGAATGGTGAGATTCGAATTCATAACTGTTAAGTTAATATATAAGATTCTAATACAATATTATGGTGGCTATGTTTCAATTGTAATTAATTTGAGAGCTCAGTAGCCAAAACCAGGAAAACCATATATATGATGCGACTGGCCGGAGTCTATGGATACATGCATGTGTGAATGTATGAGTTTATGTATGTAGTCTCTATTCTCTAGGGGTTATTAAATTCACCACTTGAAAATTGTTGAGAACCAATGACAAATATTAATGGGAAAATATCATCCTTAAATTATAATAATATTTACCAATGCGTTGATGTATCTGTCGGTAATAACTGATAGAAAACATCAATAAATATTAGAGGAATTATTGGTGGAATTCAAAGAATAAAAAAATTAAGTAGGTGTTTCCTCATTAATTTCATCAATATTTCCAACAATGTTACCATTTATATCCAGCAGCATGATCCCCCCACTTCCCATCCTTAATGACTTTTACAAATAAAAAAACAAAAAATTAAGGGGAAGACACTTGCGTAAATTAAATTTAGACATGCACATAATTGTTCAACCAAGATGGGTTCATATCTTTGAGATTTCATTAAAAAAAAAAGTAGGGAGTTTGGAAATTTTTAGGGGGGTTTCCAAAAGATTTTAGTGTTAAAAATCAACAAAATTGCCACTAGACTATTAAAATTATTAAAAAAAAGTAGGAGTTTGAAAGAAGATGAATTTAGATTACTGGGAAAAAAAAAGTTAGCAAAGGCGAGTTACGATGGATTTATTCTTACAGCTGCTGCTGCTGCTGCTGCTTGCTATTACCACCAACAGCCTGTCCCCATTTCTGATCAAGGAAGCAAAGGTTGTTTTGGAACAGCCTCAATTATTACAGGGGAGCAGATATTGGAATCCGCTGCTCTGCTGATATATACAAGCAGAAGAAAAGGATCGAGTTATTTTATTTTATTTTACTATTTATGAGTAATGTTTTATATATTCTTTAATTGTAAAAGAGAGAACATAATATATTTATCACTTAAAAATAAATATAAAATACACCTAATTAACAAGACAAATTATGAACATATATCTTTTCTTTTACATATCAAAAATAGATATTTTATATTTTTACCCGCTTGTTATTTAATAGAATAAACTACTACAGTATCTATTTTACTTGTATAACTCGGGTTTAAATCTACCAGTTCATCGCTTCATCAGCGTACGGTGCTAGACTAGCGATGTTCTTTCGTTGAATGCCAGGCCTGGCAGAAGCAGCCATGGCTTACGTACTTGAGTCTCAGCATCATCAAGTAAGAGAAGGATAATCTCCCCGGTGCGTGCTTGAAGTTGCATCAAAGAGTCCCAGCAACTCTGTGGCTCTTCATCTAATTAATTTCAAGCTCGCTAGCGAACCATGAGAGAGATTTGAGGTCGAGTCTGATGGTCGGGCCATGAACTTCTGCTGCATGCTAAGAAAGCGACCAAAAGAAATTAGCATTTGATAAAAAACCATTGTGAAAGTGAGATGATAGAGTGGTCGTTTCGTTTGGCATTGTGGTGCGATCCACAATTGCCAAACGGCTTATCAGTTTTAATGTTTGGAAAACAAAAAACGGCGTTTCAATTGATGGGACCCACAGAAAATTCACATAAACACCGATGCATGAAAAGCTAATATTAGGTGTTTTTGTATCCGTTATTCGTTTTTTGTCAAACGCTGATTTTATTTGAAATAGAAAATATTATCGTTGAAAAATAAACCCTACCTTTTCCTCTCGTCTGCGCCTCATCCCTTCCTCTCCTCTGCACAAAATGGGTCGTGAATTGCATGCAGAGAGCTGATCAAGCTCTCGTCGCAAGAGACGACGACGGCCACAACAACAACTCTCTCTCCTCTCCACGACGACAGGCACGAGACGACGACGACACAGCTCTCTCTCCACGGCGGCAACTCTCTCTCTCTCTCTCTCTCTCTCTCCATAGCGCTCTCTCGCTCTCCACAGAGGAAGCTTCTGATGCTCCTCACGGCCACCACAGGCCACCATCTCCAACGCTACCACCACAGGAAGAACCACCTTGTCCTCCTCTACCCATCGACATCGGCCGTTGAAGCTCTTGTCGTCATCGGTGAACAGTAGCACTACACTGTTCACGTGAAGAAGACGTGAACAGTGCAACACACAATTTCACTCTTCTTCTGCGTGTGTTAGATGGGGCCGGGCTGGGCTTCTCTCGACCCAGCCTAAGTCCAGCTAAGCTGGGCCGGCCCATTTAGCTGGGTGAGGCCCAGTCCAAATTTTTAAAAAAAATATTTTAAAAATAAAAAATATATATTTTTCTGATGAAAAAAATAATGCGTGACTTCGTTGCACTCCACAACCCTGTTATTTTTTGATTGATGGGAGAATAAAAAATAATATTTATTTTTTCATGAATTATTAATTATATTAAATTATTATAATTATTAAGTTTACAATATTTTAAAAAATTTATATATATATATATATATATATATATATATATATATATACACCCTTTAAAGTAATTTTACAAGTTAAAAGCAATATGAAAAGCTTGGTAACCAAACATCCAAAACTACTTTTTTTTCAACCTTCAACTCAACCACAGTTTTAACCAAACACTTCACTGTTTATTTTGAACTACAATAAAAACATTTTTTTTAAACTATTTTTTTTCAATTTTAATCATAAAAATAAAAGCAATACCAATCATACCAAAGAACGTTTGGATCGATGGTGTGAGGGGAATTATTATGACTGGGCGTTAAATAGTTTGAATGAGTCAGTGATGTTGCATTAATTTTAGACTTGACCATATTTACCTGTTGAAAGTGAAACGTCTTTTTCAAATGGGAGAACGTGGTGGGGGGAGAGAATGAATTGACATTGTTTTTTAATATTATTTTTAAAAAATTAAAATTGAAATTTTTTAATTTGTTTTAAATTATTTTTTTTGTATTTTTAGATTATTTTAATTGATATACTATATCAAAAAAAAATTAAAAAAATATCATTTCAATATATTTTTTTTTTATAAAAAAACAATCATTTTCAAGAAGATAAATAGAAAGTCATCCATCAAGTTACTAAATTACAACAACTAATTGAATCAGATTATTTGAGATCCTGGCTATAATTAATAATATTGGTTAGCTAGCTAAAAACTTATTTGTTTTAACCCAAAAGTTAAAATTCCTGAAACTCAAACTTTACTTCATGAAAAAGAAAAAAAGAAAAAAAAATCAAATACAGGAGCAGTAAATCTTGAAGCTCATACATGTACCTAGTACATGGATAATATTTCATGTTTTTCAACGAAATTATGTCGATTAAAACTTTTAGTATAAAGTATTTTTATAATTTTCATGCACAAGTCACGTCACCGTACATTGACTCACCTTCGCAACGATTCTTGAGAAGGAAATATTGAGATACTGAGTTGATTAATCAACTAAAAGGTCGCTTGCTTCTTGGTGAATGCAAAACATTTCAACATGGCACGGGTCCCGGTTCACAGGCAGCGAAAAGGTACTCATGGCCCCACTCTCCTCCAGGCTGGAGCCTATGGGCCAATCACGACAAAGAAGGAAGGGGAGCAACCAATAGAAAGGGGATAAGATTCCACGTAGGATCAAGTTATTATAAAGAAAGAAATGGCCAGGAATTCCCACCAAGCCTACCCTTCTCAGATATCTTATAATAGCATTCAAACCTGCTATGCAGACTTAGTACAGAGTAAAAAGAGGAAGACACACAAACGAAAAGAGAGATACGATGAAGTACAATTCTTTCTTAAGAAGCCCAAAGAAGGAAGAACAAGAGGTCCCAGACACTGTTGTTACTCAATTCTCCGACGTCAAAGAAGAAGCTTATGGCAATGGGGAGATTGATGTCATGGATGAGTTGGAAGGGATTTTCGGAATTGAACATGATGAAATGCTGTCAAATGACAACATGTATGGCCGACTTGGCTGGGATTTTATGAACCTGGAGGAGTATCCAGCAGTTGAAGATGAAGAAGGATCAGAAATGTTCAGGTTTGATGACAGCAGAAGCAGTTTTTTTGAGTTTGAAGAAAGCCATTACAGTACTGGTAAGGTTATAAAGGAAGAGAGTGCTGGGTTTGGGGATGGAGATGAGAAAGGAGTGTGTTTGAATTTGAATTTGAATTTGAACTTGAACTACCAAGAGGTCATGGAGGCATGGTCAGATCGTGGGCCACTTTTGGCTGGTGATGATCACTCTCTTCCCATGGCAAACAATGACAATTATGTAAGTACACTAGACGAACTTATTATTTTCTCTTACCTTTTCCTTCCGCTCTTCCTTTTGAATTATATCTTGAAAATGGAAAATCTCTCGTCACCTGCATGTTCAATCGTTATGATTCCAAGCTTAGAAAAAACTGTTGTTTGTGGACGCGCCTGCTAATTCAAGGAAAGAGAAAGAGTAGACAAATGCATTTTTGGAGTGGAACTTTATTTTCTTTTGTGAGCATTAATTTAAGTTTCTTCTCTTAGCTGCCTAAGCCACTATATATATAATAAACGTATTAGAATTTTTTTAAAAAAATTGATTTAACTGTGAGATTAATAAGCTAGTTTAAATACTGATCAGATGGGAGAGGTGCCAGTGATGGAAGAAGATAGGACAAGAAGGGAGGCAAGTGTCCTGAGATACAAAGAGAAGCGCCGTACCAGATTGTTCTCTAAGAAGATAAGATATCAAGTTCGCAAACTCAACGCAGAAAAAAGGCCCCGACTCAAGGTTTGTACCCTTCTTCTTTTTCTTTTCTTTTCTTTTTTTTAGTTTTTTTTCTTGAAAAATAATAAAATAAAATCGAAAAGGGTTTCTTCAAAATGTTCAGAGAGATCCATTCTCGTTTGAATTATAAGCGTATGCTATTTTTGCTTGCAGGGTCGATTTGTGAAGAGAGTTTCCTGAAAAGATAAGCTCATCATGCTTTCTGCTCTCGTCTCAAACTAAAAAATCTACAACTCCCATGGTTCAAAAATATCTCTGAAGTGGTTTTTTTTTCTTCAAAGACTTTCCTGGCACTTGTATCGATCGTAAATCCCATCATGCATGATTGACCTACTGTTCATCCCATGGTATGGTCTCCATCTGGCTTCTAGTGATGGACTTTTATCATATGCAGCAATCAAACTCTAAATCGATAGTGAATCGACAGGCTGGGCATAAATTATAGTGGTCCTTCTCTCTGTTCGTTTTCATTTGTAGTATTTCTGATTAGGGTTTTCCAACTATTATGGGGCCTGTTTATGTCGAGTGTTGTTTTCCGGAGTGCCAGAAGATGCTTCAGCTCAAGAAATCTTCCACTGGAATGGAATGTCACGTAGTTTACCCAGGCCACCACCCTAGCCCTGCCCCACCTAAAACAGACAGGAATGACTTTTACAAGTCTCTAAGGGCCATTACACGCGCCTTTCAGAATTTCATTTGAAGTTTCGCATATTGTATAATTATAATATCGACCAAAATTAAATGTGTATTTCATTTTCATGATTGAATCAACTCCGAGGCTTCTTAATTCTGTTCTATTCCGGTGAGAATGGCCAGATAATTTCGTACCATTAAAAAAACTAAGATTAAACGACGCCAGTTTAGTCTAGGTTTTAATTTCAGCTAAATTCCGGAAGGAACGTCTCAGTACTGTTCCTCCTCAAAATCATAATATTTCTTTTATTTTAAAATATTTTACTATCATAATATTTTAGATTTTTAGATATATTTCTAATTTTGAGATTATGTTTGTTTGACTTTAATTTAAAGTTAATTTATATTGGATTAATATTATACTTGTTAAATTAATATTTTAATTTTTTTCATATATATATATAATTATATATGAACAGTACAACCTCGAAAAGATACGCCGAAACACTCAGAAATCGAAACATTCTGTTTCAATAGAAAAGTCAGTACAACGACCGGAACAATATTAAAGACATTGATCAGCCCGGAATACTTGCTTTTTAAATCCAAAAAACAAACACATTCTTGTGAATACAGTTCAGAAATACTGAGAAAACTAACTGTTGGTTTCTCTAAAATCCTGATAATTCTCCAGGAAAATTTCTTATTGATTCTGCAATCATCTCTTGGTGTTTTCCCTTCAATTGTCTCCTTCAAAAGAAGGTGGTCCTGCAATGCCGAGAGAAATGGCTGTCGCAGTAACACAGGCCACTGTCGTTGGTTGGCTTGATATTATAGCTGGGCCATAAATGAAAATGATGGATGATAGCAGCGTCCCCAATAAGCTCTCATCAACAAAACGGATCCTTTTCACGACCAGGGAATTGGGGGGGGGGGGCGCACCGGGGCTCTCCACTTCAACCATAGATAAGATAAGCTCCAATGATTGTTTGTTTCTATATGCAAATGTATACACGCCACTCTCTCCCTGTTTTTTTTTCCTTTTTTTTTTAGAGTTAATGGTGTTTTGATATTCTACTCTCTCTTCAAGCATAGAATTATATATGTAAAAAGTGAATAAATAAATAAATTTAAAAATCCAGACTATTGGAGATTTATCATCACATTTTAAAAGCAAGAATATCTTTTTTTATATCAAATACATAATATTAAAAGAAAAATAGCATCTAATAAAAAAATATTATCATCAATAAAATTACGAATGTGATATTTATTCTTTTATGATTAATTTTGATTTAATGTCATATTATATTCCTAAATTATTGGGATTTAGAACAAAAAAACACCTAAATTATCCATTTAATCTACTATATTCTAAATTATTACTTGTTAAATAAATTAAGGCCTAACATCACGTTTGAACGTTAATACTAGGTCAAGCTTACGTTAAATTAACTTTTAAATGGAAAATTATTTATTGTGCAAATGTTATAATATTCCTAGGTGAAGGACGAGACTGGAAGAGAAAGGGATTTTATGAGAAAATAATATAATTAAAATATTTTTGTTCTTACGTTGTAAAAGTATTTTTTAAAAAAATATTTTAATTAATTTTCTTTAATGGGTTTAGATATTTTTTAAAAATATTGTTTTAATACAATTTTAATAAAAAAAATATATTTTAAAACCATGTAACCCCATTTATTGTCTGTCTGGGATTGTGTTTGAGATTGCGGTTAACATTGTTTTTGAAAATATTTTTTTGTTTAGAAATACATCAAAATGATATTTTTATTAGTGTTTGGGAGTGTGGTTAAGATTGTTTTTAAAATGTTTTTTGTTCAGAAATGCATCAAAATAATATTTTTTAAAAAAATTATTTTTGATAACAACACGTGAAAATAATATAAAAAAAATTAATTTAAAATAAAAAATATTTATATTCTTTATTTTTTCCCAGCTCCAAAATGCCGTGTAAAACATGGTCTTAGTTATTGTGATTGGATTATTTTTATGTACTCCCTCTCTCCTCTCGGTGCACAGAGAACCTTTACAAAGGCAACTCCTCACAATCAAATTCTCCTCAATGTTATCTTGAAGCCTGGCTTCAAGGCTTCATATAATTTGTTTCTTTCTTGGCTGAGATGGATCATCTAGGAAACCTTGAGCCAACCACCATTTGCCATGTCATGGCGTTGCCATTTCCAGGTCGTGGCCATATAAATCCCATGATGAACCTTTGCAGGTCACTAGCTTCGAAAAAACCTGATATTCTTATAACATTTGTTGTCACTGAAGAATGGCTGGGCTTGATAGGCTCGGAGCCAAAACCTGGCAACATAAGGTTTGGCACCATTCCTAACGTGCTCACTTCTGAGAGAGCTCGAGCTGGCAAATTTCCTGCCTTCTTCCAAGAAGTTTTGACCAAGATGGAAGCGCCGGTTGAGAGGCTCCTTGGTCAGCTTAAGCCACCAGTGAGTACCATCGTAGCCGACACATATTTGATGTGGGCTTTTGAGATGGCAAATCGCAACAATATTCCGGCGGCCTCGCTGTGGACAATGTCGGTGCCGGTATATTCTGTGTTTCAGCATTTTGATCTCCTTGTCCAAAATGGACATTTCCCAATTGAGTTGAAAGGTACGTCACGGGGGGCTAAGTGTGGGTTTGGAAGTGTCAATTTGTTTTTTGTTTTTAAGTAATTTTTAATTAAAATCATTTTTACATTTTCAATATTAATATAATTACAAAATATTAAAAATAATAATCTAATATTTTCCTATTCATTAAAAATCAAATTTAATCACCAAAACAAACCATTTATAATTCTGCATGTTGCAACAGTACTGTAAAAATAAATAATCTTGAGCCGTGCCGTATAATACATGTCATCGCTTATATTTTGCTTCGACTTTGGACCTTCAAGAACAAATATTTCAAAATCACACCAAAATCAAACCAGGCAAAATCCTTTATTTTACTTACATGTTTCTGTCATTCATTTATTTTTACTCTTCTCAAAAAATTATTTAGCTAGTAAATTGGTTATTCAATTTTGTTTAATATGGCTAAATTGATAACTTCTCTTACACATAGTTGTCAATACCGTTCCGGTCGTCGTTTCGGTTTTTTAATCGGAACAGAATGTTTCGGTTTTGGAGCATTTCGGCGTGCCATTTCGGGGTTGTACTGTTTACATATAATTAATTAATTATATATATTGAAAAAAAATTAAAATTTAACAAATTAAATATAATTTTTATTTTTTATAAAATCAAAATTGATGCAACAATTTTATTTTTTTATAATATATATATATATATATATTATTTTGATTTTGGTTTATTTTTTTATTAAAAAATATATATATATAAAGAGGGTGGGAGAACTCTCCCGCTCACCCTTTATATATATACTTAGCTAATGCCTGCGCTATCAATCACAGGCGATACATATTTTTTTCAACACAAAAAATATTAATTGTTTTTTTATAATATATTTTTGGTCAAAATAATAAATTTGTGCAGAATTCTTGTGAAGTGCAAGTTTTCTATAAAATATATGAATTTTAAATAGATATAAATTTATCTGTTTAATAGGTTTCAACGAAATAACCAACATAAAATTATCATCATCATTAAAAAAAATTAATCATATTTTTAAGTAAAATAGAAATCTATCAAGAGTGGGACTTGAACCCCCAACCTCTCGAACGGAATTTTTGTCTCCCGCCAACATTCGTTCATCTTTCTCAAAAATATATATTAAATCTAATTTTAATGTGGATTTGCTAAAAAGAAATGTGTTGAGAGTGAGATTCGAACTCATGCCCTCGGAGGGGATCTTAATCTGATGCTCTTTAGATCATCTCGGCTACTTCAACAATCGTTTGTCTTTCACGAAAATTACTGTTAATAGTAAGTGTTATTGTGGATTAGCACAGTAAAACCGGGACGCGTTTTATTATGTGTGTGTGTGTATATATATATATATATTATCATGACGCAGGAAAAACATTGTAGATTGCTACAGTGTTTTCTAAGACCGGAAAATAAAAAAAATTTAAAAATAAAATACAATGTAACCAACATAAATTAAAATTTCAGAAAGATAAGTACAAAAAATAAAATAGAAAAAAAAATAAAAAAAAAATCTAAAAACACAAATACATAAAATATAGATCATTTTTGTCAAAAAAATATAAAAAGAATATATATATATATATATATATATATATATTATAATATTTTATATTTATTATATTAGAGGGCGGGAGAGGGAGAGTAATTAAAAATATATAATGTTCATAACTCCAAAATGACTTTCATTCCTAGGACTCGAACTCCCGTGTCCCCGGTGCATTGACGCCTTTGCAACCGCTCAGCCAAGCGTCTTCCTTGTATTCAATTCCGATTAAATAAGATAATAAGGGAAAAGAGGGGCGGCAAATCACGACCGAAACGGCACACCCGGAACGGAACCGAGGTGTTCCGGCCGGAATGGACTGGAATTAAAACCGAGATTCGTTTTTGTCTCGGTTTTTTGAACGGAACGAAATTAACAACTATAGTCTTGCATTGTGCACGACCACGTTAGCCGTTTTGATTCTGATTTTAATCAATGTCATATTGTCATATATATAATAGAAAAAAACTTGAAATTTTAGTAAATTTGTATTGAGATAAATACAAGAGATATGAATTTAAATATAAATAGTAAACATCAAATAAAATAAAGGGTTTTTTCCTTATAGATGCTCGTGTTCTCTACTAAATGGTTGTTTAGTGAAAATTGTCTTTCTGAACAGAAAAAAAGTCACTATTTATAGGGGAATGTGATGACAAACTTAATATTTTATAAAGTCTTGTAATTATTAGGCTTTTGAAAGAATGTGTAATGCTGGGGAACCATCTTGTATATTGCAATTTTGTTTGATAAAGGTCTGACCATTTTCAACCATAGGACGAGGTTGAGGAATGTTATATAAGGACTAAAATAGTCTCTTTATTGGTGAAACCAATTTGGTAATTTTAAAGTGTTTATGGAGTTTTTGAAATAAAAAAGCTAAGAGTAACTACCTTTGAAGTGTTAGAGAAAAAAGCATTACACCATGCCTGTCGGTAATCCCAAGTAAGTGTAAGAGCAATAATGGTAATGTAGTTTGACGAGAATATACCCAAGTTTAGAAAATTGGTTGACACGACCTACTTTCCTAAGAGGATTTCTAGCTTGTAAATTGTACAACAAAAATAGTTCTAGATAATTTAACGAGAATATACCCAAGTTTGTATCTAAGAATAATGATTTGTTTATTCTGTTTTGGTAACCATGGAAAAGTCGAAAAAACTCCTGAGTCCAAAGATTAAATATTAACGTATTGAAAGATAAAATAGTAATTATATTATTATAATTTATTATAATATGTGTTTAATGGGGACAGTTGTTTACTTCGAGAGGTCTTGGTCCTCACCAATTAGTCTATCTATCGGTAAAAGTAGTAATTATCACCCACATTATATATGGCTACCTAATCTTGTAATTCTTCCCTTGGCATTTGACAGAAAGAGGAGAAGAACTAGTGGAATACATTCCAGGAATTTCTTCAACGCGTATTGTGGACCTTCCAACGTGTGTGTATGGGCATGGACGAGATATCTTGCATCGAGGATTTGAAGCCATTGCAAGTGTGTCCAAGGCACAGTTTCTTCTATTATGCTCAGTCTACGAGCTTGAATCTCAAGTGATTGATGCTTTAAAAGCAAGCATGTCATTACCTATCTATCACATCGGTCCGACCATACCTTACTTCAAACTAGAGCAAGAAGAGATTATTACAGGTTCAGGCGAGACTGACTATTTCCGATGGCTCGATATGCAACCGAGAGGATCTGTCTTGTATGTTTCTCAGGGCAGTACTCATTCAGCCCCAAGTGCCCAATTGGATGAGATTGCTGCTGGCTTGCGCGATAGTGGTGTTAGGTTCCTGTGGGTGGCAAGGGAAGAGGCTTGTCTGTTCAAGGAATCATGTGGTGGCGCGGGCTTGGTTCTGCCATGGTGTGACCAATTAAGAGTATTGAGTCATCCTTCTCTCGGGGGGTTCTGGTCACATTGTGGATGGGGTTCTACCTCAGAAGCTGCTTTTGCTGGTATTCCATTGCTTACCTTCCCTTTATACTGGGATCAAGCCCCGAATAGTAAGATAATTGTCGATGACTGGAAGATTGGTTGGAGAGTGACGAGTGGATTGGACGTGGGCAGGTTGATAAAAAGAGATGAAATTGCAGGGCTCGTAAAAAGGTTTATGGATTCAGAAAGCGAGGAGGTGAAAGAAATGAGGAGAAGAGCAAGGGAAATTAGTGAGATTTGTCGACGAGCCATTCAGAAAGGTGGATCATCTGACACCAATATTGATGCCTTTATTGATGACATCTTGCAACACCACAAGAATCAAGCTAATAACTGAAAGATGTTTCTGCTATTGTCAATGTTCTTGTCCGGATTCCCCAGCTAACCAGTACCAATTCTTCTATTTAAGATTATGTCAACAAGTTGGAGTGATGTTTTTTTTTTAGAAACCATCCTTGAAATATTCAAGGATGTTGATTAAGGCCTATGATCACCTATCAATAAAAATCGTTCTGGCTAAAGAACAATTTGTTCTCGAATGACCTTTTGATCTCTACAGAATTATGAATGAGATGGGCCTAAAATTTTACAGTTTTCGAGTTCCTTATGCTAGGGCTATGATCTCAATTATCGGGGACAAAATTCGGCATTCGGCTAGCCTTAAGAGTGCCGAGTAGAAATACAAGTGTAAGATCTGGCTAACCAATCAGAGAGGAAATGGTTCGGAACATTTTTGCCCCAATCCTTGGTGCCAATTATTCTTAATCGCGTTGTCTAGTTTTTTTTAAATATTATTTTAATATACTTATATATATAAAAGTAAATATTTAAAAATAATTTGTAAGAACACTACATATACAGATAAGGATTTTCTCTGTACAATGATTGTTAGAAATTCAAGTTAAAGAAAGACCTGAGATTTCAAGAAAATCAGTCTGGCATAGCGTGAATGAATTGACTATCAAGCAGGAGCGTTTTAACTGATGTAACCTCTGGTTTAATTTGTCCATTGCAGCAAAGATGCCCTGCTCTCTGTCAAGTCTTTTGACACAATTCCAGTTCATTCAATTCGTAAAATATTCATAATTGATCAGCATTAGGTAGCTTCCATACACTGCATTGTTTTGCATCGATCCTATTTTTATGAAATGCTATTTAGGGTATATTTTAAATTAAGGTAGAGGTTGTTTTCTAAAATATTTTGTTATATATATATATTTGTTTATTTTTATTTTATTTTTCAATATTAGAATATTAAAACAATTCAAAAGCACATATAAAACTAAAAAAAAATTCTTTCAGTTGAGAAAAAAAAACATGAGTTTAGACTGCAAGCACTGAGATAGCAAAACAAAATTCATAAAAGAGAGTTGAAATTGGAGATTTGAATCGTCATAAACTTTAGGATTAATCAAAATATGTACAAATTAACCCAAACACAAACATTAATAAAAAATTTCACAAAAACGTAATAGCAAGGGGGAATATAAATATTGTTTAGCTCGAAGTTATAAACAATACACGGAATTGAGTGGTCTGCGTCTTTGGTTCTTGTCATTGAGCATGCCATCTTATTTTTCTGATCTGACTCGGTTTGGAAATAATATTGCTGCAGAAAGTAAGTCACTTCATTTGCATCTCGTCTTGTTTTTTTTTTTCAGAACGAGGTGAAGAACGTGTGGACTACATTCCTGGAATTCCTCCAACGCGTTTAGTTGATTTTCCGACAGTATTTCATGGAACTGGTCGACAAATCTTGCCCCGAGCTCTAGAGCCTGTTTCACTGGTGTCGAAAGCTCAGTATCTTCTGTTCACTTCTTTCTACGGTCTTGAAGCTCAAGTAATTAGCGCTTTAAAACCCAAGTTTCCTTTTCCTGTGTACCCTATTGGCCCTACCATACCCTATTTCGAAATCAAAGACCACTCTTCAGTTATTGGCCCTAACATTGAATGGTTAAATTCCCAACCTAAAGGCTCCGTGCTATATGTTTCAATGGGAAGTTTCCTTTCAGTTTCAAGTTCCCAATTGGATGAAATTGTTGCTGGAGTTCATAATAGCGGTGTTCCGTTCTTGTGGGTGTGCCGAGGGAAAACAACTCTTTTTAAAGATGGCTGTGGTAATATGGGGTTAGTTGTGCCATGGTGCCACCAATTAAGGGTGTTGTGCCATCCTGCTGTTGGGGGGTTTTGGACACACTGTGGGTGGAACTCTACTCTTGAAGCTGTTTTTGCTGGAGTTCCAATGCTTACTTCTCCTATATTTTGGGATCAAATTCCAGACAGCAAATTGATTGTGGAAGACTGGCAGATAGGATGGAGAGTGAAGAGGGACGAGAGAAGTGAAATTTTGGTGACACGAGTAGAAATTTCAAAGCTTGTGAAAAGTTTTATGGATGCAGAGAACATTGAGGTGAAAGCAATGCGGAAGAGAGCTAAAGAACTTCAAGAAACTTGTCGTGGAGCTATTGCGCAGGGTGGATCATCTGACACTAATCTTGATTCTTTCATAAGGGATATTTCACAAGGCCAGACCAAGCTAGCTGGTTGATTATAAATTAAAGTAGTCTTCAATCTTCATCCTTGAATAATGTATTAAATTTCTAGCTAATTTAAGGGTTGCGACCATGCATTTTTGGAAATGAATGTGAATTTGTAACTCTTCTTTACAAATTCGAATAGTAACAGTCATTGGGTTTTATATTTTTTCCTCAACAAAAAAATTGAACGAAGAGAAACATGTGTGGATTCCACTCAAATCAAAACAGAGCATGTTTAGGCTGAACTCATATCAAATATCCTTTTATTAATTCTATATTTTGATTCTAATTTTGAATTCAGCAGCACAGTTTTAGGCCCGTTTGTTTACTGGAAAGTGGTTTCTTTTTGGAAAGTGAATTCCGGAAAAGTAAATTCCTGGAAAGTGAATTCCGATGTTTGACAGTGTTATGGAAAATGAACTGGAAAATATTTTTCAGTGTTTGTTTATGTTATGGAAAATGAACTGTAAAATAATTTATTAATAAATTAATTTTTTTCAACTTTGTTAAAATAATGAGGAACAAATCTTATAAATTAAAAACTTGAATGAGAATGAAATTGAAAAAAAAAATCATAAATTATCTCAAATAAAATAAATAATAATCAAAATAATAGAGATCAAATCTAAAAAATTAAAAAAAATGAAATGTGAATAAATTAAAATAATAATAATTAACATTTCATAAATTATTTCAAATAAAATAAGTAATAATAAAAAAATGAGAATCAAATTTTATAGATAAAAAATTTCAATAAAAAAATGATAAGAAAAAAGCAAATAGCAATTATAAAAATAAGGACCAAAATTAATATAAAAATTAAATTTTAAGAGATGAAATTGAAAAATAAATATTCAAAACAAATTATATATAGCAATCAAAAGTTTGAACATCAAATTTGATATAATCAGCAAATAATGACATTTCTAAATTTTTCATAATTTTCAGAAAGTGTTTTCCGCCTAAATTTTCTGGAAAACACTTTCCTTAAAACCAAGCCAAATTTTTCTTTGACTGAAAAGTGTTTTTCCTTGATCAGAAAGTGTTTTCTGTTGATCAAATTTTCAGAAAATAAACATAAAAAAATTTAGAAAATATTTTTTCAGAAAATAAATTTCGAGAAACAAATATAAACTTATCATTTCCCGATGGTTGTCATCTTTTGAAAAAGTAGCAAGTAGACGGGGGGTAGTGGTGCTTAATGATTAGGTACCGTTTTTTTAAACCTAGCAACCAGCAAAAGAAGGATAAGAACAAGATTCTTCAACTCGATGACAAATAGCTATATTTTATATTGCTAATAACTTTTTAATTCTTAAAATCTCATCTTAGCAATTCTTGAAGTTCTTGTTGACCTTGCAACTCTTCTCCAGTGAGCTAACAAGTGCATTAGGAGCATAATAACTGCACAATCTGTCCATCATGAATTCTGTTGGCATGGAATCAACAGCAGTATGCCATGTGGTGGCGATGCCTTTTCCCGGAAGAGGCCACATCAACCCCATGATGAATTTCTGCAAGTTATTAGCTTCAAGAAAACATGATATTTTGATTACCTTTGTTGTGACAGAAGAGTGGCTTGGCTACATCGGCTCTGAGCCAAGGCCAGATTCTGTACGCTTGGTCACGATACCTAATGTCATCCCACCAGAGAGTCTAAAAGCAGTAGATTTTCCTGGATTTTATGAAGCTGTTATGACCAAGATGGAGGCTCCTTTTGAGCAGCTGCTTGATCAGATTGAGATCCCTGTGACTGCTATAATTGGGGATATTGAGGTACGGTGGGCAATCAGCTTGGGGAGCAGAAGGAATATTCCGGTTGCTGCTTTTTGGACGATGTCGGCAACATTTCTTTCAATGTTGTATCATTTTAATCTCTTCAACCAGAACCAGAAATCACCAACTACCTTGTTAGGTATGTAAACTGCAGATTATCTTAAGTGTTTAGCTATCCATATTATCTTGCTCTGAACTTAATTTCAATGCTTATTAGCATTGTGCGTGATTGTACATATTAGTGTTTGGTATAGGCTTAGCAGACCCTGTCCGAGCTCGGAATCAATTAAGCACTCTGGCAAGATAAAAAAAGAGAACAAGAATATATTCTGAATAAGAAATATGTTTCCATGCTAGTCGATGTTTCAAAACAGGAAGTGAAAGTAACAACTGAGTATTTTTCTTGCATTTAATAGGACAAGTGGACTACATCCCTGGAATTTCTTCGTCAAATTTAGCAGAACTCCAGAAGGTCTTCCAAAAAACTGATCAGAGAGTATTTCAGCTAGCACTGGAATGCATCTCAAAAGTGCCGCAAGCACAATATCTTCTCTTCACTTCTATCTACGAGCTTGAGCCCCAGGTCATGGAAACCTTGAAAGATACTTTTCAATTTCCTGTCTATCCGATTGGACCTGCCATACCTTACTTAGAGCTTGAAGGTAATTTTTCAGGAACTAATGATAGTCATATGGTCCCAGACTACTTACAATGGCTAGATTCTCAACCTAAAGGCTCTGTCTTGTACATCTCATAAGTTTCCTTTCTGTTTCGAGCACCCAAATGGATGAAATTTTTGCCGGGCTTCAAGATAGTGGTGTTCGATTCTTGTGGGTGGCACGCGGAGAAGCTTCTCGGTTAAAGGACACGTGGAGTGATGATAGGGGGCTCGTGCTGCCTTGGTGTGACCAGTTGAAAGTGCTGTGCCATTCTTCCATAGATGGCTTTTGGACACATTGTGGATGGAACTCTACTCTAGAAGCAGTTTATGCTGGTGTTCCAATGCTTACTTTCCCTCTATTTTTGGATCAAGATCCAAATAGTAAGCAAATTTTAGAAGATTGGAGGATTGGTAGGGAGGTTAGGCGAGGTGGGACAGAAGAAAAATTGTTAACCAGAGAGGAAATTGCAAATCTGGTGCAGAAGTTTATGGATTTGGAAAGCAATGAAGGGAAAGAAATGAGGAGAAGAGCAAGAGAACTTGGAAATATATGTCAACAAGCTATTGCCGAAGGCGGATCATCTACAACCAACCTTGATGCATTTATTAGGGATATTTCACAGGGCGTCAGGCACTGAACAGTTTTTGAATGCTGTAATCATTTTCCAGTGATCGATTCTATTCATGTTGTCAGAGTTCAATGGAATTATGTTATCTGAAACATGATTAAGGTAAGGAATCAAGTGGTAATCTGGACCATAAGAGGAGATTTGCATAATGGTCCCATAATGTCTTTGTTACAAGACTAGCTTCGTTAGCATTCATCCAATCATAAATATGTACACAATGGATAATGTAAGAGAATATATAGCGGATGTAGCAATACATTAAGAGCTCAATAAATGTCAAGTACAAGTACATGATAAAGAGTAGATAAATGATAACTAAGAACTATCTTCAAGACCCATACTTTGAGTATGTCCCTGAAAGGTCTTTGGAGGTAGTCCTTTTTGTGAATATATCTGCAACCATGAGATCTGTTCTTGTATGCTCAATGACAATTTTCATTAGTCTAACATCCTGCTTCAGTGATAGATATTTAAGGTCCATGTGTTTTGCTCCCTTAGATATCCTGTCATGCTTGGAGAAGAAAATTGCAACTTTATTGTCACAAGATCAGAGTTAGTGGCTTAGAGATGAAACTCAAAGCTCCAAACTCGGAGACAAAATTACGCAACCACGCTCCCCGAATTGCAGCCTCATAACATGCCACGTACTCAGCCTCCATGGTGGATGTGTAAAGCAACTCTGATTTCCGGCTTTTCCATGATATTGCACCTCCGGATAAGAGATACACATAGCCAAGAGTGCAAGTGTCTAGTGTCGGGACATCCTCCAAAATCTGAATCCAATAACCAGCCACCGTAGGTGTCCCGATTTTCTATATGTGAGCATGTAGTTCCGTGTTCCCTTTAGGTATCTCAAGTACTTTCTTTGCAGCTTTCCAATGAGCTATCCTCGGATTACTTTGAAATCTACCCAACATGCCAACAAAGATGACTAATGTCGAGCCTCGCATGCACTGTGCATACATCAAACTCCCTACGAGAGAAGCATAAGGATATTGTGTCATTTCTTTACGCTCCAACTCGCTTTGTGGACACTGCAGTAAGATCAAGCTTATCTCCTTTATGCAAGTGGAACAGACTAGAGGAACATGTCATCATGCCAAATCTCTCAGAACTTTGTCAATATATGCCTTTGAGACAATCCCAAAATACCAAGTGATCTATCACGGAATATCTCTATTCCTATCACATAGGATGCCTCGTCCATATCTTTCATTTCAAAGTTCTTAAAGAGATAAGTCTTGGTTTCATGTAATAAACCAAGGTCACTGCTGGCTAATAAGATGTCATCAACATACGTAACTAAAAATATGAACTTGCTCCCACCGATCTTAAGGTATATGCAAGGGTCAACGATATTTTCTTTGAAACCAAATTCGATAATAGTTTCATCGAACTTTAGATACCATTGCCTGGAAGCTTGTTTCGATCCATATAGTGATTTCTTAAGTTTGCAGACCATGTCTTCCCGACCTTCAATTATGAAGCCTTCGAGTTGACGCATGTAGACTTCCTCTTGCAAGTCTCCATTAAGAAAGGCGGTTTTGACGTCCATTTGATGTAACTAAAGGTCATAATGAGCCACTAACGCCATGATAATTCTAAGTGAGTCTTTTCTGGACACAGGAGAAAAAGTCTCATTATAATCAATACCTTCTTTCTGATTGAAACCTTTGGCAACAAGTTTGGCTTTATGCCTTTGCAATCGCGCTTGGTCTTAAAAACCCACTTACGACCAACCGCTTTGTGTCCTGGAGGCAATTGAACTACTTCCCATACTTGATTTTCTCGCCATAGATTTCAATTCATCCTTCATGGCATCGATCCATTTATTAGAATTAACATCTTTAATGGCTTGTGAATAAGAAACCGGTCTTTCATTGTCCCATCTTCGATTCTACTTGGTAAAGCATATAATCATTGGAAATAGCAGATCTCTTTTGTCTTTGAGACCTTCTTAATGCCTGGCTCACTGGTGTTGCATCCATAGGTTCATTGGCAATAATCTCATTATGGAGTTATGGATCATTCATTGGGTGTTCCTCATTGTTGAATGGTTCAACAATGGGAGGGTTCCCATCTTTCAAATAGAGGGTAAAGGAACATGTACCCTTAATTCTCGAATGATCACATCTTGAACTTTATTACTCCCACCGATTTCGCCATTCTCGTAGAATCCGGCATTACCGGTTTCAACAATTCTCGTATTCATGGTTAGGACAATAAATCCTATATCCTTTGGACTTATCTCGGTAACCTATGAAGTAACCACCGATCGCCTTAAAGTCCAATTTCTTTTCTTGTGGATTGTAGATTCTAGCTTCAACTCGGGCAACCCCAAACTTGAGATGTCTTAAACTAGGTTTCCATCCTTTCCACAGCTCAAAAGGTGTCTTTGAACTCGCCTTACTAGGAACCCTGTTCAAGATGTAAACAACATGCGTAGAGCATCCATCCATAATGATATAGATAAATTGGCATGACTCATCATGGATCTAACCATTTCCATATATGTACGATTTCGCCTTTCAGCTACACCATTTTGCCATGGAGATCTAGGCGTTGTGTATTGGGCAACAATTCCAAGCTTTTGGAGAAGTTTTGCAAAAGGTCCAAGATGTTGTCCTATTTCATCATACCTTCCGTAAAATTCACCACCTCTATCTAACCTTATGATTTTCACTTTTCTATCTAGTTGCCTTTCGACTTCAGTAATGAACACTTGTACAAAGATCCACCGATCGAGATTTATCATGCAACAAGTATAGATAACAAGAACGTGAGTAATCATCAATAAAGGTAATGAAATACTTCTCTCCCAAAAGTTGAAACGCCAAAAGGTCCGCAAATATCTCAGTATGTATTATTTCAAGAAGTCGGGTACTTCTTGTGGCTCCTTTCTTTGTGTGTTTTGTTGTTTTTCCTTTAATACAATCCACATAAGCTTTATGATTAGTAAAATCTAGATCCTGAAGGACACCATCTTTTACTAATCTTTTGATCCTTTCATCGGATATGTGACCCAGCCTTTTATGCCACAAGAAATAGGATTCGTTTTTAGACGACTTACGCTTTGTTTCTACATTAGAATGCAGGGTAAGATGGGTTTCAGCAAATTGTTTAAGATGGAACTTGTATAAACCATCAATTAAAATCCTCGAACCAATAGGTTCAAAATTCTTAAACAAACTGAATTTACCATTTCCAACTTGAAACGAATAACCAATTTTATCAAGTGCACTTACTGAAACTAAATTACGGAAATAGACTGAACATAAAGAGTTTGACATAAGTCTAATCGAAACCGCTATCTAAAACAAGACAAAAGGTTCCAATAGCTTCAACTGGAGCTTTGTCTTGATTTCCCATAAATAAGAAGTTCTCACTTGGGTTTATGGTTTGGGTCGTAAGGAATCCCTGCATTATGTTAGAAACATGAACGTTAGCACCAGTGTCAATCCACCAAGTATTGGGAGAAACATAAGTAAGATTTGATTCGAAATAACTTACGAAACCCATAGGGTTACCTTTCTTTCGAACCATTCTCGCCGCTTAGTGCGCTCTTTGCAAAATGTCCAGTGTTTCTTGCAAAATTTGCACAAGTCTTCCTTCTTTTTCTTCTTGGGTGGTTGATTGGCCTCATTAGATCTGGTGGTGCCCTTTCCGCCTAAATTGTGCTTTGTCCCGACTTTATGTCCAGCTCTTTGAACAAAATGAGCCACTTTAATGCCTTGTTGAGTCGAGCCGTGCTCTTCTTGAACCAAACTTATTAGCCAATTCATTCACCGCCCACTTGTCCTTAATAGTGTTGTAGTGAATTTGGAATGGCCCGCATCGAGGAGGTAAACTGCTCAGATAAATTGGACGAGAAAAGAATCATCCACAGCCATTCCCAAATTTCTCAACTTAGTCGCGAGGTTGGTCATCTCAATAACATGTTCATGCATTGAGCGAGTACCATCAAACTTTATGGTTGTAAGATCTCGCCATTAGTTTCCCAAATAAGGGACTTGTCTGCAGCCTTAAACCTTTCCTCTATGGCTTTCATGTAATCCTTAGCATTCTCGGGTTTAGGAAGGGAGGTTTTGATGTTGCTGGCTATGGTCATTCGCAGAACATGATGCTTAGTCCGCCGATCTCTCCCAAGCATTAAGGAGAGTCTTTTTCTCAAGGGTACTTTTGTCAGTAAGTGGATCTGGCTTATCTTTGAGGAGGGCCAGATCCAAATCAAGTACTTCTAAGGTGAACTCAACTTGCTCCTTCCATTCAGAGAAGTTGGTTCCAGTAAGTATAGGGACAGAAGAAGCATGCGAGTTGAGGTGAGTGGGTAGGCTAACTGCAATATAAATAGAGATACAATAATTTAATAAGGCTTTAACTTAAAAGACAACACATGAGCAATAATATGAAACTTAGGTGCTCCTGTGGGTAGTCACCAGAGTTTTTAATACATTATATCATTTAAAGTGGAGTATTTTTAGGTGAGTGTAATTACAAAGATGGGTAATAAATGAAACTTAGGTGCTCCTGTAGGCGATCACCAGAGTTTTAATACATTAGACCATCTAAAATCGATTATATTTTAGGTGAGTGTAATTACAAATGAGGGCGAGCGAGCGAGCCCTCTTAACTGAGTCGACTCGCGGGTTCCAAAGGCGTACATGTAAGGCATCAAGAAGCGTTTTGTATTTTTTATAGGTTTCTAAAATAGGTTTTTCTTTATTCCCTATTTAATACGACATAATGCATCAAGAAACATAATAATTAAAAAAAAAAATAGAAAGCAACATCATAAACATAATCAGGAAAATTAGATCCAACTATATGGCCTTGTTCCTCGCCTTCATCTTCAAGCCTCAAAACGACTCCGCTTTAGGTCGAACCAGCCACCAATTAGTCCGCCACCACTTTCGCTACTGGCGAACTTATTGACATCTATTACATCGAATATTTTCGAATAATACTCACGCAGAGCTTTGTACGTAATGAAAATTTAAACTTTAAATAAATCACGATCAAACAATACGTGCTCCAAAAAAATAATAATAAAATAAAAATAATGCGGAAAATAAATAACATTCATTCAGAGCCATAATAGTTGGATCATTAAGTATCTCGCAAAACAGAGTTAGGATATAGGTATCTACCGATTATGGCGATATAAGGTTATTCTACTTCATGGACAATCATCGCTCATAAATCATGCTCGATACCACATGTTAATTCGCTTTTCACATAAACCCTAAGATCTTGAACCGCATGATAATCACAATAAGATTTTGATTTGAGAAGGATTAAGGATTACCTCCGCTCATCTTTGCACGAGGAGATTCTTGATCCCGCCGCCAATCTCGATGCCGATCGGTGTTGAACTTTGGTTGAAGAAAGGCTTTAGTGAAGGGTTTCGGCTTTCTCCTCGCCTATAAACCCTAATGTGTTGAAATCATGACGGCTTTTGTGATGGACAAAAGTCTATATTTATAGGTGGAGAGAGGACCAAAACCAATTAGGTTTTCTTTAATTCAATCTCAACCGTCCATCAAGGTAGTGATTGATATGGAATATAACTCCTTAATTAAAACCGATAATGTAGAAAATAGAATGTATCCTATGAAAACGAAATTCTATAATGACCACAATTTCGGAAAGGGAAGGACTTAAAAGTAATTTCCTT
>CM063603.1:19930807-19947297 GCA_032356905.1 Salix exigua | reverse complement strand
AACCGTGTGTATATATATATATATATATATTAAACAGACAATAAAAGGCGTGCCATTTTTACTGTTTAGTGTACTGTAGACTGAGAGTGTATTTACTGTGGATTGTGACAGTGTTCGTACCACTTTACCCTTGCTGAGCCCGCTTCTTTTATTTGTTCTCTCGGGGCATTTGTGGTTTCTTACTTTCTTTTTATTTCATTTTTGTCTGCTCGGTCTCATCTTCTCGCCCACAGAGAGAACACCGATCTGTTTGCTAAGGTCTCTCGGGGCATTTGTGGTTTCTCTTTTCTTTTTATTTGATTTCTGTCTGCTCGGTCTCATCTTCTCGCCAATAGAGAGAACAACGGTCTGTTTGCTAAGGTCTCTCGGTCGGGCATGGATGGTGGATTATGGCTTGGTTTCGGGTTGTTCTGAGACGGCGTTCGGTCGTTTCCTTGCATGGGTCCTCTGCCTCGCTTGGTTGTTCGATTAGGTATGCTTTTGCCCCCTTTTTTGCTTCAATTTCTGGGTTGCTCGGTTATTGTTCAGTGGGTTCATGGGTTCGGTTTCTTTGCCATTTTTTCCCATCTCCTCCCTCGATTCATGTTTTCTCTGCTATGGGTGTTCAGTGATTGATTGTAATGGGTTCGTTTTGGTTGGTTTTTTTTTTTTCATTGTCGATGCTTGGGTTTGATTGGGTTCGGGTTGCTTGGGTTTTTGATTTTGTGTGTGTTGGGGAGTGGGTTATTGGTTGAATTGGGTCTGGGTTCGGGTGTCTTTTCGATTTGGAGTTGATTCCATTCTCGGTTTAACTTGGGGCTTGGTTTTGTTGCTCTCGGTTTGGTTTGATTGGGTGTGAATTCGGGTTAATTGCTCCTTCCATTGTTGCTCTCGGTTTACAGCCTTAATTAATTAATAAACTGGTCATTATTTTGTTTTGCATTCCGTCTGATTAGTTTTTAGCCTCATTTATGCTACTATTTTGGTTTCTATGTTTTGTTTGGATTTTGGAGCATTGTAAAGCATGACTGAATTATGAACTGCTAAGACTACAACACTACTTCTTTGAGGTTCATTCGTGTGAGGATTTACTCGAGGGTTGACATTTGCGAGGCGACTTCTATTCCAAGAGCCAAAAGTGGTTCCTGTCTTCAAATGAAACTGGTTTCTAATCACTTGGCACCCATTTTTCTGTTTTTGTTCCAGTGATGGATTGCTCATGTACATGTTTACTTTCAACTTATTTTAACCTTTTCCACATTGTTGTATATAAGGTCGGTCAGTAATTAGTTTGTTTTTTCCTTTTCAAGAATCAAACTACAGTTCTTTGAATTTGGTGATCTGAATAGGTACTTCTGTCTGTTTCCTTTTATTACAAATATAATTATATACTCAAATTCATTACTTGCAATCATTGCACAACACTTTCATGCCATTTAAATCCTTGCATCACCTGCATTTCTTTAAAATAGGCTTTCTTATATAATAATGTTTTCATTTCCTCAATTTTGCAAACATCAGAGGCAGAGAGCAATCATTCTCGATGAAAAGGATGAACCGCCAGCTAAAAGAAAGAAAAATGACCTTTCTCCCCCATCAGAGGTTGCTTTGCACACCATTTATTTCCCAATATATATCTTCTATTTCAAAGATATATACATTCTTAATTTCTATTACTAATGTTAATTGAAGAAGGATAGTGCAATCAATATATATGCTATATGATTGTCTGTGTAACTGAGTTATGCATTTAATTGATTTGGTTTCTATTACTAAACTTAATTCAAGAGGCATAATCCAGTCAATATATATACTATATTTCTTTTTATTATAGTTACATGTTGGTTGTATTTTTTCTTCTCTTTTTGATATTGTTGCCTAAATCTTTTTGTTATTGTTAAAGTTGCGTATTGGTTGTTTTGTTGTATTTTGTCCAAGACAATGTGTTTAGATATGTTATTATGTTGCTCATAGTCAAATTCACTTTCATTTTACAAAACAATGATGGAATTCATAACTTAACATCCACTATTAGCTTCTTATTCTAGGATTTTGGTTCTTTTAATATTGAATTGTTCATATATTTGTTTTAAATCTACGTTTGATAATATGATAGCTCTACATTTTCTTTAACTGCATAAGTTCAACAAGCTAATTCAAGATGCATAATGCAACCAAAGTTAATTCAAGATGTATAATGCAATCACTACATATGCTATATGATTGACTGTTTAACTAGGTTATGCATTGAATTGATTTTGTTTCTATTACCTAACTTACTTGAAAAGGCATAATACAACCAATATATATGCTATATAATTAGCCGTATAATTGGATTATCATTTGATTAGTTTTGAATAATGCTGGTGCTTTTTTTGAAATTGATGTTTCTTTATCTCATAGTTAAATACTGATGGTTTTTTTGCTTCTACTATTGACATTGTTGCCTAGATTATTTTTATTATTGTTAAGATTGTATATTAGTTGTTTTACTAGATCTTATCCAACACAATGTGTTTGAATATATAATTACATTGCTCATAGTAAAATTCATTTCCATTTTGGAAAACAATGATGGTGTTCATAGCTTAACATACACTATTAGGTTCTAATTCTAGGAATTTGGTTCTTTTGATATTGCATTGGTGATATGTTTATGTAAACCCTAGGTTATGCATTTGATTAATTTCATTTCTGTTCGTTAACTTACTTTAAGAGGTATAACACAATCAATATATATATGCTATATCATTAGCTGTCTAACTTGATTATACATTCAATTGATTTTAATGCTTTTTCAATCTCAGTTCTGAGTTATTTCTATCATTATCCTTACTGCTTTCTATGCTTCTTAGTTTTCATTTTCTTCTATTTTTTCTTTTGGTTCTTAACTTTTGATAATGTTCTCTTAGTTTGCTTTTGCTGTTTCATCATATCCCAGCCAAGCTAGCGCTTGAAAGCTGCTGTTTTTGTTGTGTTTGTGGTGATTTTTTAAGCTTTCTTCGCTGCTGTTTTAAGCTATCCATTACGCACTTCCTTGCATGCTTCTTATGGTTCTCTTCGTACCTTTTCCATTCATTTTTACCTGCGAATGGTTGTCTGGCTGTTCGGCTTAAGTTTGTTCGCATTTGTTAAATATGGGACCATTAGGTTTTCCAGCTGAAATTTTGATTTTCGTTTTCTTAATGCTTTCCTTGGTTGTTTTTTATTTTTCTTTTGTAATATATAGTGCTCATTGTTTGTTTACTTGCTATATGAGTGAGAGTTCTTGGCTACTATTTTTCATGCTCTTTGCATGTTTGGTCTATGTTTTTCCTAGCATAGCCTAGATTGCTCTTTATATTTCTTTGTTTTCTTTTTCATTCATTTTTTCTCTCGGTTCTTTGCTTTTGGTCATGTCCTATTGATATGCTCTTTTTTTAACATGGTCCACACAAGATGGCAATTAGGAGCTGATGTTTGAATTGTGTTTACTGTGGTTTTTCCCTGCTTTTGTCTTGCTATTTGTGTGTTTCCATTTGACACTTGCTTTCATGTTTTTTGTACTTTCTTTGGGGGTTTTTGATTTGCATTTCCTCCTGTTAATAGCTGATTGTTAACATTGGGTTTGTTATTGTTTTTTTGACATTGGGGCCATTCAAATTTTCACCCGGGAATAAGCATGTATGTGCTGTTACGGTGTGCTTCAGTTATTTCATTATAAGCTACTCACAATGGTTCTCAAAGGCCGCACGCATTGTGTTAGTTCTTCAGTCATTTTTTTGTTGTTTGGTTGGCGTCATTTTCTGCTATTCATTGTTTTCGTCTAAATGTTTATGTTAGATCTACTAGAGTTGTTTTATCGTTCGTCCCATTCACTTTCTCCAATTACATGTGTATGTGTGTTTTATATTGTTGTTTATTTGTTGTATTAGTATGGAACAAATAAACATTGTTCCATTCAATTAGTCTTCAATATTGTTGCTATTGTTTTTGCTGTTGATGTTTCTTTTCTTTATAGTTACTCTCTGATGATATTTTTTGTGACACTGCATACATTCCAAAATATGTAACCTATGTTTGCGGAACAAACTCTTTTATGTTATGATTTTTAACTTTTTATACAGACTATATTATAAGTTTATCGTTATTAATTTATTATATGATATTATATACACAGCAATGCCATGGCATACATGGGAAATATAGCTAGTATATATATAGAGACAGACAGAGAGTACCATCACAAGAGTTTTAAAAATAGTATCCATATATGATGTTTTATTTTAAAGAATCTCTAATAATTTTGTCTTTGGATTCATAATTGTTTTTTTTTAATAATATTGTAAATCGGTTAGATGGGTGTGCCAACTACAGATGGTTTGCATTGCACGAAATGGATTCAATCAATCTCAACATCTTGGTTGATGGGCTTCAAGTTAAACGTCATCATATTTGCTAAATGCCACCCGACTGTGGATTCATATCCAGTTTCTCCTACAGTGCTGTGGGTGTTCCAGGCTGATACGAGCTTGGATTTGCCTTTTCTTGCCTATTTTATGTAAATTTAAAAATGGGATGGGGATTGTTTTTAAAATTATTTTCCGTTTATAAATATATTAAAATGATGTTACATGGGAGTTACTTCAGTCTACACACTTTTGCTTTGTTTTTCTCTATATATTTCAGCTGCAAAAGGAATTGTTTTTAAAACAATAATATGAATATTACATGTACGTAAACGAGAGAGGTTTCTTGTTAATTAACATCATGTATCGTTGATCTTCTTTTACTATTGTTTGAGCAGACATCTCTGTGCACCACCCTTTTCGCTCCATTTATAGTGCTTGAGGATGGGAGAGACAACTGTTGTTTCATTTTGTATACATATTTATTTATATATCAGAATTGACGAGCTTCCAAAAAATCGAAATAGTTTAAAAAGTTTAGGAGTAAGATTTATGTGTTAGATAATTGAATAAATTTTTAGTTCTGAAATATTATTTATATATATATATATTCAATTTTTAGTTCTGAAATATATATATATATATATATATACACTGAAATATTAAAAAAATTGTGAACCCTATCCTTTAAGATTCATATGGTATTTATAATTCATGAGTTCTGTTTTTAAGTATTTATATAAATGACTAGTAAGCTAAGGTGACAGGTGACTAATACTTACAAAAGAAACTGATAGCTTTAAATCCTAAACTCTAAAAATCTACAATTCTAAAATATATAGAAAGAAACTAAATATTCTAAATAAAAAAATTCTATAATAAATAAATTAAACAAGTCTATTTATATTAGTATAAATCTTTTTTATATAAAAATCACCTAACTAATAGAATTAAACTCGAAATAGAGATCCTAAAATAACTATATAAATTCATGTGAATTTTAAAAATTAAATAAATATTACAATAAAAAATAATTATATCATGAAATTAAAAAACAAATAGCACCCACATAAGTATGTGTATAATGATGCGATGTAAGTGTTTTTGAAACAATATTTTTATGTATTCTTAATATTTTTAGCATTAATACATCAAAACTGTACAAAAAATTAAAATAATATTTTTTTAATGTAAAAAAGAGTTTAACTAAAAGTAATTTGACCAAAAAAACAAGTAACCAGTTATAACATATTAATTCAAGGAGATGGCAAGGACATCAACTTTCATGTTTTCTAGTTGAGAAGTTCATGTTTGCATATGTAATCTGTCCAGCATATTCAAACTGATTTGAGTTTCCCACCCATCATTGTTGGTGGGACATCTAGGCTGTTTCAAGTTCAGCTTCATAATAGATGGATAATTGGCGGATGGCACTGTCTTTAAAAGATCTGGGTGACATCGATTCACGATAAATTAAGGATTGCTTTATCGGGTCTCTTTCCTTCTTCAATTCCTCATTTTGAGCTGCATGAATAATCAAACACCATAAGTACATAATCTTAGTTAATTTTGGTTAACTAAGAAAGAGGATTGATATGTACTTGTCAAGAAACAAAAATCGAAGGTCCAATCTGTTGAAAAATTCCATTTGTGTCCCTCATGACACACCCATGTTCTTGATCATGCAAACCCATGACCATGAAGATAGGTCATGGGGATTAATTGATTGATCATGGGGATCAATGAATTAATCATGGCTAATTATCTCCATGATGGAAGGAGAAAATTGGAAAATAAATGAGTGAGTGGGGTCCCTGATCTACCTATAAATAATAGCTTGTGTACTCCATCTACGGCTATTGGTAGGCATAGATCAGAAGGCTCCTCTCGTAAAATATTTTATTATTTTGTATTGTTGTTGCCGCTTTGAAAAAGGCTTGTTGCTGTTGCAATTTGGGAATTCATTTGATTTTCATTACTTGAGCAACAATGGCTGGAGGGATTTATAATCTAAATTTTCGCTGTTATACGTATTTAACATTTGATTATTTAAAGTATGTCTAACATGTGGTATCAGAGCCTACCTTTATGCTATTTTGCTCAGTCATTTTGGTTAGTGATTCTCGTGTATTGAATCATTTATTTTGATTTTCGGTTTATGGAGTACGTAAACTGTTGTATAGGACAACATGTGTAACCGAATTTTTCATATGCCCTGTTGTTATTGACAACACGTGTAACTAAAAACACAGTGGCCTCTCCCGTTCAGTGAACGACGACCCATACGGGTCGCCGATGAATGCAGCGACGACCCTGGAAGGGCCGTCGCACTACATGGAGAGGCCACGGCCTCTCCCGATTGACGAAGGAGAGGCCGGTGGCCTCTCTTCATCTATGACCGAGCTCCGGCGATCCGTGAAGATCATCTGGATGCTCAGAAAACGGCGACCCACCGGGTCGCAGTGAGCTAGATGAGCGGCGGCTTCGTGGCGCCGCATGAAGGTTGAATGGGTCGCCGGTCGGTGACCCTATTTCCGACACATGAAGGAGACAGTGAAGGTTTTGGTAAATGGGTTATCGGGTTTTCAAACCCATAAGGAACCGGGTCAAAACCGGGTCATTAAGTGGGTGGACCGGTTTGGTCCAACCCAATAAAGAATCGACCCAATGGTTGAACCGACTACATATAAAAAAAAAAAAAAAAAAAAAAAAATTGAATAAGGGACCGTGGGTGCAAGTACTCGAACCCCGGTCTCCCCAGTGCAATGCACAGCTCTTCCGCTGAGCTATGCTCATTTCGTGATCAATATTTGCAGTTTTAATTGAATTTAAAGTATACTATATATAGTATATTATCCTGTGTATTTATTTTATGCAAGCATGATGAAGTATTTAATTCTTTTATTTATACTTGAAATGCTTTAAGCTTATGTAATGTAGTTTTATTCCTATTGTTTTATGTTATGAGGTATTAAATTAATACAGTACATTAACTTAGGAATAAATCTTGTAATTTATATTATTTAAATATAAATTAATTAATGCCTAGACAAAAGAATAATCAATCAAACCATATATGTTAATGAATTTTATGGTACTATCCATTTTTCAATGTCTAGGAAAGTTCTGTCTAGGAAAGTCTTGGTATTTAAGCGTGTCCATTGAGACCCACCTCACTTTCCTGGGAACTTACCTGGTTGTAATTTGGAAAAATACTGTTTAATTCATACTGGTTTGTTTGATTACTAAAGTACCTTATCTAGGCATCAACATTATTATTAGATGTTAATGAAGTAGTAATTATCATTAATAATTTTAGAAATGCCACAGCATCTGATTTTATAAATGATAATTACATCAAGAAAATAATGTATGTGAACTTCATAAGGAAAATTAACATCGAGTTGTAATTAATTCATAAATTTAATTGTTAATCCCCACAGGGACATTTTTATTTTTATGAATCAATTAGAATAAGATAGTAAATTTAATATTTAAGAAATAAAATTTATCTTAGGCCCACAGGTACAGAAAATTTTATTTATTAAAAATTTAAATTTATTAGACTTATTAATAAGTAGTAAATTTCATGCGTGATGCAACCTTTGCCCACAGGTAGGTTGAAATTTATTATTAAATTAACATTGGTTAATTTAAATAAAGTTATTTCATAGCAATACAATAATCTTAGTTTCCTTGATAATTGCAGTTATTTCTTCCGCTTTGATTGAAATAGTTCCAATGCTAAATGGTAATAACTTTTCTGAATGGAAAGAAAATTTGCTTTTTACATTGGGGTGCATGGAACTTGACTTGTCGCTCCGTGAGGACGAACCACCCGCCCTAACGGAATCCAGTACGACACTAGAGATTGCTAAACATGAACGGTGGGAGCGATCTAATCGCTTAAGTCTCATGTTTATGAAATCTCACGTCATTAAAGGCATTCGGGGTTCAATCCCAGAATGCACCAAGGCTAAGGATTTTATCAAAGTTGTTGAGGAACAATTTGTCAGTTCTGATAAAGCCTTAGCCAACACTCTAATGAAAAGGCTATCAAGCAAAACCTTTGACAGTTCCAGAAGTGTGCGAGAGCACATCATGGAAATGAGGGACATGTCTGCTCAATTGAAGTCCCTAGAGGTTGATGTTTCTAAGAAAGAAAATATCATATCTCTAGTTTGTCATGAATCTTTTTTTGTTGAGGCTCCTAGTAATACATGGTGGATTGATTCTGGTTCTACAATCCATATTGTTAATACAATGCAGGGTTTTCTTAACACAAGGAAACCAGCAAGCCATGAACAACGTGTGTATTCTGGAAATAAATTGTTTTCTCAAGTTGAAGCAGTTGGGACATTTAGGTTGATTTTGAAATCCAGATATGTTTTGGATCTGGATAATGTATTTTTTATTCCGCATTTTTCAAGAAACTTGATTTCTGTTTCAAAATTGGATATTATTGGTTATGGTTTTTGGTTTATCAACTCAACCTTTAGTATTTTTAAAGGTGAAAACCTTGTTGGTGGTGGAATAAAAATCGATGGTTTATTCAAAATTGAATTAGATCCCAACTTTGAGAACAATTATTTATCATTACATACAAACATTGGCATAAAGAGGAGTCTTATGAATGAGAACTCTATTTGGTTATGGCACAGGAGATTGGGACATATCTCCATAGAGAGAATTAAAAGGTTAGTAAATGATGGAGTTTTAAAAACTCTTGATTTTACTAATTTTGGTACTTGTGTGGATTGCATAAAGGGAAAGCAAACCAACAAGACCACTAAAGGTGCCAAAAGAAGTTCTGACATTCTTGAGATCATACATACTGATATCTGTGGACCTTTTCCTACTCCCTGCTTAAATGGTCAAAGATATTTTATATCTTTTATAGATGACCATACAAGGTTCATGTTTCTTTATCTTCTAAATGATAAGGCTGAGGCATTAAATGCTTTCAAGACCTATAAGGTAGAAGTAGAGAAACAAAAGGACAGGAAAATCAAGATCGTAAGATCTGATAGAGGAGGAGAGTATTATGGTAGGTACACAGAAAAGGGACAAATGACAGGTCCATTTGCAAAATTCCTTGAAGAGGAAGGCATTGTTGCTCAATACACAATGCCTGGCACACCACAACAAAATGGTGTGGCAGAAAGAAGGAATCACACATTAATGTACATGGTAAGGAGCATGATTAATAATTTTAAGTTGCTTTTATCTTTATGGAGTGAAGCCTTAAAAATTGTTGTGTATTTATTAAACCGGGTCCCATTCAAGGTTGTTCCTAAGACATGTTTTGAATTGTTGAATGGATGACCAAGTTTAAATCACTTACACATAAGAGGTTGTCCTGCTGAAGTGAGGATTTATAATCCAAACATGAAGAAATTAGACCCAAGGACAACCAACAGTTATTTTATTGGCTATGCAATAAACTCTAAAGGATTTAGGTTTTACTGTCCTTCTAATAGTACTAGGTTGAGTCTATAAATGCAACATTTTTGGAGGATTCTGAACCTAGTGGAAGTGTTTGTCCTCAAATGATTGAATTTGAGGAAACACAAGAGTTGATTGAAACTCCTTTACTTCAAGGACATTTGATTGTGCTTAAGGAAATTCAAAAATGAATACCTCGAATCACAATCAATTACAGAACAGTCAACTCATGAGGAACAAGTTCAGATTGAACTTACTCAGACTTTGCCAAATACAGAGCAAGTATAATTAAGAAGATCCTCTAGAATAATTAGACTTGCAATCTCTAGTGATTATGTTGTATATCTCTAAGAGTCCAATTTTGATGTTGGGCCTAAAGATGATCCAAAAATGTTTTCACAAGCCATGAGTGGAGAACACTCCACATTATGGATTAATGCCATGAAAGAAGAGATGGAATCCATGGCTAAAAAATAAGTCTGGGATCTCGTTGACTTACCAAAGGGAGTTGTAGCCATAGGCTACAAATGGGTTTACAAAACCAAAATAGATGCTTCCGGTAATGTTGAACGATATAAAGCTAGACTTGTGGCCAAGGGTTTCACTCAGAAGGAAGGCAATGGTTATCATGAAACCTTCTCTCCAGTATCTAAGAAGGATTCATTTAGGATAATCATGGCATTAATAGCTCATTTTGATCTAGAGCTACATCAAATGGATATGAAAACAACCTTTCTAAACAGGGATCTTGAAGAGGAGGTTTACATGAAACAACCTGAAGGTTTTGATGATAACAGTCAGAAAGCTTGCAAACTAAGGAAATCTATTTACGGACTAAAACAAGCCTCCCATCAATGGTATATCAAATTTCACAAGGTCATTACCTCATATGGTTTTATTTAAAACCTTGTTGATCAATGCATATACCTTAAGGTTAGTGGGAGTAAAGTTATTTTTCTAGTCTTGTATGTAGATGATATTTTGCTTGCAAGTAATGATTTAGGTTTGCTACACGATACCAAAGGTTTCCTCTCTCAAAACTTTGAAATGAAGGATTTGGGTGAAGCCTCTTATGTCATAGGCATAGAGATTCACAGAGACAGAAAACAAAGAATATTAAAACTGTCTCAAAAGGCCTACATTGAAAAGGTTTTAGAGAGATTCGGACTGAAGAACTGTAACGGTTCTGTAGCACCTATCATTAAAGAGGATAGATTCAGTAATGATCAATGTCCTCAAATGCATTGGAAAAGGAACAAATGAAGGATATCTCATATTCATCTGCTGTTGGCAGCTTATTGTATGCAAAGGTCTGCACTAGACCTGACATAGCAATGGCAGTTGGAATGTTGGGTCGATATCAAAGCAACCCAGGATTGGAACATTGGAAAGCTGCAAAGAAAGTTATGTGATATTTGCAAGGAACCAAACATTACAGTTTGACATACAGACACACTGACCATTTGGAGGTGGTTGGATATTTGGATTCTGACTTTGCAGGATGTGTAGATAGCAGAAAGTCTACTTCAGGATATATCTTTCTTCTTGTTGGAGGGGCTATATCCTGGAGAAACAACAAGTAAACTATAGTTGCTACATCTATAATGGAGACAGAATTTATTGCGTGCTATGAAGCTACTACACAAGCACTTTGGTTGAAAATTTTTGTTGGTGGTCTCAAAATTATCTATTATATAAAGCGATCAATCAAGTTCTTCTGTGATAATCGCGTTGTCATGTTCTTCTTCAAGAATAATAAAAATGGAAGCAAAAGTAAACATATCGACATCAAGTACCTTCATATGAGAGATAATATCAAAAGGCACGAAGTGTTTATTGAACATATAAGTATTGAATTGATGTGCACAAACTTTATTACAATAACTTGATGTATATATACAAAAATAAAAGTGGAAGCGTAGTAAACATACCGGTAAAGTTATTTAAAAGTCATGTAGAGCATATGGGATTGATTGATTCATTTTGTACTTAGTCTTAATTTTGTATATATACATCAAGTTATTGTAATAAATTTTGTGCACATTTATTACTTTATCCATGAGGATAAAAATGAAGTTTGGACCCAAATAACTTATAGGAAGTTTATTCATAAAGTTTGAATGCCCATATAGTACTTATTTAAGGGATATTTTATATGTAATACATGGAAGGGATGACTTATTAAATAATGGTCCTACCGCCATGATTCATGTGTAGTATTCCTTTAATGAGTGGGAGGATTCCATGATCATGTTAAAAGAACATAACATAATGAGGAGTTTATGTGTCATAAGGGCCAAGTGGGAGAATGTTGAAAAATTCCATTTATGTCCCTCATCACACACTTATGTTCTTAATAATGCAAACCCATGACCATGAAGATAGGTCATAGGGTTTGATCATGGGGATCAATGAATTGATCATGGGGATTAATTAATTGATAATGGTTAATTATCTCCTTGATGGAAGGAGAAAATTGGAAAATAAATTAGTGAGTGAGGTCCTCTGATCTACCTATAAATAATAGCTTGTGTACTCCATCTACGGCTACTGGTAGGCATAGATCAGAAGGCTCCTCTCGTAAAATATTTTATTATTTTGTGTTGTTGTTGCCGCTCGGAAAAGGCACATTGCTTGCTTGCGATTTGGGAATTCATTTGATTTTAGTTACTTGAGCAACAATGACTGAAGATATTTATAATCTAAATTTCCGCTGCTATACGTATTTAACATTTGATTATTTAAAGTATTTATTACACCAACATCATCAGCATGGTTAAACGTGGGTGAAAAGATAATCAATCCACTTCCGAGCCTCTCGGGCCGGGTCCATGTTAGGGTCACTTGGAGTTCCCGGAGGATCCTGCTGCTTGTTTTCAATGTTTGGGTGATTAGTCCCGGCAGATGGGACTTCTTTGTTGAGGGCGTCCTTGTTTTCATCGGAAGGCAATGGTGGCCGAGAGAGTGCGAGCAGAGCTGTTGCAGAATTCTCGATGGTGCTCTTCATCTTCTCAGTTCCCCCTTTTCCAGGCAGTTTTTTTTGTATGACAATCGAGTAAAATGGTGGCCTTGTTAAATATGAAAACTTGATAATCACGAATCTAATCTGCATCAGCAAAAATATGAAATTCATAGGAGCCTTGGCCCATGAAAAAAGGAAAGTGCGACGGGGAGAATCTAGCCACGCATGACATTCATGGCTTAATTGATTGGCTTTGTTTTTATATATATGAATGATTAAGAGATTCGTTTCATTCTTTCTGATTAAATTAAATTTATTTACTAATTAACTTAATCTTCTAAATAAATTGAATTGAATTTTATGGTTTAATGACAGCTGATAATAAAAAGTGATGGTAGTAAATGATTTTTTAAATAAATAGATAGATGAAAGCTTAAGAACCATAGAAAAACTTGCTGCTATAATTAATTAAAAAGAATAGCTCTAATGACATATAATAGTAGAAAATGACTTAAGGATTTCACTATATTTTGAATTTTGTTTTCTTAACCTTCTCTATTATTAATTATGTATATGTGAGAAGATAGATAACTGTTTGGAGAAGTGCGGTTGAGATTGTTTTTGAAAATGATTTTTTTTCAGAAATGTATCAAAATAATATTTTTTTTATTTTAGAAAAATTATTTTTGACATTAACATATAAAAATTATTTAAAGACATCAAGTTTTTTAAATTTAAAATAAAAAATAAAAGTTATGAGAAACAACGAGATTGCATGCCGTTTATTTATTTATTTTTTCTTCCAGCAGTTAATTGTAGAGATGTAAATCCAAATAAAAATCTAAATTAAAATAAATACATTCTGCCGCCGGTTCAGACTTCAAAACGGAGCCAAGAAAAAAAAATAGAGAAGAGGATGGGGAGACGAGGAAGAGAGTAAAGGAGATGAGGAGGAAAAGAGTAAAGGAGAAGAGGATGAGGAGGAAGAAAAATAAATAGAGAAGAGGATGAGAAGGAAGGAGACGAGGCCTGGCTCCTGAGGGTGGGTGGCGTGGGATATGTTTAGCAGTTTAGGTTTAGGACTTTTCAGTTTTCACTTTAGTTGAGGGTTATGTTCATTGGGGAGGGTATTTTATATTTAGTTATAATAATAATAATAATAATAATAATAATAATAATAAATAACTAAATAAAAATACGTTTCTAACTTTCTAGGGGGGTTATAAATTAATAATAAGAATAAGAATAATATTTGTTTTGGAGGGTTAATTTTTAAATATTATTTTAAATTTCAAATCTCAAATTTGTAGGTCTTTTAATTATATTTAAATTTATTTTTTAATTAAAAACAATAATTTTTTTGTTGGATGATTTTTCAAAAGCAATTATTTAATTATATAACTTACTCCTATTTATTATATAATTAATTGTATCATTAAACTATATATAAAATACTTGAACTTTATTTAAAATAAGATAAAAAAATGGTTTTTTTATTAATGATGTAGAAGATGTTTGATTTATATTTCTTTTATTTTTGAACATTTTACTTTCATGGTATTTTGGAATTTTAGAGATATTTCTAATTTTGAGATTATATTTTTTGACTTTGTGTTTGTATTGTATAATTTAAAGTTCATTTATATTGAATTTAAATTATACTTGTTAAATTAATATTTTATTTTTCATATATATAATTAAATAAATATGAACAATACAAAATAAGAACGAACGCTAGAATATACCGAAACCGAAACATTCTATTCCAAACAAAAACCGAATCGGTACTGGAGCGGATTTTATAAGTATGGTTAATTGTAATCCTTTATCCATGGGCTCAATCCTACCCTTTCGGCGCTCTGAATCCATTTAGTGGCTTGTAATAATGTAAATAAAATAAATTAACAATGTATATTTACTGTTAATTTTCCAGGTGATCGATGGCTTTTTCAAGTTATTAATGGATCGTAGGACAAAAGGCCTCCCTAAACTGTACTGTCACAATAGGGCCCAATTAATGAAGTTTTCAGTCTCTCCACAATCTTTCTTGCGTCCCTCCAGTGAGATCGGCCCAAACGCCCGTCCGTCTAATGGACTGACCAGTCTCATTTACCATCAAACCAAGCCCATTATGCAGAAATGTCTTTACAAAAAAACAAGAAGACAAAAAGTTCTGCACCAGAGCTGATAAAAAGGCTTGATCAGGAAAGATCGTTTGGTATCACGGGAGGATATCATGATCAATTCTTTCTCCGAAATGGAAAACATATTGTGTAATTGCTCATGATCAAGTCTAGTTGTGATGTAATCTGTACTCGAAGATTTTGATTTTTGGGTGTATTTTATTTAATAATATATATATATATATATATATATATGTTTTAATTTAATATGATGATACTAAAATAAAGAAAGTATATTTTAAAATAATAATATTTTAAAAAAACATAGAGTTTTCAATCCAATCATATCAGGCTTATTGATTCCGTTCAGTTCGTACGGAACGACTCGTTCTAATGCAAAATCCGGGACAAAGCGGCGACGTTTTGTCCGGTCGGTTCGGAAATTCGGTCGAACGCCTGGTTCCGTACCGGGCGTTCTGTTCCGGGTCAAGCCAAAACGACGCCGTTTCATATCCCCTTACAAAATACACAAAAACAACCCCCGATTCCACAATTCCCAAATCAATTTCGTTTCTTAAACCTAATTTTGCAGAGAGAGATGACAAAATTCTCACTCAAAGATGGAGAAGGGCCAAGCTTTCCAAGGCCAAAAAGACAAAGACCCTCTTCTCCCTCTCCTCCTCCTCCTCCTCCTCCTGATTTTACCATGGAAGAAATTGTCCGTGAGGATGAAGAATCTGATGAAGATGAGGAAGAAGACAATGTGGACACAAGTGATGAAAGTGAAGAGGAAGATGAGGAAGAGGAAGAGGAAGATGAGGAGGAAGAGGAAGATGAGGGTTGGGCGGCGGCTAGAGAAGAAGAAAGGATGGGTAGGGTTGGATGGGTAGGGTTTTATAATTTATATGGGTAGGGTTGGATGGGTAGGGTTTTATAATTTATATGGGTGGGCTGGATTTTAATATTTTATACTAATTATTGGTTTTTATACTAATTATTATATAATAATTAATTATTAATTATTATATAATAATAGTTAACATAAAAAATAGGGGTATTAATTTGTAATTAATTTGATTGAATTATTTGTAATGGAATGTATTTTAATTAATTATGTTTGAACTTATTGATTATTTCTTAATGTGTTTATTTTGTTTTTTTAAGTTTTTCTCACATCAAAAACAATAAGTAACATTAATTAATTTCAAAATTCAAATTCAAATACAACAACCATAAAAAACATAGAATTACTTGAAAAACATACAATAAGTAGCTTAAATTTCAAATATTTTGGATCTTTTAATTATAATTAAATTCATTTTTTATTTTTATTTTTTAAAAATAATTTTATTGTTGGAATTTTAGAGGTGTTTCTAATTTTGAGATTATGTTTGTTTGATTTTGTGTTTGTATTGTATAATTTAAAGTTAATTAATCTTGAATTTTAATTATATTTGTTAAAATATTTTTTTATCATATATATATATATAATTATATATGAACAGTACAAAACCAGAACGGAACGCCGGAATGCACCGAAACTGGAACGTTCCGTTCCAAACAAAAAATCGGAACGGATTTTATAACTTTGAA
>CM063603.1:19908408-19930307 GCA_032356905.1 Salix exigua | reverse complement strand
TAAGCACCTACCTGCATCCAAGAAAAATTCATCCCCCCATCCCATAATCCTAAAAAAGTGATCATGGAGGTCCCCTTTACCACCGGCCAGTCTTTGTTGACAGCCCCAAGCATTTTGGGGAAAGACCCTTCTACTCCAGTTGATGTTCACACCCACAACCCCAAGGCTCCCTCTGCTGATTTTTCATGTGCGGATGAGTCCGACATTAGTGAGTCCGATGGTGAGTCCTCCAGCTATGCAGGCTCTTCTAGCTCGGGGGAGACCTCTGATTTGGAGGCTTTGTCTCCCCCACACAGCCCATTAGTGCAGCCTGACTTGGCTGCTGGGCAGATTCTCGAGCAAGGGCCCCATTCCCCGGCTTTGTCTCCTCCTCACAGCCCATTGGTATAGCCTGACTTGGCTGCTGGGCAGATTTTCGAGCAAGGGCCACATTCCCCAGCCCCCACGGTTAAAGGCATTGATACACCTCTAAAACCGGCTCCAACTCAAGGTCAGTGGAGAAACTTGTTCTCTTCAAATCGCAGCTCTTCATCTTGTCCTAAACTTCAACATTTTGTTGATATTTCGGCTGCCAAGACCTTTAATTTGGCTGAGGATGATATTGATAATGCATGTAATTTCTGGAATTTGTGTCTTATTGGGTATGTTTCGGGCAAATTCTCGGGCTATAAAGCTTTGAGTAATATTATCTCAAGTTGGAATTGTGAAGCAAAGTTGCACATGTCCGGATGGCTTGTTTACAAATTTCAGAATGAATTGGATAAATTGAATGTGTTGAGGGGAGGTCCGTATCTTGTTTATGGTAGGCCATTGATGTTGCAGGAAATGCCGGAATATTTTGATTTTAACTCAGCTGAAATGTCTACGGTACCTGTTTGGGTTAAATTGCCAAATTTTCCATTGAAGTGTTGGTCCCCTACATGTCTTTCAAAAATTGCTAGTGCCCTCGGAAAACCTATACAATGCGACATGTTGACATCTTCCATGTCTAGGCTTTCGTTTGCTAGAATTTTGGTTAAGATTAATCTTGCAGAGGACCTCCCTCAATTTGTCAAATTCTACTTGTCGAATGGTGTTGTGCATACTCAAACTGTTGTTTATGAAACTTTGCCGAAATTTTGCTCTCATTGTAAGGTTATGGGACACCTAATTGCCTCTTGCTCAAAAGCTCCCAAGGATGGGGGAGCTCGTCTTTCTGGTACAGATGCTGCCATTGCAGCGACGAATGGATGTTCAGTGGCAAACAAGGAGTCAGTTGTTGAACATGAAGGTTACATTCAGTCAGTTGACCCCATGTGTGCTGAGATTGACACAGCTGTAGGCGGTTGGGTACAGGTCAAGAAAAAGCATCGCAGCAACATGCACTCTCACAAGAAGCCTCCTGTGGCTGTAGTTAATACCTCTGACAGGCCAGGAACTGCCTCGAATAGGCCAGTTGCTGCCTTGGTCAGGCTAATTGTAGCCATAGCTGGGACAGTTGTGTTGGTTGAGCAGAGAAAGTCGGATGTAGTAGTGAATGTGGGTTTGGCAGTGGGTATTGCAGGTGTTTCAGCTGGGAATTTGGTTGACTTGAAAACAACTTCGGGTGTGGGTGTGGCCAAAGTTGATGTGGTTGACCCATACGTTGTTAATATATCAATTGTCCCTCCCTCTTCAGTTGTTGCTCAGCCGAAGCTTGATGCCTCTTCTTCATCATCCCTCGGTAAGCCTGGTAAGGGAAAGGATAAGGTGGGTGGGCACATTGGAGTAACTACTAGGAGGGGTTCAAAACACTCTAGCTCATCCGCTAGCGGCAATGGTAGGCATCCGCCTATCACTCCTGCTCTATGATTATACAGTGTTGGAATGTTAGAGGGCTTAACAGTCCTCTAAAGCAGCATGAGGTGATTCACCTCATGAAGAAAAATAAGGTGGATGTTTGTGGTTGTTGGAGTCTAAAATGCATCCTTCTAAGGTTGCAACTATGCACAGGTTTCGACTGAAGAATTGGAAGTTCTTAACCAATGCATCTGGGTCTTCCTTGGCTCGCATTGTTGTTTTTTGGAACCCCTCTTCGGTTCAAGTTGATCTAGTGGACAACTCTTCTCAAGGCCTTCACTTGATTGTCTTCAACCTTGTGAGTCAAATTAGATTCCATGTTTCCTTTGTTTATGGCTTGCACACCATTGTTGCTAGAAGAGCTTTATGGGATAGTCTTTGCTCATGGAGCCCGCCAGGTCCATGGATGGTTTTGGGAGATTTTAATTCCATTTTATCCCAGGATGACAAATTAAATGGTTGTGCTGTTTCTATGTATGAGATCAAAGATTTCAATAAATGCTGTCTCGATTTGGGTTTATATGAATTGAATTATTCAGGTTATCACTTTACCTGGTCTAATGGTACTGTTTGGAGTAAATTGGACAGAGTTCTTTGTGAACCCTCTTTGGTCTACTCTTCAGCGTCTTGCTCATGTTCACTTTGGAAACCAAGGGGCTTTTTCAGATCATTCGCCTGTTGTTGTTCGGCTGGACCATCAAGTTAAAGGGCATCGTAGTTTCAAATTTTTCAACATGTGGGCCTCTCATGATAACTTTCTGCATACTGTTTCTGAGGGCTGACAGATGGAAGTTGTGGGATCCCCCATGTTCTCTCTTTGTAAAAAGCTTAAAAGCTTGAAGCGTCCTCTTAAGATGCTTAATAGGCTGCATTTTAGCCACATTTCAGAGAGGGTGTCTAGAGTTGAATCGGGTCTGGAGATTTTGCAGAATATGCTCCATTCGGACCCAGATAATTCCCAGCTGGTTCTTGAAGATAAGAGGCTTCGATGTCAACTCATTAAGCTAAAATCGGATGAAAAGATGTTCTTCGGGCAAAAGCTCAAATGTGATTTCCTTAAGGATTGTGATAGGGGTACTCGGTTCTTTCATTCTCTAATGAGCAGGAAGCATGGATGAAATTTCATTCCGGCGATTCAGAAGTCTGATGGTTCACTTTCTATTTCGGAAGAGGAAATGGGAGCATAATTTGTAGCCTTTTATCAGAGCCTTTATGGGTGTTCTAAATCTACTTTGCCCTTAGATAGAGACATTGTTTTGAGTGGCCTGTGCGTCTCGAATGAAGACATTAAGAACGCTTTGTTTGGGATTCGGAATGACAAAGCTCCGGGGCTGGATGGGTATACTTCTTACTTCTACAAATCTGCCTGGTCGGTTGTGGGTGATGATTTTTGTTTGGCTATCCAGGATTTCTTTGCCTCTAGAAAGATGCTTAAGCAAATTAATCACTCAGTGATATCCCTGATACCCAAATCTGCTCATGCTTCTTCTCCTAGTGAATTTTGGCTTATATCATGTTGTAACGTGGTTTAAAAGGTTATCTCCAAAATCCTTGTTGATCGCTTGGTTGTTGCCTTGGTTAATATAATCAACCCTATGCAGAATGCGTTCTTGAGTGGTAGAGCTATGGTGGATAACATTAATCTTGTCTAGGAGCTGCTTCGTTTTTATAACAGGAAAAGAACCTCGCCTAAATCCCTTTTGAAAGTTGATTTGAAGAAGGCTTTCGACTCTGTTTAATGGTTTTTTATGCAGGATCTTTTGGAGTTGCTTGGCTTCCCTCCGAAATTTATCCATCTAATTATGCAGTGTGTGACGACATCATCATTCTCTATTGCTATTAATGGGAACCTTTATGGCTTCTTCCCCGGGAAGAGTGGAATTCGGCAAGGTGATCCCCTATCCCCTTACCTCTTCATCACCTGCATGGAATATTTCTCCCGGTTGCTTAAGCAGATGTCCCAGCAACAAACTTTCAAGTTTCACCCGCAGTGCAAGCCTCTAAGTATAAGCCATCTTGCTTTTGCTGATGATGTCCTATTACTTGCTAGGGGAGATCAGTCTTCCATCTTCTCCCTCCTTGACCAGTTAAGGCTTTTTGGGCATGTTTCTGGTTTGGAAATCAACCCCTCAAAATTTTCCATTTATTTTGGAGGAGTTGGTGATTGTTTGAGGCAAGAGATTATCAATGAAACAGGTTTCGCAGCTGGCTCTTTCCCTTTCAAATATCTTGGTGTGCCTCTTAGCCCTCATCAGCTCCTAATCAGTCAGTTTTCCCCTTTGCTGCAAAAGCTTGAGTCTTTGTTTAGAAGCAGGGTTGTAAATTCCGTTCGAGTACTGTTCCGTTTTTTGTGTGGAACGGAACGTTCGGCTTCGGTGCATACTTGGCGTTCGTTCGGTTTTGTACTTGTTCATATTTATTTAATTATATATATGAAAAAAATATTAATTTAACAAGTATAATTTAAATTATACAATACAAACAAACATAATCTCAAAATTAGAACATCTTTGAAATTCCAAAATATTATGAAAGTAAAATATTCTAAAATTAAAGAAAAATACATCAAACATCTTCTACATCATTAATATAAAATAAGGATCTTGATCCAGTTGTGGAATATAAGGAAAGTCGTCAACAAGACATTCCAATAGCTGGTCATTTCCACCAGGCTCAGTCTCCTCATTTACACATGTCTCTTCATTATCTAAATTTAAAGTAGCGAAAGGTGCTTCGATACTCTCCCAACTTATGTCATCTCCATCAAGAAGACCGGGTTCTTCACAAATCTATTCATTCAAAAGATCAATGTTGTCAAGGCTAATGGGATCTAAAGCATCTCTTGTTCCGCTCATATTCCTATAAAGAATAAACACGAAAGAAATTAAAAATTAATAGCAATGTAATAGAAAATAATTACTAATATAATAATATTGATATTTTACTTACCTCTGTTGAATCTTTAGATTATAGCGAACAAATACTAAATCGTTTAATCTCTTGTGCTCAAGCCTATTTCACTTTTTTGAATGGATGAATTCAAATACACTAAAATTTCTTTCGCACCCAGTTGCACTACAGCATTGACTAAGAACTCGAATTGCAAACTTTTGAAGTTCTGGAGTATCATTGCCAAATTGCTCCCACCATGAAACTAGATAACAAATTTTGAATAAATCAAATATTATAGATAAAAAAAGACATTATATTGTAAAAAATAAAAGTTATTACCTGGATTTAACTTTTCTCTTTGACGGATAGCTAGGGTTATACCAAAAAGACTAGTTGCTCTCTTATACTCCTCAATTTGAGCACTAATGTTATCTTGAGTATCACAATCAGGAACCAGTCTCATAATTGTGGTAAGCAAACCTCGAGTTACCTCCTTTTGTTTTGAAAAAGAAGGCCTAAAAATATTCTAGGATTAAGAAAACATCTTGCTGCATGTAATGGACTATGAGGTTGCTTACCCATCTAGCATTGATTACTCGAATATATGGTCCATATTGAGACATTCTATTTTTCAACCTTCTTTTGATGGCTTCTTTTGCTTTATCCATTGCCTCATATAAAAATCTCATTGATGGTTTTTCTTCACTGTCTGCTAACCTTAGAACTCGTACTAAAGGCTCGTTGACATTGACAATATGTGCACATCTCAGCCAAAAGTCTTTATCTTCTAAAACTATAACAACAATTTCCTTTATAACCCGACTTTTGCCATGACTTAATTCAACCCATTTTGTGCAAGTAAGCATCTGTCGAAACTCATTCTTAAACTTCAATAAACATTGGATGCTTAAGAAATGGGTAGCAAACCTTGTTATGCCAGGACGACATAAATCATTTCCATTTGTGAATTCTTTCCTCATCAAAGCTAGAACCCATGCATGATTATATATAAACTTGGTTATATTTCTTGCATTTTTAATGGTTTCATCAATCATTGGAAAATATCTCGGATCACAAATATTTTCTAGCATTAAATCAATGCAATGGGCAGCACAAGGAGACCAAAAAAAGGTGTCATACCTTTGTCTGTAAAGCTTTCCAATGACCTTAAATGAAGCCTCATTATCACTAACAAACTAGACAATATTCTCTTGTCCAACTTCTTTGACAACTTCATCAAACATCTCCAACAATGTCTCTTTATATTTTCGAAGTCCAGAAGTGTCAACGGACTTCAAGAATACAGTGCCTCTCGGAGAATAGGCAAGGAAATTCACAATTGGTGCATTCCTCCTATTTGACCACCCGTCAGCCATAATTGAACATTCATAAAGTCTCCAATCAGCCTTGATACTTAAAATGTATTCATGGACATCATGAACTACATCTTTCAAAAGTGATCCTCTTAAATCATGATACGATGGGCCTTTAAACCCAGGTCCCATGGATGTTATGGCATCTAGCACTGACTGATAATAATACGAATTTGCACTGTTAAACGGTATATTAGCATCATACCACCATGTTGCTATGGCTTTTCTTGCATTGTGTTTCATCTTTTTAGTAGCCATTGCACTTCTAATACTAGGCTGGGAACCCGGGGTAGTTCGTGGAGCAAATAAAGGAGTCCTTCTTCTAGATGTACTTGTTCCTTGCACTGTCGTTCTTCTACTTGTTTATGAACGTATATCACTTGAACGAGGATTTGAGCATCACCCTTTTCTACTTCTTCATCATTGAAAACTGATTGAGCATTTCCAATATCAGTTCTAATTCTTTTTCTTCTCTCTTTCTCCATTGTCATGTCATCTACCACTTGTTTCATTTGCCATTTAACATCTGGAGGGACCTTTTTACAAGGTTCAACTTCACCTTTAATACCAGCTAGGTGATACTTCAACTGAGTAACACCACCACCATTGATCCGTTTATTACAATAAATTCATATACTTGCATTCTTTACACCAGCAACCACTTGTCCATGAGCCCAAGCTGGATCATCTGATCTTGCTGGAGCTGAAGCAATTGAAGTCCCACCACTAGATGAGTTTTCATCCATGTAATTTGTTCTGTTTTAAAAAGATAACACAAGTTAGACATGTATCATTCTTTACTCCACAATTTGAAATCCATAACAAATTGGATTTCAAAACATGAATCTCTTAATGGAACATAATATAAATCATAATCAAAGTATAAAAATCTTAACAAAGCAAGTACCCATGCAAAACTCTAATTAGCCAGAAAAAACTCTTAAACCCTGGCTACATGCACAAATTAGGAGTGAAATAAAGAGAGAAAAAACCTAAAAAAAAACATATCAAGAAATCACTTATTATAAAATCTACCAATAAAACAATGAAAAACTATATGTAAAAAAGAAAAAAGGTCTCAAATCCTCACAGGACGTGTTAGATTAGACAAGGGAATCAGAAGATGGAGTAACAAAACAAGGGGAATAAATATGCCAGCCATGCCAACAATCCTGCCATTTTTGCAATAACGATAAACAATCGGACACTATTGTATGGCTAAGAACACAAAGGTACGAAACTAAATGTGCATCATCAATATCCAATCATGTAAGTACTGAATAGATGGACAGACTTTATAGAAAAAAAAGGAAATTTCAAGCATATTTCTCAAAGGAAACTTGAATGAGGCACCTAATATATATAAAAGAGAGAGAGGGGGAGGGCTAATAAATTACAGCACTTTGTTTTCAAAAATATTCAACAGGAATTCCAGCTAGATTTCTCCTTGAAATCTCAAAACTTCATTGCCAGGTTTAGGCATAACAACCGATTTTTCAAGAAATGACCGGGACAACAAATAGACAATCAAACTCTCTTCCCGAAATTCATGAACAACCATTCACAAAAACACAATTAACAAGAATGCCCAGTTTATACACCATTATGCCCAGTTTCGGCACAATACAATTCCATCTCAAATTGACAATCAAACTCAATTTTCATAATAACTCACTTTCCAAAAATTCATCAACAATCATTCACGAATCACAATTAACAAGAATGCCCAGTTTAATTAGGAACACAACATGAATAAACATCTTCCAATTAAACATTTCATACAAATGTAATCAATTAATCAATTATCCCAAGTTTTGGCACTTTCATTTTTTCAAAAAATTAAAGGATTAGGGGCCTCAAATGTGTACCTTTCACTGAAGATTTGGGGAAGAAGAACCGAGCAAGGTCAATTGTGCCGCCGTGTGGAAGAGATTGTGCTGTCGTGCTGTTCAAATTGTGCCGCCGTGATTTTTATTTTCAATTTAGGAATTCAGAATTTGAGCTAGATTAGGGATTGAAATTACAAATTGAGCTTTTCAATTGATGGGATCATTGGATTTGTGAGTGATTTTAGATGAATTTGAGATTAGAGCAACGATTTGGGTAAAAGAAATCGGGAATTGGGGAATCGATTTAGGGATTTCGAAATCGGGAAATGGGTTTTGGGTCCGGTGCTGGGGTTTATTAACTCCTAAACGACGTCGTTTTGATTCAAGGGTAAACGACGTCGTTTTGTGCTTACACCGAACAGGACCGCCGGTATAAAACCGGAGCATTCCAGCGGAACAGCCGAATCGGTCCGGAATTTACCCGGACAAAAGCGTCGCCGTTTTGTCCCGAATTCGATCGACGGCCAGTTGTTTGGCCGTGTCGTCTGGAACGGAACGAGATCCATAAGCCTGGTTTAGAGTTGGATGGGCAAGCAACTCTCCTTTGCTGGAAGGCTTGAGCTTCTGCGTTCAGTTCTTTACGACATGGTTAATTTTTGGATTAGCATTTTTCCCCTTCCGGAAATTGTCATTACAAAGATCATCCGTATTTGCAGGAATTTTCTTTGGACTGGAAATGCCCAGAAATCTCACAAGGCTTTGGTTGCTTGGAAGAACGTTTGTTTGCCTAAGCAAGAAAGGGGTGTGGGGCTTTTTGACATAAAGGCTCGTAATAAGGGTTTCCTGGTTAAACATTTATGGAATATTCATCAGAAAGCGGATACTCTCTGGATTAAATGGATTCACCATTTCTTCTTGCAGAACCAGACCATTTGAGAGTCGCAAGCTGCTACCACCTCCTCTCCTCTATGGAAGACTCTTATCTCCCTAAAGGACCAGTTAATTCATGACTTAGGCAATAACTCATCAGTGGTGTCTACTTTGACTAGTTGGAATACGGGTTTTCGTTGTCTTTCTGCTAATGCTTATGAGCACTTTAGGGTAAAAGGTCATATGATTCGTTGGGATACGGTGGTTTGGGAGAATTGGACCTTTCCCAAGCACAGTTTTGTACTCTGGCTTGCGGTGCTGGGAAAGCTTAGAACTAAAGACATATTACATTTCATTCCTGAAGACACTAACTGTGTGCTTTGTGGTCAGGAGCTGGAATCGCATTGTCACTTGTTCTTTAAGTGTCAATGGACTTCGAATTTGTGGGAAAATGTGATTCGTTGGCTTCATATTCACCGCCGGATGCCTAGTCTATCTAGTGCGATCCGAGGGTTAACACCTAAGAAGAAGAAAATGGAGTTTAGAATGAGAAGAGCCTCCCTTGGTATTGTAGTCTACCTAATATGGGAAGAGCGGAATAAAAGGTTGTTTGTTAACTCTAGCTCGTCTGTTGGGAGGATCTTCCGAAGATTCCAAGTTATATTCTTTACAGTGTTCCACTTCCATGAGAAAGACCACTTTTCCATTGACGTTGGTTGACTTGGTTCCCGGATATTTGGTTTTAGGTTGGTTGCTATTGCTGTTCAATCTGTCCTTCCTCCTTGGTTGGCTCAGAGCCTTGGTTGGATGTTCTTTTCTGTCATTCTACTGTTGGGTTCTGGTTGTGTTCTCCATGGGTCCTGCATCTCCTCCTCCGGGGTTGCTTTTGTTCCGTTTGTTTTTTCTCATTTAGTTGTTGAGTTTATTTTCTTCTTGTTTGTTATCTTGCTTGCCAGTGTTCTAACTGGGTTGTGAGCAGATATGTTTTCTCCTAGGCTCAGTTTTGGCTTTAGGTTTCTTCGTTCTTTTGGCCCAAAGGAATATTTTTCTCTTCGTGTCTTCTGTTTTCATTTGCTGTTTTTTCAGCTTGTTGTTTGCTTTGATCTGTTAATACATACTTACATTTGATAAAAAAAAAACATTTGACCGCAAACGCTTGTAGGTTTCCTATTAGAAAACAATGGTGATTCGGGTCAGAAGTATTATATATCCAATTTTACAGTTTCAGTTACAGATCAATTAGTTGAAGTTAGATTGAGAATATCAATAATTTGTTATAGCTCTAACAAAATCATGTATAAATACCACCTAAATACAGCGCAACAAATTTTCTTCTTCGTATCCATCCCGAGATTCACCTCTACAGAATCATGTATAAAACAATTAAAGGGTTTATGGTATATTAAAATTTTAAAATCTCTAATCATATGATGAGATGCACCTGTATCAATAATCCAAATACTATTCTGTGTAATAATAGAGTGTGCAAAATCATTATCGATGATACCTGGATGAGTTGCATTCGCTTTTGCATTCGTGTAATAATAGAGTGTGCAAAAATAAATAGTACAATGACTTTCAAACAATAATACAACCTAGCTCGGCTATCCATGAGTTGTTGCACCTTTGTTATGGTCATTAATTTGAACTTGTGTTTTATGGAGGCACTGATGTTTGTTAGTTATAATGGAACCATGAACATGAATGTTCTGATTCTCCTCCTAGAAATGTTGTTGTTGCATGAAATGTTTTGACATCACATGATGAATATACTCTTCCCACATGATCTCTAAGATGCACGACAATTTAAATACTTCCACATCGCCATCTCTTTTCACCTCGAAGCTCTTTGAAGCTCTTTTTCTTTAACATATTTTTGGCTTTTGTTGCTTCTTGTATAAAAAATCACAAAGTTTGTAAATGAATAATAAAATTAAAATAAAGGATTAAAAGATTTTATCTTCGATTCAATCTTACCTACTTGCATCGTGATGTTTCCAAACCATCATTGCAAAAATATTGTGGGCTCTATCTCATTCATTTTTTTCCTTAGCTAGAGTTTGTACAAGAAACTTTTCATCAATAAGTTAATAAATTAATTGAATTAACATAGAAAAAAATATATTTAAATTAGTATTAATCTTAAATAACCATGTCAAGGAATCCTTAACATATAGAAGTCTCAATATTTATAAATTTGAAATTGTATTCATTGATTGAAATTAATTTACTAAATTGATTTTTTGTCATGATATGTTTTATGCACGCCGAGTATTACCACCATCTTTACCGTTAGAATATTAAAAAATCATGTTTTATTTTTTTTTCCCATTTCTAACATTTAATTAAACTTTTCAATTTAATTAATAAAAAAAAGAGAAGAAGAGATGTGCCCATTTGTACTGATTTTAGGGTTCTAGTCTTTTAATTTAGGTTTTTTTACTAATGGTTTTAACAACGGTAAATTAAATATTTATATATTTTTTTATTTTTTCATCGAAATATCCATATGTGAATCCTCATTTGTTAAAAAAATCAGATACACACCAAGTATTACCAACATCTTTACCTTCATAATATAAAAAACTCATGTTTTAATCGTTCTATCGATGGTTCTAATTCTATTTCTAACATCTAATTGAAAATTTTCAATTTAATTAAAAATAATTAGAAGCCCGTCAACCATCACCAACTTTTTTTATGTGTGTGAATGCATAAACAAGTTATGCAAAGGATCGTTTGACACGAGAAGTCAAGAAGACAGAGTCATCTTGATTTAATCTTTTCTAAGAAGAGTGATTAGCAAAGTATTAGTAACCACTAGTTCATCGATCAATTTTTTAAATATAAAAAATATCCTAGTATTACCAATAAAAAACATATAAAATCTAAGATAAAATTTAAAGGAAAAATCCTAGTATTACCAATTAAAAGCATATGAAATCTATGATAAAATTTGAAGGAAAAATCTTCTAATTTGTTAAAATCGTAATCAGATAATGAGATGAGATGGAAAATAAAATAAAAGATATTAATAAAAAAAACTTTGATAAGAAAAACAAACAAAGCAATGTTCAAGTTGAGAGGATATAGAACATTAAATCTCCCTTCTCATTTATTTAGTTTATGTTAATTAATAAAATATAAATCGTCTGGCTGTGGATTGGCAAATTAAGTGACTTTTGGCTAACCTGTTGGATCGCTAGTTATCCAAAATTTGAAGAAAAATAAATCATTTTAAATAAATATATTTTGGTGTTTTTAGATCATTTTAATATGTTGATGTCAAGAATAGTTTTAAAAAATAAAAAAAAATATATCATTTTAATATATTTCGATACAAAAAATATTTTAAAATACTACAACAACCACACCATAATCCACTAATAGATTTTCATCAAAGTTGACCGTAATCACAGCAAAGATACGAATAACTCTTCAGGTCCTCGAAACGCAAAACTTCGAAAAAGACGTTGGAGCTCCTAATTCTCAGAAACCCACCACGCTAAGGGAGTTCTCGTACAAGAAGAGAGGAGTGTTTTGTATTTTGTTTTAAAAATATTTATTTTAAAAAAAAATTAATTTATTTAAAAAAAATGTTATCAAATCATTTTCACACGTAGAATGAAAAATAATTTTTTCAAAAATAAAAATAAATCATTTTAATAAATTCATAAACGAAAAACACTTTTAAAAATAACTTTATTCATAAATCTTTCCATGTTCACATTATTTACCCTTCGTATTTCAGAAACTTGAATCCATGCTCTAAGAATCCATTTATATTGAGTTCTTGCATCGATTCATGTTGTTCTTCAATAAATTTTGTCCATTTGTGTTTTGGAAAAAAAACGAGAGCATTTTATTAGGAAAGACGGCGACGTTTCTATAGAAGAATTATTAAATTGAAGAAGGAAGGGCGGTCAAAAAACTATATATTTGTTTTTGTACAATAAGGCTAATTAATTATGTATCATGGTGATCAAGGACCGAGTCATAAGTTGATGCAACCCCGTGGCCTAATTTTTAGATCGTGAATTTCAATACGTCGATGGCGATACATATAATATTCTTTTGGTGTCACGGTCCCCTCCAATTATGATCTCTTGGTATAATTAAAAAAAAAAAAGAGTAGGGTCAGTAAAATCACATCATAGCAAATAGGGACAGTTTAAATATTTAAATTTCCACTTGATAACCTCGCAACTCATTTACAAAATAGAAATAGATGTGTCAATTTATAGAATTATTTTAAGAAAAATATCAATTTCAACCACATAATTTACACAATTTCTTTTGTTATGTGTGGTACGCATCCATATCATGTGAGAAGGAGACCGCCACACATTTTAATTGAAGAAGATATGAAGGCTTAAGTGTACAATGTGAGCTTATTCTACTATAAATGTTAAAACTCGTCATCGTGTATTCATTCTTTGATTTCCATCTCGTTCATTGTTAAATCGAGCTAAGATTTTAACATCAAGTTCTATACATGTTAATCTTTATCTGGATAATTAGATTAAAGTTTAGAGATGTTTGAGTTGATCATTTTATCATAAAAGGGTTGTCAATATTCTCTCAAATCTTTCTCTTTTTAATTTTGTTATAATCAATGAATAAGTTATTCTTGATAATATATATGTTGTAGCCTTAGTTTTAGCTAGGGAAAAACACTTATGCATCTATTATTTAATGATAGTATAAGTTTTTAGGTGGATTATGGTCCTATGTTTTTTCACACATCAATTTCCATGTAAAAATACTAATATGTGATTGATTTCATTTTTTTATTGACGGATTAAATCTAATAGGAAATGGAACAATTATAGTTGTATTTTAAAGTGATGTTGTCATTACGTATGAAAATTGTGTTCCTCTTGTATGTTAGGATACCACTTAGGTTACAAATTCAATTGCTTTCTACCATGTTACACCTTGACAAGATATTTTCACATCCTACAATGTTAGTGATTTTAATGAAGTTAATATATATCAGAAACCAATATTAGGTGCAAGATGTCGGGTATATGACTAATATGCACCTACACATAATCTCCACATGTACTTTTGACGAGGAAGGTTATGATTGTCAATCTAGAGATGTAAATGGAACCCCTCCAAAAATTCTTTATTTTTTAACGAAAAGGATAATGACGAGTTGATACATGTCAAAAGATAAAGTGATTAAATAAGATATGAATGCAATTAAAAATCTTACATTAATTTGTAGAATAAGTAGATTAGACACTCGAGTGAAAAATATCTCGACATCCTTGCTAAAAAGAACCATCTTTCTTAAAAGGTATGAACTTGAACACTTGTATTTATTGCTTAGTTAGTAAACAATATAGAGTCACATTCTAAATATCATCTTTAAATATAACATCATATATTTTTAATTTGATTTATATTGAGTTTGCTCCATAAACTATTAAGTTTTTAGAGGTGCATTATAATTTTTAGTTTATTAATGATTATTCTTGAAAAACTCAAGTCATTTGTTTGAAATCTAAAAATTTAGGTGTTTGGTTTGTTTAAAGGTTTCCATGTTAAAGCATCTGCAGCGGGGATGCTATCCCAGCATGCAAAAGTAAAATAATAATATTTTGTCTTTTTTATTTTATTTTGATGCTCCAACGGGGATGCCATTTGCACATGTAAAAATGGCATCCCCTTCCCGAGCTGCTAATTGTAGCAGCTCGGGACATAGAGCTAAAAAAAATGGTCCCACCTTGAGGCCATCTTATATATATATATATATTAGAAAATAATATAATTATATCAAAAATATTTATTTATTTTTATTTAAAAATACATCAATAAGAGGGTAAAAAATTATATAGAAAATTAATAATTATATTATTGGAGGGTTTTTTAAAAGTAATTATTTAATTATATAACTTACTCTTATTAATTGTATAATTAATTGCATAATTAAACTACATACAAAATACATTCACTATATTTAAAATAATACAAAAATAAATGGCTCTCCAAAATGACTTTTACCACTGGAGCACATATCAACAAAAATGCTATTTTTATATTATTTGTCATTTTGGAGATTTGCCTTTCCAAAATGGCACTCTCCACTGGAGATGCTCTTAGAGCTGAAAGAAAAATGGATATAAAGCCTAAATGTATTTGAGCTGAAATGGTGGTGAGTATAGGGTTTTTAGAAGTATGTAAAGAACATGGTAATAAAATGGAGAAGACAATTTTTAAGATTTCACATCACAATAGAGTGGCTAAGAAATTGAATAAAATTAGACTACCAAACACGGTTTACACAATTTTTTGTTATGTGTGGTACGCATAATCATATTAGTTTTATTTATGAGTCTTGATTTAGCTGAGAGTTGGCCAAGAGATTATAGTAAATTTTTTTATTAGAAACAAAGATATCTTTTTTAAATCAAACAATTCAAGAGTTTGAGCAAAAGAATAAAAGAAAGGAAACTTGTTTGCTATCTATTTGCAATGTATTTTAAGTTAAGTTATAAGGAATCTTTTTCAAGTGATAAAGAAAGAAATAAGATGAAAAATGATTCCTATACATCCATAATTAGTAGCTTGATGCACTACACAAGACCGAAAATAGCTCATACAGATTAATTAATTCTTTCTAGTCTTGGTAAAGAATATTGAATAAAAATAAAATGGATACTCAATAAATTAAAGGTTCTCCTAGTTTCAACTTTAAGTCTTGACAAAGGTAAACTCGTATTTGATTACTACATAAATGTAAGTATGGTTGATGATGTTAATTCTGTAACATTCATGTCATGAGTCAACCAACCTATATTGTGATCCAAATTATAAGATTGTGATAGCCATATACAAATCAAATTAAAATAAAGTTTAATTTTTAATCAACTCAATGATAAAAAATTAAATTGAAAAACAAATTGATCTAAGTTAACTCAGGATATCCTATCAAACTTAAGTGAAGATATTAGCATGGGTAATTCCTAAAATTTGTAAGTTGTGCTATGAGATTAAAATACTATATAAAGCAAAGAAAAATAATAATAATGAAACTGAATTATCAATCCAATCAATATTGAATGATGAAGTTTAAAAGAAGAAAAAACTAATAAATAAAATCAACACAAGTAACCCGCGAAGCTCGTGACTCGGGTCATGTGATCAAGACATTTAAAATTCAATAACTAGCAAATGTAATTTTAAAGGATAATTATTTCTAAAATAAATAATACGATGAATGTGAGAATCAAAGTGAAAAAAACAGGTTCATTGCTAGAAATGAATAGCAAAAAAACAATTAGTATATGTCCATTGATAATAATAACAATAATTTGACTCAGAGCGGACAGTACTTAAGATAGAAGATTACGCATACCTCTATTGACAATTGACGATAAGTTTTGAGAATTTTGGATGTGCAGAGCCATAAAACGTGGATTTTTTTTAACCTAACGAAAAATAAAATTATTTTATAAAAATAAAAACTCTAAATTAAATTTTTTAATATTTTATATGATTTTAATAATATTAATAAAAAAATAAAGAATATTAATATACTTCCAATTAGAAAACGTCTTTCATCATAATCTAAAAAACACATCTTATCTCAACCATGATTCAGTGAATAAAGCGAAGCGACTGAAAATGCAGGAATCCAAAATCCAAATCCCTCGGCGTCATCATGATCTAGATAGAGTCGTTGACTGGCCACTTGTTGTCTGAACTTGTAAATGATCAGATTCCAAAAATATATCCACGTTATTTTTTTCTAGAGATTTTCATATCTTCACCAAAGCCAGGAGACGTGTCTTATTTGAGTTACACCCCCTTTCGCAGTGTTTTATAATTATTTTTTTATTTTCAATTAAATATATTTTATATTTTTATATTATTTTCACACGCTGATATCAAAAACAAAACAACCTCAACCACAAATCCTATATTTTATCTCAATTACTGCAAGAAGGAGAGGGAAAAAAAGAGAGTCCATCTCCCTGTAATTGACTTTACATGCTCTTAAAGATCAATTTCGAGATGTCCTAAAATGAAAAGCCACTGTGGCTTTTTAATGTTTGTTTTCCATGTTTAAAGAGACTTATAAGTAAATTATTAAAATATTTGATCTTTTAAAAAAACATTTATTCTTATATATTAAAAAAATCAACAAGGCGAAACTAATAAAAATAAATAAACTAAATATAATAATGTAAACCAGGAAAAAACAAAACATGTATTCCAGTACACTAACACCTCAATTATAATATAAAAAATATATATTTATATTATTTAAAATAATATTTAATCAATCTGTCTCTTCGGAGAAAGAAGAGATGATGTGAGATACTCGTTTTCTTGCATGCTCCATTTCACCTGTCTTTATCAATAACTTGTACACGATACAAGGTCCGACGTTAGTAGTGAGGACACTCTCGTCGCTTAAAAGAGGTTAGTAGTTTAATCCTCTTCTTGTATGAAATCGGCTATCTAGGAAGCACTTTCACCCTTTCACGACTCCACCCGATACTGAACATAAATTAGTATAGATCGCATGCTGAACACCACGTAATTTATACAAAAAAATCAATAACTTGTACACGTAAAGCGTCGCATCAGAGAAAGAAGACAAGCAATGCTAACCTTAGAGTTTTCCAAAATAATATCTCATCCACTGTTTAAAAAAACATTTTTGTTTCTTTTGTAATTTTAATTTTGAGCTATATGTTTAATAGTTATTTAGAATTTATATAGTTATTAATTTTAAAATTTATTAAATTAGTTAAAAAATATACAAACTAACTCGAATAACCACCTAAACTGACCTTAAAACCATGTTAATAAAAAAATCAATGTGTCATCTCCAACGCACAATCACATGTTGAGTGGATAACAATAACATTCACGGTGGTGAAATGGAATTTAAAAATAAAAAGCAGCGTGGCGAGGGGTTCCCGTTGTTAAAGTTGACCAAACTGTTATTTTCCTTCTTCATAAAAAAACAAAACATGAGAATCAAAACCGGATGGGGGAAAATGATTGGTAACAAGTTTTGATAAAGTCCTGTTTGTCAGGCCACCGTCGATCAGAAAACTCAACGTCGTGCGGCGACGCGAAGAGATTACGTGTGAGCCAACCCCGTCGTCACATTGTAGATTAGACCACTCCAAAAGGCACTCCTCTTATCATGAAAATTAATTTTTTATTTCTCACTTGCCCGCTTAATAATTTATTAATCGGGACCACGTAAATGGCCACAGCGACATTGCTCCGTTCTGACAACTCGTTACGAGCTTCATTCAGCGAGCTCTACTCTTTTTTATTATTATTATTTTTATTCCATCAGTAGCTTGGTTGGATGTTTAATTATATTTTTTTTTATTTCCATGAAAAGAACTATAACTATTTTTCTATTTCTACATAATTTGCTCACCCCCTCTCCTTTTTATAGTCTCCTGATTGAATTTAGTTTTTAAATTGTCTTTTATACAGGCTCGAGTTTATAAATCCTCAAGGATAATTACCGAAAATCTCATGCAAGAATATATTTTATAGCTTAAATAATTCTTCCATAAACTCTTACAACTAAAACTCAAAAACAAGACTTTTATAATGTAAACTTATATGATTAGATGTTTGTTATATAAATTTATTTTTAAGATATTTAAAGATCGTCGACTATAAATCAACACCAAAGATAATTATTTTGAAAAGTATGTGTATTATCCCGCGGTGATTATAAATTTTCTTATCGCGTAACTAAACTATATACACTCGAGCCCCCTATTATTTTCTTGATGTTTACTTTCTTATATTAATATTTACTGTATAAATACTTGATGAAATTTTGTATTTTTTTAAAATGAGACGGAAAACTCTCTCTCTATACTCTATGTTCACAAGTAGCAAGTTGTGTTTATATAATATGAGATATTTTTTTTAATAGTTTTATTATTCAACACTAAAAATACATAATGATTGAATAATTATTTATACATGGTTACCCAAGATTCAATGAATAATTTATAAATATCTAAATTTATCATATAATAATTATTAAAATACGAATATCAATAGATTCGGCTGTAAGTAACTACTGTTATCCCTATTAATTAGTAGATTTTTTAAAAAATAAATAGAAAGGGAGCACCTCTAATTCTATTCGAGTGAAAAAGAAACACACAGAAAGTGTACAATACATTCTAATCAGTTAAAATACATTAGAATATAAGAAAATCGATTATTCCAGTATTTCTCATTAAAAAAAAAGCACAAAAAAAGAAAAAGACGGACCGAATTTTGGAGCCACGAAGTTTGTTGATGCTGATGGTGGCTGTACATGAGCATGAAGCCTAATTGATCCAAACAGATAATGTAAAGCCCATTTATTGGACTGCTACTACAGAAGGCCCTCGGTGATCCACACATATTTTAGAAAGCCCGGGCCCTTTCGGGACAAGTAAAGCCCGTAAACGAATATCCGACAAACATTTTAAGACTGGAAAGCCCATTAGTAAGGACAATTCAGTACTTTCCTCAATAAATTAGGGTAAACCCACGAACCACCTATCTAAAGATTCCGGAAATCAGCCGTCTCTCATACCTGCATCTCACTCTATAAAACAAGGTTTCCCCTCGTCGATGAACGTCGACTGCAACTACTCAATAGTGTTTGTGTTCTTCATCCTCTTTTAGCTTAGGACTATCAAACTCAAGATCTTTCTTTGAATATGATTTCTGTGCCTCTTCTTTGTTTTTAACAGATCATTAGAAAATTTGTTTTTTCATCTTTTTTATGTTTATGAATGAGAGAAAGGCTTCATTATCTGGTCAATGTGGATTTTCAATTCCCGTATGACTCGTTCCCTTGAAGCAAGAGTGCTTGTGTTGCTTCTTTTTTTCTCTCCCTCAGCCATTTATCTTGTTGCTTTGGGAGTACACTGGGGGCAACTACATTCCATTGTTCAATTGTTTTATTCAAAAAATTGGAATTTATAGCATTAAAGAACAGTGATGAGTCAATACAGACCTGTAATGACTTGCGGCCATGATCGCAACTCTTATGAACATCTAAGGGACTGAGTTCTTCTTAATGCCTTTTTGTTTGCAATTTCTTTTTGGTTTCTGTGTCGTCGAATCTCTGATGCTTCACATCTGTTCTATATAAAAGCTAAAACTAAGTTTTGATTAGTTGATGCTAATGTTAGTGAAGCGTAAATCATATGTTCCCCTCGCTATCCAGAGCTGCGTTTTGTGTTGTATTTGGACGTCGGGGAACTACATTAAAATTTTAAAATTATATTTAATCATCTACAATCATGGAATCGTTTGCTGTGTAAAAAAGCTTGAAAATTTATCCAAGGATTTCATCTTTATGGTTGTCGCGAAATGTTTTCCAAAATTACAAGTTAATCAAATTGTTTGATTGTTATTAAACATAATGATGTGTTTATATTCAGCAAAGTTAATCCGGATGTTAAATTTCGTTAAACCGTGTGTTAAGAATTTTTCCTGTGTGTTCATGTTCCCCTTTCCGATTGCCGTTCAAGAAGTTCGTTTTTTCGAATGGAGTGGAAATAGGCTCATCAATTCATACTTTCGGCGTTCAAGAAGTATAATGAACCAACTAAATGATTAATCCATGATTCTAGCAAGTATAATGAACCAACTAACAAGAATAATGAACTCATTACTACTTTCTTTGCCAGTTGAGTTTATTATGCTTGCTAGAATCATGGGTTAGTGGGTTTATTATGCTTGCTAAAATTATAGATTAGTGTGTTCATTATATACTATATAATGACTATTTATTGGCTTTTTATCTTTAATTGTAGATAAAGCCAATCATTTATTTTTATCGATTTGCCCTGGAAGAATCCATAAATGCGCTCATCGCAAACCCGAACAAATTTTGCCAGAACACCTTCAGGATTCGCTGATTACACATTTGTCATCGCACTTTCCTACGTTTCATGGCTGCTTCCGGTACATAATTAAGGCTTGAAAATTGGCTGCTTCCGGTACATAATTACCCCCAGTGACAATTTCCAATTTCCAGACTGAATTATTGCTCTATTTAAAGTGGACGGGCCTCATAACGGTATTAGACCAAGTATTCTGCTGCTCTGAATCGACCAGTTTACGCAGTGTATGTTTTTATAGTACCATCTCATACGTTAAGAAATTTCAATAGTAATCACACTTGTTCTCTTGTGGAATCTGATTTTATAGTCTTGCAAAAGTGCAGATCTACTAAAGGGGAACGAATCAGTGATGAATCGCGCACAACTATAAAGAATTAGTTGAGAGTTGATCTTGGACTAGACTTGAAGTAATGGGAACTCATCTAGACGACAATGTTTTGTGCTATTTTTACAAGGTCAAATAGTTTGATCTTCAGTTTGGACCCGGTTATGTGCCGGATAAACAGGTCAGATGAAATCTCGCAAGATTGATTTTTGTTTAAATTGACAACCAGTCTGGTGTGGATTTGGTTGTATCCGGCCAGCGGGATCTTGAATCACCCGCCGAGGCACATTGATTTTAATGCTGTGATTATGAGCATTCTTCGGGGAGTCTACAGTGCCTTTGGGTTTTTTTGATGTGTTGCTCGACTACAGTTTTTGCTCGTTCTATATCTTTTATCGGATCGAAGTCAATGAAGCAAAATTTGATACTGTCAAGATGGTTTTTGATAATGAATTGTATTCATGTTGAGCTCGGTCAGGCGGCTACATCCTAAACAAATAGAGAGTCGATCACCCCTTTTCGACGGTTAAGTACCTTGAAGATTTGTTTAAGTTGTATTTAAAAGAGTTTTTGTTTAAAATGGTATCAAAATATCAGTTTTGATATTAATATATAAAAATAATTTAAAAAGATCAAAAAAAATATTTTAAAATAAAAATAAAAAAACAGTTTTTTAAAAATAATTGAAATACATAAACATACATCTTTATTACAATAGTAAATATGTATATTTTTTATGAGTCTTTACACGTGTTATGTTCATTGACACTTTGGCCCAACACGTACATGTGCTTGCACAAAGGTCTCACGAGCAAGTGGGGTTTTAGCTTAGTGGTTGAAAGGACTTGTTTTCTTATTTTGTACCAGGATTCAAATCCCACCA